>JAOQMS010000006.1:34028608-34049872 GCA_027563885.1 Erythroxylum longipes
CGCCACCCTCGCGGGGCACGGATTCGGATGTCACCGTCGATATCGGGTCCGGGTCCAGCGGGAGTGGGGTGTTACATGATGTGCTACTAGGTGTCAATTGTAACTTACGACTATAAATTGTTTAATTGAAGAATTAAAGATAAATTAAAAGGAGTTTTGATTTATCTAATTCTAATTTTGAATTAAAATTATAATTTATAATCATTGCCAACATATTTAGAAACCTAATAAGTTTTACATAAAGAATAAGTTGAAAAAGGCAAAAATATTTTAATTAAGTTGTACTTTATTGTAAAATTTGAAAAAATTTATAATTAAATATAAGATATTTAATAAATAATTATTAGCCAGAAATGTTATTTCCATGACATTTTGTGTCTCACCATATCCAATTTTACGAGTTTCCATTTTTTAGATAATAAAGTAAGCTTGCTTATGTTTAGCGGTGACTCCATCGTCATAAGCAATGATTAACAAATTCAATCAATTCACTCGATTCAATTGTTAAAACATTAAACCGACTAATTTTTCAATTTGATTGTTAACTTTTTGGTTAGATTTACTTTAATAAATCTTCGTGTTAAAAACTGATTAATTTTTTAGTTAATTTTTGTAAATTAATAAGTTATTATAAACTTAAATAAATCAATTGATTTTTATTTAACAATTTTTTAATTAAACTTCAAATTCTTCGATAGGTAAGAATTATATCTTTTAATCATATTTCAAATTCTTTAATTTTATTCAATCTTTAGCTAAATTTATAACAGTTTAATACTAGTTGAATCTTTTAAATCTTAAATCTCTTATATTACAAGTTTAGTTTTTGATCTGGTTTTTAAAATATTTATAATAAGTAGTAATTAGATCTACCTTTACTAATTCTTCCTATAGTTTTTCAACTTAGTGAAATAGACTGTATGGAGTTGTTTCCTTATGTTGTGGAACCAGTTCTCTTTTAAATTTGGAAAACCAATGAACCATTACTTTCTCCAAACCTCCCAGCTAGATCTTCCTAAAGCTATTTAGCAAACTTCACGTATAAAAAAGAATCAATAAGCTCTTTAGAAATTGAACTTAGAATCTAGGATATCACTATCCACATTACTAACACTTCTCAAAATTCTCTAAATTCACAACTAGTTTTGCAATCTTGCCATTCGTGAATCCAACTTTGTTATTTACTCCAAGAGCGATTGTCATCGCTTGAAGCTAGGCTCTATAGTTTGCTCTACTCAAGAATGTCTCAACCAAGCTTATGATAGGACTGTCTAAATTATTAATCTGTCAGTGATCTTCTAAATTAGCAATAATATTTTTCTTTGGATCTTTAACCATAATCTTATAATAATAATCTCAAAAATAAAAAGCAATAATTTCTCTCATTGGCTAAAAGCTTGTATCTTTGATACTATGAAGTTAAAGCCAAAAAAAAGGGGAAACTACTGTTTGGCTAGTTTAGAGATTTTTATTCAATATCAGACAAGTTTTTATGAGACTGAGCTTTAGAGCAATTGGTAACGTTACTCCTTTGTGACGAGAAAGGCATAGATAACAACCTCTTTGTAAAGTACAGAGAGAAGGCTATGTATAATCTAAAATGTTATACCGATACTATTTGATTTAATAAATATAATAAAAGAGTAATGTTATACTTTTATGGATCGAACAATAAAAAAAAAACTAAATCCATGTCTTTTGCAATGTTCTTGATAAAAGGTTTATTCCCTCTCTTCCTTTAATATTCTTCCGTGATTTGTTTCTTCCATGGTTAAGAAACAATACTCTGTTTTTTTTTGTTTTCAGAAACGTTATGATACCCTTTAGAAACATACAAACCAAGTTTATATATGTTTTTGTGGTTTGTTTAAAGGAGAGAGGGAAAGGGTCTTGGAACCATTTGAGTCCAACTCATTGAGGCCCAATAACCATGATCTTAGATTCTTTCCATTAGACTCAAATCCATAAGTGACATGGGCTACTAAATATCTTACAAGTAATTACTGTAATGATTTCTTTTATAGAAATGGTAGTGAGCTAGGCCGGTTTGGGCTCAAGTGCTACCTACCTTGAGCTAAACTCAAAATTTATTGATTAAGCCCAAACCCGACTTGAGACCTATTCGAGAAAGGGGCATAAGCCCTAGCCCAATCAGGCTTTTCCAGTCTGAAGCTTAATTGAACCTTTTTTTAATTTAATAATTTAATTATATATATATAGTAGACTTGAATATTCTAATTTTTATTTTTGTTAAATTATCTCATCTCTAATAAAGAATTCATATTTATTTTATTTTATTAAATTATTATTGTTAAGTCAAATGTCTTGCCTTTGAAAAATAATTTAATTTTATTTGTTTAATTTTTTAAAATTAATATCACTTTAAACTATTATCTTTTTTTAGTAATCACTATTATCTTGTCTATATCTATCACTATAATGGTACTTGGTCCATTCAAAATATAAAAGAATAATACCACTTCAAGAGTTTGCCTATCTAATAAGTATCACGATACTATTATGAAAATCATTTTATTATCAAGAGTATCATAGTGTTATTATTATCCAAATGAAAAAAGATACAAAAAGTAAAAAAGAATTATCAATCTAGAGAGTGGTAAAGCTAATAGGCGGAGACAATAGTACATAGTTTTCTTTGTTAACATGCATAAATACACAAAATTAAAAATTTATACCTGCAATTGTAAAAAAACAAAGGAATCAAACAAAAATAGCAAATTGAAGACTTAAGATTAAAGGAAACAAATTGGCAGTGGAGGAAAGGAGTTAGCTAATCGTTATAATTAGAATCATCAATAGTTCACACAAGTTCATCCATATGTAGAAATATTATTATGTAAGTTATACCTGATTATGCAAACATTGTATTAAATGAATATTCAGCACATAATAATCAACAATTGCATTTATCTTTTTGTCATTGAATATTTGTTTGAAGAAATTTTCTGTTAGAAGACTGATCTTCATGCTTGTACCTGTATTAATATAAAAAGACAATAATAGATATAATATATGAGCGTTAGCAATATTAAGGCAAACAAAACTAATATATCATAAAAATAGAGTTTATCTTAAAAATCTTCATCATCTAATCAATTTTTGGCAAATATATGAGCTTTTACGGTATTATAATAAAGTTGAGCATGATGAAGATTAATTATCCAACTATTAGTATTAAAAATAAACTCTGAAGCAACAATACATACTAGAATTGTTAAAAGTCTCACATAATTACTTACATGACCGAAAAAGCACTTCTATATATCTTGCACCACAGTAAACATCAAACTCCACATTTTTAATTTTGTTCACAACATTTGCCTCCAAATAATTGTCCAACTTCGTCTTATTGTAAAAAAGTCTTAGTCTTTTTTCTTTGATGAATTTTGTAAATGTGAAATTCACACTAGTCTTGTGAACTAAAGCTGAAGCTAAACTATTGCGGTCCTAATTTTTGTCCATTTTTAGTTATAATCATTAAACAATTCAAGCTAAAGTTTTTTAATGATATCAATACGCTCTTCAACATAATCACTATACAACATTTGATAATAAAAATAAACCTCCTCTATCTTATATATCAGGTCTAATACAAAAATAACTGCGATAATTTATTTAATTATATATCGATGAGAATTGAACTTCTCCATCTTCGACTCTACTATGATCCAGATCACCTCATCGGAATCAAATATTCAATTAGATAAAGCTCTTTTGATGTCGCACATACTGCTAAAGCAATTGTGTGAAGTTGTACATTTTGTTCATAAGAATAACTTAGTAGCATTAAAAAATATTTCCAACTTTACATTAAGTACTTTAGACAACTCCCATGCATTACTGTTCTGCAACAAGCTAATATATTAAGAATCTCTTTGTTTCAGCCTACTGAGCACATCAACATATTTGGTTGCCGACTCCATTACTTGAATGTTGAATTTTATATGGTTGAATAATCAAAAACTAACTTCATGCATGAAATGTGTAGTTGTCGTGCAATTTCTTCAATGTTTCAACTCTTTTAGGTGTTATACTCTAATACATAATGATATTCTGGATAGTCTCAGTTGCTTCTTTTATCATCTCTAGCATATCCTTCATAATCAAATTCATGATATATGTAAAACATTTCATATGGAATAACATTCCATTAACCAATAAGCTCCCAACCCGTAGCTTGGTTTCTTTAACTTTTTGATTATCACATCACTTGTGCTACATTTATTGAGAGTTATAGTAGACAACGTAATATCGATGTTCTAAGCTATTAAACAATCCATCAATACGGTTGTCAACCTTTCACTTATATATGATGCCAGTAGATAAATAAACCTAACATTTAAAAGTATGAACAAATATCAATTATAGCATAATTAATAAATAAATGATAATAATATTAAAGAATATAATTTATCTCAATAATTGACTACATAAAGTCTTGTGTTGTCACTGTCATATAACCGTTCCTTTGGTTATCAGCAATCAACATGTTTGAAATGATGGCATTCGTCTATGAATACTTGACAATGTCTTTAATATTTCTTTCTTTTGATCATTGCAAATATTGAAAATATCTTTCTCCATGGTATTTTTAGTTAGAATGTTAAAGGTCGATTGGAATGAGGTAAGCAACATCCTAAAGTTTTTTCTATTGATAATAAAGAGAGATTGTTTATCACTAATGATTATCTTAGCTAAAAAAACTTTGATTTATTGATTTCATAATTTATGGTTGTCATTTCATTCTTATGTCTTATTAGGTTAGGGGTCAAAAATGTTTAAGCTCCTAACACAATCTTCTTTTTGTTACACAACTCCATGTGTCTCTTTAAATAAGAGGTTCCACTTTTAGAACCCCTGGCCAACATCTTGTGACAATGCTTACACTCAGCCTTGTCTACTTTATCCCTTAATTTGGTCTTGTTAAAGTGATTCGAAGCATCACTTCTCAATGAACCTACTCCTTCAACTTGAATTATTTCCTCACTTGATATGAGATTAGAACTCTACGTTGATATAATATTTGGTACTAGATTAGAGCTTTCCAATGAAGGAATATACTCTTCCATCTAAAACAGTCAATATATACGAGCATCAAAACATTATTAAGTTATTCTTCAAGATACTTAACTACATTAAAACATCATTACTCATGTAAGATATATAACCTCGTATGCAAACTGATTAATTTGAAATAGTAAAGAATAGTACTTCATATTGATTCAAGTATATCAATAACAAAGAAGTTTGATAAACAACACATATTGGTTCCTGAAACTCAGTATAACATAAAAAACACAGTAAAGTTTAACATAAAAGATCACATGAGACAAGACTTGAAGTTTGATAAAAGAAAATGCAAAGAAAGAGAGAAAACTTAAAAGTAATTCTCTATATATGGATTGGGGAGATAATGACTATGAAATAATTAATTAACTACCTTGATAAAATGAGTCATTGTATCTCAGACTTTACTTTTGTGAAGACAACAAAAAGATAGATAAATTATCTATTATAGTTTTGGTTAGGTCCAACATCTCCTAAATCTACCCTTTTTATCTTCAAATCTCCTAAATTTATTGTAGTTTTTTTTTAATGCTTTGCAGTCTTTAAAATTCAATCATCAACCTTATAGTCAAAACAATTGCCAAGTACTCTTATTCTTTACAATTCTTGTGTTTTTGCCTAATCATCTTACTGTATACTTGTTAACCAATTAGTTTCAGGAGTAGGAAACCTATATTTTACTTTGCTATTAACGGGTATCCTATATAGCCCCATAAAAGGAAGCTTGTTCTTCCCTCTCTTTTACTTCTTTCTTTTTCCTCTCTATATATTTGTGTAATGATGCAGAAAGAATTTAGATATATTCACATTATACGCATCTAGCATTCACATTAAGCAGTCCCACAAAAATTGGTATATTAACCTAAAGTTATCATACACATGATACAATTGCAATAGTAAAATCCCTAGAATGTAGAAATAATGGCAGAGGAACACTAGATTCTACAACGGTGCTTCACTCCCAAAAAAAGGTGGCATCTTTACCTAGCCTAATCAAACAAAAGTAAACTTGATTAAAGATCAAATTTTTTTTAATCAAAATGTTTAGGAGCAACACAACTAAAACACTTCCACATATATAGGTTGCTTTAAGTGAACAATTTTACAGATATTACTTGAAGTATTTCTTTAAATTTTTTCATGTAAGGAGCAACCAATTACTTTCCCCTATAATTTCAATCTTCTTAAGCCCAAGACGACTAATAAGCATTATCATCACAATATACAAATAGCTAAAAGCAATATAGTTTAACAATTTCCACTGATTCTCTCAATTCTCTATAAAGGTACGAGAATAAAATTTTGAAATATATGATTGAACACGTTTTTAAAAATAAATCAAAAGATTCAGAACATAACGTAGACATTTGAAGTGTTCGTAGATAAACAGGACTATAACGTAGACATGAGATTAATTGAGGACCACCAGAAAATGAAATACATGATGCAAAAGACGCAAGTGGAGCAGAGGCGGTCGAATTGAAAGCGGACTTTCTTGCCAACCCTAGCTAGTTCGAAGCTTATGTGCTTTTTTTACAATGATTATAGTCGTTATATACGTTTTAAACTGAAGGATTTTGTTCTTTTATGTGCTATCTTCTATTTTAAATTCCCAATTCTCAACCGGTTTCTAAATACCGAAAATCCTCACAAATAATGTCCATCTTGGGTCCTGATCTTTCTCGTAATTTGGTAAAGGGCGAAGGATATTTCATGTGGCCTTGCAGTGATAAGAACTAATGTTATAGGCAATGGTAAGGAGATTTCTTAGAACCATAGCAAAAAGATTGGTTTAAGCCAGAAACACCGGTGGTTTCTTTTTGTAATCAAAGCACTAAAGCTGGTATACAAATGGAAAAAGAACTCTCTGCTTTACAATGAACAAGAAAAGAAAACATCTTCATGCTTTTCTTGTGTCTTTATTGGTTTGAGAGAGGTGTCATGTTTCTTGTTAAAATGCTCCTGAGGAGGAGAGTATTTATTGGCGACACTAAGCAAACAGTAATCTTTTCCTCTGCTAAGGAAAGACAAAAGTTGCTTCAAGCCATAAAGTTAGAGCCCTCTCGTAAAGAATGTTAAAGACCCATACTTTTGGTACCATATAAAGTTCTCATTCCCTTTCCTTAATATTCTGCTGCGTTATAAATTAGATTTTCTTTTTTATTTTTTATTAAAAATATCTTTACATATTTGTAGTTATACTTCTTTTAATTTTTTAACTGAAATATTTAAATTTCAAGATTTGAATCTTTGAAATAGAGAATTTACGTTTCAAATTTATAGATCTTTTGTCATTAATATAATAATTAAAGACTTAGACTCAAATACTTGAATTTCCAAAATAAATTTCTGAGTAATTAAATTATATAAAGCAATGTAAAGTAAAAAAGACAAAATATATTTTCGCAATAATTTCTAGTCAAAAGAAATGCTCACTTTCTGTCAGTGCCTTGTAGTGAGAGCGATGTTACGTGGAATCCCAGCAATTATCCCCTGTTCGTGCACTTATCAACTCAAAGAGCTGCAGCCAATTATTCACCGCCAAATCCAAGACGAAACAGCGTGTCGAGTTCTCAGTGGTTTAAACGCTTCGGAAATGGTCCCCCAACTCTTCCTCCTCCGTGCTTTCGCTTTTGCAACATTTGCTCTCAATTTTCTCACTTCCCAGTTACAGAGACAGCATAATCCCAACAATTGCTTATACTATATACCCACAGACCACCCGCTACGTAGCACCTGTTCGTTAATTCGATACCGACAATCATGGAACCCAAATTCAAACCCAAAATTCAAATTCCTCACAGCATGAGGCGCTCGTCCTCCTCCAACTCCGAGTCACAGACTCAGCTCGACTCACCTCACTCGCCTCTCCGTTTCCACTCCCCTCTCCCGTCCGACCAAGGCGACCCACCGGAGAGCCCTCCTTACGCGTCTCCCATCAACTCGCCGGAGAAGCCGCCGCCGCCTCCTAAGGTCGACAACTCCAAGGCCATCGTCGCCGTAGACAAGTTCACTCAGTGCTCCCCTCTCACTTCACCAGTTCCACCGACGGCGGCGCCGGCAGTGACGGTGAGTAGGGCGGTGAGAGACGAAATTCCGCAGACTGTGAGGAAGGTTGGCGCGGAGGGGCGACCGGTGACAGTGGGTTCGATAGTGAGGAGGTCAAGAAGAGAAGAGATGGTGAGGATTGGGGAATTGGGGTTCCGATTAAGCGAAGTCGTTTTGTGTTTAATATCATTCTCTATTATGGCGGCTGATAAGACGCAGGGTTGGAGTGGTGACTCTTTTGACCGTTATAAAGAGTACAGGTACTCACTCTCTGCTCCTTCCATGAAAAATCATCTTTTTATTACTAAGTAATTGTGTTTTGACAGGTATTGCTTATCTGTAAATGTGATTGGGTTTGTTTATTCGGCGTTTCAATCCTATGATTTAAGCTATCATCTTGTGACTGGGAAGCATGTGATTCGTCATCATCTACGTCGTCGCTTCAATTTCTTTGTGGATCAGGCAAGTCTTCCTGTTTTAGAGCTTTATTACTAATCTTTAACATGGGAAAGCTTGTTCTTCAATGGTTTCGAGCTTTGTTATACTGTAAACAAGGGGTAAATGTCAGTCCCTTTAGCTCATTGATTTTGTTGGAATTAGGATGTGGGTGATTGTCCTTAATGTCAGGTGTGTTAGGTTGGTAAATATTATTGAAACTTGGGGCATTGACTATGGTGATATGTACGACTAGCAGTCATTTACATATTGTGGATTCGTCTGAACATTTTTTGTTTGTGATGCCAACCGATGTCCCTTATGGTTGGCGTTCCAAATACCCAAGTCGCAAGTTGCTAACTAAAAACCAAACCTCGTCGTGATTTAAAAGAGCAAGTCCATTGCAGCCACTAGTCTTGAATTTAAGGCTTCTGTTATTAGGAGTTAGCACACGACAAAGTTTACTTCTGCAATGAGGAATTAGTGCAGCTCAAGCCCTGAATTAATAGTGCCGTATTCTGCCTAGTCAAATTCATTTTACCTTAGGAAAACAAACAAGTCAACTTGCATTCACAACTCTATCTGAATGACATCTCCTCATTTTGGTTGAACTGCAGATATTGGCGTACCTACTGATATCAGCCTCGTCATCAGCAGCCACACGGGTTGACGACTGGCAGTCGAATTGGGGAAAAGACCAGTTCACAGAAATGGCAACTGCCTCTGTTGCAATGGCGTTCCTGGCTTTTATAGCTTTTGCAGTTAGCTCCCTTTTATCTGGTTACAATTTATGCAACCATGATTCCCCTTGAACCGAATAAGCCACTTTGTTTTCAATAAAGTCGCAAGGAAGACATCGAATGCAAATCATTTTTCATGTTGTATAGAGCGATTCAGTAGCTAGTTTGCCTGTTGAATTTTATTTTCACCCTTTTATTCTACAAAGAAAAGTGTAAACTTTGGACTGGGATTATCTAATGTATATGAAAGAAACTGAGCTCTTATGAAACTAACTGATTCCCTGGAGCATTTGTATATTCCTATCTGTTGTCCTTCCCCTTGTATGCCCACGTATCAGCAATTTAAAGATGACAAGAATTTTGGGCATGATATGAAGTCAGCAAACTAGTTTCAAATTTTAAAATATTCAAATTTGATTCGATATGATAAATTCCTTTAGACTTAATCAATAATTTAAAATTGAACTTATCTAATTCAAAGTCAAAGAGTTGAAATATGTTTGACTAAGATTGGGTTTATATTCGAATATTCAATTCCAATTAGCTTAGATTTTAGTGGGCGTTGCTTAGACCCTGTCGGTGCGTTGTCAATCTTAGAACTTGTACCTTGCATTTTTTGGTTTAGAGAGTGTTTTCTTAAAGCAATTCTCATGGTCATTTGTACTCTTGTCCGGAAATGCTCCATTTCTGTTGAAGGCTGCCATCAGATCTGATCCATGAAGTGAGAGTGGATCTGATCTTCCCGTTCTATAACTAAAATTACACCTAACAGTTCGTATTTTTCCTGTGAGTCTGTTACTCTCTACTCTCGACGAATAGAAAAAGCTCTTACCAACCCAAACGAAAAAGATTTTAAGAGTTGTCGACTTTGGGCCATCTTTGAGTGAGTGTAAACGCATAGTCTATTGAAAACGCATCTTTATATTAGGGCCAGCCATGGACGTCATTTGGTTAGACAAAGTTAGTTAAACGAAATAGACATGCTCACGCAGAAAGGTTCAAGTTGGAATGTAACCCAATGTCGTAGACAGGCCGAGAGGTTGATGAGGGCACTTCACACAAAGCTTACTTCGACAATGCTTCGTGTTTATAAAGTTGCTTTCAGATGTATCGAGGTTCAAATAATGGTAAGACTCTGCTGTAATTTTTATTGTTCTAAAACAAAGTTGAGTCATTACTACCCAATGATTACCCCCTTTAATGAGTTTGATCAACCCGGAGAAACCTGTTTGGACTTGGAAAAGCTTATTATATACTTCTTGAGAAGATCAGGTCATAGGCTAATGGTCCTGTTGATACTGCATAGCAAAAATTCAATCCTACAGCTCAGCCTATATATTGGGAAAGTTTAAGTTACTCCGGATTCAGTGTTAAAAGGATGATACATCATTCCTGTTAAGACATACTGATGCAAGTACGAATAATTTAAAATAAAGGATCTACTGCATACAGGCTTAGGTCAGCTGGAAGATTTAGGATTGGAGAAAATTTGAAGGTAACACTCATTTTTTTATTAAATATAGTCTCTTACACAGGCATGACCTGGACTATATCCAATTCATAAGTTTCAAGAGGATCTACAATCTTTGGCGACATACATATATGAGACCATACCCAACTTACTAAAGATATAAAACGTTTCATGACCTTATCTGCAAGCATTCCCTAGTACGTACCCTAATGGCACTACACTTTTCATAGTTAATACCCAAAGTTTGGAAACTTTAGAGGGTGTTTGTTTTTGTTTGTTTTCTCCATTTCTTGTTGTGGTTTTTATAAAAAATAAAACTTCCTCTTAAAACACGTTCGGTTCATTATTGTTGCATTATGATGTTTTCAAAAATTAAAAAAATCACAGCTATTTCACGAAAACAAAAAAAAAATACGTTTCCCTAATATATCACAACAAGTTTTTGTGTATTCTAAAATAGTTTTTTTGTACCAACTTATCTTCTACATCTTTAGGGCCCTGCTATGATTTTTCTGGCAATTGCTCCAGGTTGTGTTTGCTTTTGTTGCTTGTTATTGTATTATATCTCTGTTATTCTGTTCCTACGATTTCTCCACGTAGAATCTGCGTTACTTGCGTTTTTGGCCTTTAGAAGATTAGAATACAGCACGAAGGAATGAACGGATTTATTTTTAATTATGCTACGGTACCCATGCAGGTTATTGTAGCACTACTTGTTATTCATTGTTTTTACGATTTCTCTTGTTGCTTTGCTTGTTTGTGTTTTCGTATATGTGGAGGAAAGATATCCACTATTGAGTATTTCTAAAACGGCAACTCATGGTAATGGTACAAACAATCGCTATTGTGACCATACACGACCCGAGTCAAAGCATTCTCTCTTTTTATTCTTTTATTTACATGGAGCATAAAGTCTCTAACACTAGAGAGAAACCAATAGCGCATGTCTCGTGTAGAGCATGGAGCATGGGTTATCATCGTTTTACAAGGAGGTTATTAGTTGCATTGCCTTTGTTCACATTGCCTCTGTTTAACTAGAATGTTGCATTGCCTTTGTTTACAGAGAAGTTATTAGGCGGACCTAGAGAATTTGCGTTTTAAGCAACTTATGGGTTAGTTGCTATGACTTAGGTCTATATAGCAACTTCCTAACTGCTTAAGATAGATAGAAATATGAAAATTAAGTTCTACATTTAAATGCTCTTTGAAAGAGCTAATTTGTTCCAAACTTGCATCAAATTTCTTTCCTGCATTGGAGCATAAAGTTTGTTACTTATGGCAGCTTCTGTATATTAATGGATAGTTCGGTCAAATGTCACTTATTTGCCTTGTACCGTTTACGGTAACTGTGAAACTACCTATCCGATCTCCGAATCTCTTCTATATTCTCATAATAAAGCTATGCTCCAGTGATCTTCACTTGAAAATCTTTTTCTTAAAACATTCTTCCAAGAATATCCATACCTGCTTACTCTTAATGTTCTTAACTATAATGTGATCTTGACAAGCAATTTGAAGCTCAGATGCTTGAAGTTTATTCCAAATGTAATTTGGTTATCCTGAAAATTGACACTTCTTATAGGCCAAAGGTGCATCTATACCATCAAGGTGCATAAATTATCTCCATCCATTAAAAAAAAAAAATTCCAGCAGCTGGAATTGAGTTCTGTCATAAGTTGTTAACTAGAACCAAATAAATCATGCACGTCTTGTTCTAAAGGAAATAATGTGTCTAGAAACTAGAAAGAATAGTTTTTTAAAAATATCTCGAAGTAGATTGAGGATTACACGTAACATTTTATTCCTTCTTTGTCTTCTGAGAATGAAGGGTGTTCCTTTAAAACAAAATAACTTTACCTTGCATAAAAGGCCCTTTTCTGCTATGACACAGATCAAGTTCTTTCTCTCTTCCTGCTTTTAAGCTCTAGGCTATGGCTTCTGGAGCATCTAAATCAGTAGCCTTCGTGGTCATAATCCTCAATGTTCTGCTCTATTTCATTATGACAGTGATTGCTACGTGGGCAATGAATCATGGGATTCAACTTTCTCAAGAAACAAGTAAAATTTTGGACAACTCTGGAGCGCAATCATGTAGGATTTTCCTGGAAATTTTGCTAACTTCCAATTACTATTTTTAATATATTATTTGAATTTATTAAGATATAATGAGGAGCTCTTTTTTCCTTCATGTCCTAGGTATGACGGGCTTCATACAACAAGGAGGACTATGGATTTCTTAATATTCATGAACAGTAAAGTACTTTTCAAGACAGTGAGGAAAGATGCTGCATTGAAGAAAATAAAGCATGTAATTGTTCATATAAATTACCACCTAGATAAGATTCCTAAAATGAGAGCAGTTATTGAATTCTATGTTAATGGTAAGCAAGACGCATTGGAGCCTTTTCCTGATGGTTCTAGTTGGTAAGGCAATGGCAAGTGCAAAGGATCACAAACAGAAGTTCATTTGGCCTACAGCTAAGTTCTCATTGTATCACTCAAGAGATAAGATGTAGGTATGATTTCTTCATTTATCAACTAGTAAGATCTACAATGAGACAAATCCTCACACCCTCAGCTTCTTTTCCCACCTTCTGTGAAAAAAATGGCTTCGTGCTAATTCTATAGGTTGCTCAAGTTTCATTATATACTGCCCTTTATAGAGGGAACCACATGGATCAACTTGTATACTTTCCGATACTCGTCCAGGATCGGGCAGCAACAATGTTGTTGCATTGTACTTGATGAAGCTTTGTTGTTATACTTGTTTGACAATCATGATTACTATCGAGAACCACAAGTTTTTATTTCAAAGGCATTCTTAGTTGGAGATGACTAGGAATAGAAGGTGATGAAATTGATGCATGTGTAAATTCTCTGTTGATATATGTGTATGTCAAATAGAGGGCTATTGTTTTGACCATCATACATATATTATGAATTTAATTAAATTTACATATTTATTTTTATGCTATAGAATCAAATTTACACCTTTATTTTTGTTCAGTCATTTCCATGCACTTGATGCAATTTAGCATTTAATATAGTTGTCATATGTTTATTTTGGACCATGTTTATCATTTAATACTTTGTAGAAATTGTTATAATTCATGTCACTTATATATGGTTACATTTAGTGATGGAAGGTTTGAACAATATGAACGATTCTAATGATTGTGTGGAAATAAATGAAAAAGATGGGGTATGAAATGATACTATAAAGATGTATTTAATCTCCTTGATGGTTGATGAATTGAAGAAGGGAAATCGAATGACTACTACATTTTCTAAATCTGGTTAGAAGAATATTAAGGCAGGGCTTCAAACAAAATTCAATAAGGAGTATACTGATATTCAATTGAAGAATAAGTATAATGGATTAAGGGTTAGATTGAAGAATTTCAATAACTTATTGAAAGAAACAAGAATCGGCTACAACTCCGTTATTGGTGAAGTTAATGCTACAAATTAATGTTGGAAAAATCTATTTAAGGTGAAATATTTATTTTATATTAATATATCATATTATATAACATTTATTCTCATATTCATTTTTCATCATTATAGGTGCATAAAATGGCTCACAGATTCAAGAAAAAAGGATGTAAGGAATTTTCAAACTTGTGTTATATTTTTGGAGATACTACTGTAACTGGTGTGCATGCACATCCATTAACTAAATCTCCATCGAATAATACAGAAGAGGAACATTAAAATGATGTTGATGAAGATTACTAGTACAATGAAAAAGAAGATCAAGATATAAGTTCTATGTCTAAGAGAAAGAAATCTCCTAAGAATAAGAAGGCAAGTAAGACACATTCTAACATTCTAGAAGAGGTCTTGGTTGTACTTAGTGAACAATCAAAAAGGAAGAATGATTTACTTGTGAAAAAACTAAGTGAAACATCATCCACCGCAGAGAGTAGATCTTAAGAGTGTAACATAATGATGGAATGTATGAAGTCCTTATATGAATTGGGTGTTGACGATATGCAATATGGAAAAGCTATAAAGGCTTTACATGATTCTCCACTTTATAGGGATATTTTTATGAAGATGACAGATACAAGGAAGCTACATTGGATTATGTCGCTTTAGTTATATTTTCATTTTATTGCATATCGAATTCTTGTTAGTTTGAAACTTTTATTTTAAACATTTTTCCATAGTTTGAACATTTTAAGTTTGTGATTTGTATGAATATTTGACTTAATGTATTCGGTTAAACTTTTTGATTGAATGTTTTATTAATTATTTAATGTTGTCATTGTAGATACATGAATTTCTTATTAGATTTCGAATCAGATTATGATAAAGAACATAAGAAGGTAATCATTATTTCTCTAACTGGGGGGAAGGAATAAATATTTTCATTTACAAAAGCAATCATATAGAACTTCTGCTCTACCAGGTCATGATTAGATAATAGAACTTTTAAATGGGAATCCTAAAAGGATTTATAAAAACTTAATAATGAGAAAGATAATCTTCTTAAGCTTATATGAATAGTTGAAGAGTTTAGAAGGCTTAAAGGCAACAAGTCATTTGATCGTTGAGGAACAAGTAGCAATTTTCTTGATGACTATAGGGCATAGTGAGATAACTAGAGTCAATGTAGAACGCTTTCAACATTCGACCTGGAAAATTTCAAAGTACTTTCGTAAAGTCTTATATGTAGTTAATCGTCTTACAAAAAGATTCATTACGCCACCATCTTTTACTAATACACTTCCTGAGATTCAACATAATTCAAAATTCTTTTCATATTTTTAGGTACATTCATATATTTAATTACTATTTTAATTATGTTCTTATGATTAATAATTATTTTAATATATTTTTTAATTTTTAGGATTGTGTAAGAGCAATAGATGGTAAACATATTGATGCACATGCTCCGATCGATGAACAAATACCATAAAGGGGCAAAAGAATTAATCCAACCCAAAATTTTATGCGTTACTGCTCATTTAACATGTGTTTTACATATATAACGGCTGGATGGGAAGGTACTGCAAATGACTCTCGAGTTCTTTTAGAAACAGTGACAAATCTAGCAAATCAATTTCCTATGCCTCCATAAGGTAATATATTATTTTAAATAAACATAGTAATTATAATTCATTTTTAATTTTTTTGTTAATATTATGTTCTTTATATGTTAGGAAAGTACTATTTGGTCGATTCGGGCTACATTAATATGCCTAGATTTCTTTCATCATACCAAGGTGAAAAATATCATTTGCGAGATTATAAAGGCAGAGAGGAAGACCTCAAGGTCCACAAGAATTGTTTAACTACAGGCATTCTTCATTAAGAAATGTTATTGAAATATGTTTTGGTGTTCTAAAAGCAAGATTCCCTATATTTAAAAACATGTCGAGTTACGATATGAAGAAACAAAAATACACCGTTATTGCTTGTTGTGTTATACACAACTATATTAGAATGTATGGACAAACTGATGAATTATTTGAAAGTTGTGCTGAAAATAAAGAACAAATTAGGAAAAGTGAAAATGAAAATGCAAGTTCTCAAGTGGAGTATAATATCACTCCAGCACAACTTCGAGGTATGTCTTGAAAGCGAGATGAAATTGCCAGACAAATGTGGAGTGATTATATTATTTCTAATTGATTTATTTTTCTTTTTGTAAATGATAGTACTATTATGTTTTCAAGAATTATAGTATGATGAACATATTTTATTGATTAGAATGAATTAATATAATTTCTAATTTATGTAATTTTATTATATACAATTAATGTGTAATTTTTTAATAATATTTGATTTGCATATATTTTGATTTTAGCTATAATGATAATTAATTGATTTAAAAATATAATGTATTATATTATAATTATTACATATAAGAGTATAATTACAAAAAATAAAAAATAGGATGATAAAACTAAACATGTTTTTGTTTTTAGTTTTTATTACAAATTTCAACCAAACAGGTTTTTATTTTTAGTTTTTATATTACAAATCTCAACCAAATAGGTTTTCGTTTTTTAAAGGAAAAAAATAGAAACCAAAAACAGGAAATAGAAACCAAAAACAACAATAGAAAAACAGAAGTAGTCAATTAGTTTTACTTCTATTTTTTATTGCAAATTTTTATTTAAATTAACATTTATTTTAAATATATTTTAGTTAATAAATCAAATTTTATTTGAAATTTATATATTTTAAAATTAATTATATTTATTATTAATTATTAAATCAAATTTATTTAACTTAATTACAAAATTTTAAATATATTATTAAGTAATGTTAAATTATTCATAATAATTTTAATTAATTAAATATATAATATTAAATTAAATTATTCATAATTCTTATTAATAATTAATATATTAAATAATTGAATAATATACATTTAATTGATAATAAATCAGATTATAAATAAATAGAAAGAGAAAAAAAACATCTTTTGTGGTTTTCATAATTTTGAAAACTATAAGAAACTAAAACCAAAAAATCAAACTTTTTTTTCTAAATTTGAAAACAAAAATAGAAGTCAAAGAATAAAATTAGAAACATATAGGCCCTTAGATTTTGTTTTTTCAAGTTTAGTGTTTAAGGCATGTTTCTATTCAGTTTAAAAGAGTTGAGATATATGTTTATTAAGGGTCATTAGAATTTTACCTTTATTTTGGCTTATTAAAGAATTATTTATTTGTAATTTTCAAATACATTACGAATTTGTTTTTGATTCTTAATAATCAACAAGTCAATTTCTTTTGGCACATGTTTTAACTTTTTTGGGTTTGATTCAAACTTGTTCATGAGTTCTCTAGAATTCATTCTTAGGAGAGTTTGCATCAGTTAGTATCAAAGCTTGATTCTAAATATATCAAGTTTGATTAGCTTTTTTGTTTTCATTTTTATATCATTATCATTTCATCTTTATTTTCTTATCATTTAGATGCTATTTTATTCCCTTATTAAAAATTGTGGTTCCTTATGGTTCCTTTCATTTTATTATAATATATTCTTGTTTCTAATGAGTCAAAACTATTAAAAAAATTACGTCATCTTTTTATTTTTAGAATAAAAGATACAAATTGTCACTTAATGTTTTTCAAAAAGTCTAAGCTAGTTTTTATCGTTATCTACGGTATCATGTTACACATTAATATTTTCGAAATGGTATTGATAACACCCTTCTTATATAAAGATAGCTCATGCTTAGGAACAAGGGTTTTTTTTTCCCTCTAATATCCTTTTCTCATTACTTACAACTTGAAAATAATTTAGAAATTGAAGATCTTACATTAGAGATATCCTCTAGTATTGTTTTGTAGGTTTAAAGATCTATTTTGTGAGCGAGACTGTGAGAAAACTATAAATAACAGTGATGAATGTAGATCAATCCTAAAAAATTAAAGCCTTTGATATAGTAGAAGCATCGATTGACATCATTTGTAGAAAGAAGTTGAAAGTCTTTTCTTTATCCTAATCTACAACAATGTGAGAAAACAAGGAGCCAAGCATGATAAACTCCATAATCTCAAAAAATGCCACAAGAAGAAACTCACTTCACCAGTGGGCCTCCTAAGGTAGCAATGTTTATATAGTTGTAAGAACATGTTTGCATTTTAACGGAGATAGTTCGAGGGAAGAACACTCTAGTTATAAGCAACTAGTGTGTAGATCAATATACTATAAACTTTATAGGTTAGTAACATAACAATAGCATACACACCTCACATTCAAATATGTGTTAAGAAGATCTTTAAGACTCAAACCATAATAATCCATTCACTTTGACAATTCTCAATGAGCTAATGCTACTGAAGTTCGAGCTCTTAACTCTAGGGATATATAATGTCTTGAAAAATCCAACTAATCATATGATTCAATACTAAATTCCATGAAGTACAAAGTCTTCTCATCTAACATAATAGGTGTGGTAACAAATTGCTAGTATATCATCCTATAAATCTTTCCCTAGATTATTGTACTTTAAATACTTCTTCGAATTATACTTTGGCAATAATAATCATAGGTTTAGAAATTTTATAACACTATTTGATATGGTCCAGAAACATAGAGAAACTTTACGATGTTATATGCAGAGATTTTGTTTCAAAACACATAAATGCTCAATCTTAATTCCTCATTAACTGTGAAACTATATACGAAAGGTTTTCTCAAGTAGCAATATATATGAAAGTTGTTAAGAATGGATAAATCCCACAGTTTCGAGGAAGTCATACAAAGGACTCGAAGGTTCATTGGTTTAGAAAAGGTGGAATGTCTACCCGAAAGGCTTAAGCAATTTACACATTCTTATAAGGAGGATAGGCGTAGGTCTGATCAAGGTAATTTTGTACAATAAACTAACAAGAAGAGAGAGAAAGGAATATGAGTGACTTAGTACTTAAATGGGAGACTATGTCAATAAAAATAGGGCTAAAGGGATGCTAGTAAATTGAGTTGGCCCATTTAAAATTAGAAAAGTGATACGGTTTAAGACTTATAAGTTGACATATTTGAATGGAGAAAACGTACCTTAAACCTAAACTAAAATGTGTTTATGCCCTACTATTAGTAAATTAGATGACTATCATATAAACCCCATACTTTTATTGAAACTGACTTTTATTTGTAATTTGTGACAAGTCCATACGTATATTAAAAAGGCAATCATACTAATAAAGAAAGTGTAAGATGAATTCCGAAGTTCATGATTAATCTAGACATGCCTCAAATGAGGTCTCATAGAAAAAAAAGGATGATTTCTAAAGTTTATGACTAATTGCAGACTAAGATTAAAGGTTGCTGCATAAATTAAGCGTAAGACAAACTCTAAAATTTGAGACTAATTACAGGCTTGCATCAAACAACAGTCGTGTAAACAAAGCACAATACAAACTTCAAAGTTCATAACTAAATGTAAACTTCCCTAAAAAAAGATTACACAAACGAAAGGATAAGATGGATTCTAAAATTCATAGTTAATTATAGAATTACCTCAAAAGAAGTCATACAGACAAAAGCATTAGATGAACTCCAAAATTTATGACTAGTCATAGACTTAGCTCAAAGGTGATTACACAAATAAAGAAAGTATAAAACAAACTTCAAAGTTTAGAGTTAGTTATAGACCTACCTCAAAGGTGGTCAAACAAACTAGTGTAACACAAACTCTCGAATTTGTAACTAAAACACAAAACTATCTAGTAGATGGTCGATAAACATGCACCCATATAAGCTTAAATAATAGAATAACCGTAAGGGAGCTACTGTTACCGTTAAGACCTATAAGAGTAAATGATACCTAATAATATAAAATTAAGTCTTAACTTTCAACTAATTTTAAATCCAAGTTTCCTAAAAATAAAAAGTACAATATAGATTCTTATTAGGACATATGCATACTGATGGCAACGAGTTCGACTCAAGTTGACCAGGCTTCAAGCCAAGTTTGGACTTTTGCTTATAAAAATTTTTAGGCTTCAAACTCGACTCGAACTTGGGTCTAATAATCCAACCCAACTTGAAGCCCGAATACTAACTAAGTTAAAAATAATATTATTTTATTTTTAACAAAATATTTTTTAGTAATAAAGGATATTTAGAACAAAGAGTCTGAAGTTTAATTAAGCAAAGTTAAGCTCGATAATTCAATTTTTTAGAAATTGTTTGCTTGGGTTAAGCTTGATAATTCAATCCTTTTAAGAACTCAAATGCTTTACTTATAAAGTCACATTATCTAACTTTTCTTTTCACTTCCATTATGGAAATTGGGAACCATTGACTCTATAAATAAAGCAATTGAGTCTTTGGCTCAATTAAACATCTAATGAGTTGGGTTTTCGACTTAACTTATCCCTATTGAATAATGACGCATTTAATATTTTTAAAAGGGTTGAAATTTTGGGCCTAACCTAACTTAGTTGAATTTTATTCCATAATTAGGCTAGAGTTTGGTTCAGTTTTTCCAAACTTGTTCGAGCTTTAGGTTTCCTATATCCTACTCGAATTTGAGTTTAGGAAACATTTCTCAAACTTGATCAGGCTTCGGACTAGATTCAAACTTTAAAAATATTTTCAATTCAAATTCAGATTGTAAAATACTCGAACTTAATTCGGCCTGTTGTCATTCGTATTTATGCATTGTCTCTTTATAAGGCATAAGTGTGAGGTATTTATATGGCTACAATGTCTTACACTCCATGTATAAATAAACCTTATGCTTAGAAGAGAGTGGTTTCTCTTTTAATTATCCTCTTTTCATTATTTACATGCTTGAAACTAATTTTGGATCAAAGATCGATATCGAAACACCTTCAGACACTATTTTGTAAGTTAAAATATCCACAACGAGAGGAACTATGAGTGTAACTGTTGGATCCTGAAACTTTTCTTAGAAAATTTCGAGCAGTACATCAGAAGTGTGGATAGGTTCATGTTTTGCTTTGGTGATTTTGGTAGTGAGAGACTATGAAATGGGAAGAATTAGGGTGA
>JAOQMS010000006.1:34049972-34068450 GCA_027563885.1 Erythroxylum longipes
ATTTATCATAATCACAATTTGTCATACTTACCTGGAAATGCCAAATGAAAGCATATATAATTGGATGAATGTGCCAAACAATATGTGAGTCGCAAATAACTTATGTCTACCGTTCATTTATCTTAAGTCATATAGATGTCTCACAAATAATTGTTCTAGCCGTATGCCTAGGTAATGGGATGTTACAATGAGAAAGTTGGATCAACCTTGAAACTAAATCCAATCTAAAGAAGGAAACCTAGATATAGTGAAGCATTACCTGTCATGGGTGTTTTATGGGGCTAGACCCAAACCATGCAATTCTTGTTGTACCAAAAGGACACAAAATAATACTAATACAAACTTAAAGAGCCATTAGAGGCATATATAAAATGGGTTTTTGGAAATGACACTCAATAATGATATGCTTGAAAGGATCGAACCAACTGTTTGGGATGCATCACCTTTAAGGTTGACATATGTCCCTCGCCTGTGAATTTGAAGAAGAGCTGCCTAAATTTTTTTTTCTTATTATCACAAGATCACATTTGAGTAGTTTAAAATGTAGTGTTCTTTGTCATCAAATAAAGTCTTTTAATTATTATTAAGTTAAACGATTTAATGGGTTGTCAAAATTCAAAATTCCTCTCCTCCACCAAAACTTAAATTTCAAAAATCTTTTATGCTTTACAATATACCAAAGAAATACATTTTTGGTAACATTATTTAAAAAAAACATTTCTAAAAAATGGGGTGCTCCAAATTAGTGACTTCTCCATTGCCCTGTTGGTTATACCCTACAACCAATTGCTTTAGTTGTAGTTTAGTAACAAAATATTTTAAAGGCATTATTTAATTTATACATGTTTAGATGTATATGATAAAGTCCATGGGATAATTATACATTGCAAATAAAATTATAATAAGATTATAATTATGAGATTCATGTTGCATTTATGTATTATCCCTAAATTGTTTCTGGTCATTGTTCTATTAAGACTGGACATTAATAGAACATAAAATGACTAACACACTTTTTATTTTTCCTTATGAAGGAAGTATCCGATCTTATAAGCTGAAATATGAAGAAACTTAAATAAACGTATGAGTGCTTGTTAGAGAACAGGTTCATTGAACAGACTCGATATGAGAAATCCATTTGGAACATTACTTATATGTCTATAGAATTCTCATTGTAATGATTGTATAAGTAATTATTTGACTTGAGGTTTCCAAAGTTATCTTTTATAGGAATTGATATGTTTTGATACTACTTATGACCTATTTAACTATAGGTTAGTCAATCAGTAGTCATTAGACGCAGCATGAACTATATGGAGAAGTTGTGTGATCAAGATATGATTCATCACCTTAAAGTAATTAGATAGAATATTCTGTTGTTCTCGATTATTATTGATTTGAGAAATCCTTGGCTAAGGTAGAATAAAGTTATGTAAATAGTTTACAAATATCACTAATTGAATCAATAACTAATAGCAGAGAACTGATATGATTGAGCTTAAAATAGAGTAGATATTAATTACATGCTCTATGTCTAATCAGAATATTAGTTGATGAAAGGATTTAATTATATGGTAAAATCATGCAGGGAAAGGTTAGTTAAAACTACTTTGACATTCCTAAATATTTGGATGGTCATGACGCATTGCTAGACGTCAATCTTAATCTATCATTATAAAATTTTTAATTGGAGAATTAAGCAATATGTTGGCAACGATTATAATTCTAATTATGAATCAAATAGGTCTCATATATAGAATAGATTAAAGAGAGCAAAGCTATTTTAATCAAGTTGGACTTGATTGTAAAGTTTGAGAAACTTTGTGATTAAATATGAGATATTTAATAAATAAGGATCAAAATGAGATATTGATCTAATTTGTGTATAATTGGTATTTAATTAAAATTATTTATAATCATAATTAAATTTTAATTGAAATTAGAATTTAATTTCAATTAAATTACTAAAACGTTTAAAACCTATTATAAATAGACTTACGCTCTAATGGAGTTAACATTTCTTGCTTAACTATCTCTATAAGAGTTATAGAGTTTTCTGAACTTATTCTATAAATAGAGGTCAGATACTTGTGTGGCTATGATGATTGAGACATATAAGTTTCAGAAATGATTTGAGGGATACGACAAGAACATGATCAAGTTTTATAATAAAGTACGAATTTTGATTCACGCTTTATTATGATTATGTGTTATTCATTTTATAGAATTAAATTGATCTTAGTTTTTGGGAAATTAAAATACAAAAAAGTTTCGTAAGTATTTTGCTACGATCGAGATTGGATTCCAGGCCGGTTTCCTAACATGCCCCTCTTGTATATGTGTGGAAAATTGAAGCAACCCTAGTTTGCCAATTGGAGAAAGACCAACACAAGGCTACTGAATTACCATTAATTAGGTTAACATGAAAGAACCAACATGCATTGTTTCTCTCCCAGTCAGACAGTGTGAATAGGAACCTCAGTTGTTAGAAAATCCACAATTCAAGAGAAAGAAAAAGGGGTTCACGTGATGTCCTCCATCAGCCATGTTCATGCAGTCTCCAACCTGAACTAAATGACAAATGTTGTCTATCACCTTTTTTTCTTTTTCTTTATCTCCACCCTCCATCATCTTCTCTTCTTAACAGTTCTAACCAACAAAGCTCGACTTCTTGGATCTATCTTTGCTTCTCCTCCATAAAATATGTAACTAATGCGTACCATACATTTATATAGGCATGATATATGTGCCAACTTATATACCAACATATACTACCAGCCAATTGGGTTAGTATCATTATGAAACCATTTAAATAAGCAAAACACATTTTTAATAAATATATTAAATAAATTAATGAAAAGACATAATAATTTATTAATTATATATTTTAAATAATTTATATATTCAATCAAAACGATGAATTTTAACCAATGATTAAAAAATTAAACTATTTCTTTTGATTTAGCTGTAAAATCTTTAAATTAGCTAATTTTTCAGTTTAATTTATTTTAATAACTGTTGTTATTAAAAACATATCAATTTGACAATCAATGAATTAGTTTTCGTTAACTAATTGATTTTTATAAATAAAAACTAATTAATAGTTGCCTTTTTAATTAAAACTTCAAATTATCGATAAATAAAGACAATCTTCTTAATAATATTTTTAAGTTTTTAATTTTATTCAATTTTTGACTGATTTTATGAGAATTCAAATCTTTTAAACTTTAAACTTTTTACGTTTAACTTTTAAATTTTATCAATCTTTAACTAATTTTATGATAATTTAATATCAGTTGAATATTTTAAACTTTAAACTTTTCATCTTATCGGTTTAACTTTCATTCCTATTTTTAGAACATTAATTTTAACAGATATTTGAAGACTAAAAAATTTTCTGAAGTAACCATTGATCCAAATATTGATTATAAATTTTAATGCACTCTTATTATTATAAAATCCTAAAGGTTATAAAATGATCCTTAAAAAAATTTATAAAATATGAAAATAGTACGAGTGCATTAATAGTTATAAAATAATCCACAAAAAGTTTTAAGGGTGAAAATTGAAACCAACACTTACAAATGCTGTAGTTACTGTGAGAAATCGTCCATACGAGCTCAACCACCGTAACGGGCAACTGTATATATTTTACTCATTATGAGGACTGGCGTATTGTTTATGGCAGCATAATAAATGGGAGCATGTGAATGCCTCCAAAATTGTGCAATCAGTAAGGATGAGCAAAGAGTACTGGGTGCCAACTTCTGACTCAGCCACCAATTTGCAATGCTTAATCTAGAATATATTTTTGTCGTCTATATCCATTAGACAAAAGTTAATTGATTCTTGATTGGAATTAGATACTTGATAATGACCTAACACCTGCAACCCTCCACCAACAAAACTGATGTTTGAGCTCTTCATTGTTGTAACCTGACTGTATTATATAATATCTTATTCGACATTATTTAGGATACTGTATTAACGTCAGATTGCTGGTCCTCATTTTAGAGATTCCAAAGTTAATTAATTAAGTAAGGTGATTAAGATCGTACATCCATAGTCACTGCAAACGTACGGAAGGTGTTATCGAATCATTGAGAAAGAAGAGAAGTAATGTATTGGTTAACACCATTTGAAATCTCAAAATTTTCAATATATTAACCCTTTTAATGTAATCACTAACTTGTGTTTAAATAATAAATATTAACGTTAATAATTATTTTATAACTATCAAAATATTAAAAATTTACCTAAATTATTACAAAAAAAATTAAAAGTGAATTCAATTTTAGTTGGATAAATGTTGAATTTTAGTGAAGATAGACGTTAATACTTTCTTTAACTAACCATTAACTCAACAATGTAACATCTCCAATTCGCTAAGTTTCAAATACTTTAATCATATGACTTGAACTCATAATACTACCCGACTCTTGAGCTAAGCTCGTAGCGACCAATGGTCCAATTGAAAGCATGGTCAAACAAAATGGGTGGAATAAAATTTCTTTTGTTATATATATAATAATAATAAAACATAAAAATAAAACGGAGGTTGGGGTTGGGCAAGGTAGACCCATTACCTAGTTGTTGTCTCAAGTATTGCCGGTTCTTCTCTAGGAATTGCCAACCACAACTCGGTTGGTATTTGCAGTGTGCAGGGGAGCTAGTCCAACTCGGCAGGGTTCTTATATATATAAATGTAATAAATGTGTTTTAGGGTTCTTATATATATATAAGTGTAATAATAATATATATATATATATAAGTGTAATAAATGTGTTTAGGGCTGCGTGGGGTACTTGAGTTATTTGCATCGAAATTAGTAAGGAAGAAGCCGTATACGGAAGAGGACCATGAGCATACGGGCATTGTCCATTCATTTCTCTATTAAAAACGTGGGCCCCACCCACAACCCTAACCCCAACCCCAACACAGTAGACTGTCCACAGTACTAAATTTACACGTACATCAACATCTTTCTAATCTAATTTCTCTCCCTGTCTTACCCTTTCTGTTACAACATTATGGCTTCGTCAAAATGACCAACTTGGCCCTTTCCTTGTACCAATTCCATTCACCCCCTGCAATTCAATAATATAGTTTTATGTTTATTTATTAGAAAACTATAAATTTCATTACCATTTTTATAAAAATATTTACTTATGCCAAAACATTAAGATATTAGTACATTTGACATTACATAATCATATTAGTGTATTTTGCATAAGTGATCCGTTGGAAAATAAATGGATTGAGGGTGAATTGGTTAAAAAGGGGATAACAGCAACACGTCTTGCCCCTAACCAAACAATGGCAGAGGAGAAGTTTGGAATGAAACAAAGGGCAAATAGAAGAAAGAGAAGGCCACAAGTCATGATCGCAAGACCCTCCCTGTCTCCTCCAATGTGTATCTTCGCACGTTATGAATGTAGTGTAATGATACTTCTTACTTTGTAACTGTTAGAGAGAGAGAGAGCGTGTGCGTGTGTATGTGAGTTAGAGAGACGAAACGACACAGGCTTGTTGAACGATTTTTTCTTCAGGTCCTTGAGAGTCGAGACGGTGAAACAAAGCCACCAATTTCCATCTGCGCCTTCACACCATAAACAGCAACAACAACGTCGTCCCAATTCAACCTGCTCTTTCTCTCTCTTTTTCTCTGGAAACCCAACAAGCAAGTTCTGAACTTTGTTAAGCTCCAGCATTTGGGTTGAAATTGTTGCTGCAACTGCGTGCAATGGCGTAACTTCTAAAACTAATGTCCCTTCGACGAGCGATGTTTTTGTGCAGAAGAGTTTCTTTTTTGGTTCATTTCCTTTCCTTTTTACGGTTTTTGAACTTTAAGGTTCCGGGTTTGAAAACGGTCTCTCTGTATCTATAACACGAGGTTCCTTTTTGTTGAAGAAGGTTTAAAGTTTTGATTTTGGTCTTTGTAGCGTGATCTGGAAGCTGGATATGAGCATAGTTTCCGTTTGAGTTGATTTTCTCAAGTCGATTCAAGTAGAGCCAGTTGGTTGGCGACAAAATCGTGCTCTTCGGTGCTTCAGTGCATGGATGGCTGGTGTATTCGAAATGTAGAATGATGAACAGCTCGTAAGAATTTTCCCTTTTGGGTTACGGTTGAACTGACTGACTACTATACGTTTCGGCTCCTCTTGGTTATATGTTAAGTGTTTAAGTGAAAAGGACTATATTTGATGATTCTGTTATGGTTTGCTTGGAATCCATGAAGAGATTTCGCTGCTTTAAGCAAATATCCAACAATGTCAAAACGGAGACGAGACTTTCTCTTGGAGAATATAATAGAGCAGTTTCTTGGTCAAAATATTTGGTGTCTTCTGGGGCTGAGATTAAGGGGGAAGGAGAGGAAGACTGGAGCGCTGATATGTCCCAACTGTTCATTGGTAACAAATTTGCGTCAGGGAGGCATAGTAGGATTTATAGAGGAATATATAAGCAGCGAGATGTTGCTATTAAGCTTATGAGCCAGCCTGAGGAAGATGAGAACTTGGCTACTATGCTGGAGAAGCATTTCACTTCTGAGGTAGCTTTGCTGTTTCGGTTAAGGCATGCTAATATCATCACTGTAAGTTCTGTTACTTTCTTGGCATGTTTTCATATACTGTTTTTTTTTTAAAACTGACTTAGGAATTATATACTGTACTTTTCACTTCTTATATTTGCTAGGACTTTTTAAGTAGTCTGGTTGAATCCTTTATTTGTAGTTCAGTTATAATCGCATTGATGATTCAAGGCTCGGTGTTAGAGGCATAAATAAACCTTACACACCGGAAGCTCGTTCGAGAGCAATGATGACCTTATGCAAGTACCAATCTGTCGATGATAAGAATGGAAGATGTGGTTACTCTAGTCCTGTTGTTTTAACATAAAAGTTAATGCTTTTGAGGAACATATTTTGTAGCACCAATTTGATAGACAAATTTATTTATTGCGATTGCGGTTGATAGGCATCTAATGGATGCCTACAATGACATGATCAACGTGCATTATTTATCGTCCCCCTATTATCGTTCTTCTGTATGGAGGGTTAAATTAAAAACTCTTTCAGTGACAGTAAACATACTTTGTAGCTTTAGAATGTGGAAAGAAGATGAAGAATCGGTAAATTTTGTTCCATTAGAAACTACGGGACCTGACATTTAATTCAAGTGTCACGAAGAATGCCGGCTTTGATGATGGATGGGGAAAATGAAGAGACAAGGGTGCGAGAGGGTGAGCACGATTGGGTGGATATATGTGCTGGTCAAAATCCTTTGCATTCTTTCTTGATCAGACTACTTTCATTAGAGAACCGGCTGCAATTGTGGAAAGTTATTACAGAAAAAAATAGTCGCAAGTGCTAGCTAAGCGTGTTGTCTTTCCAGATTGATTCTGTGGGAAACTCCAAATAATGTGATTATTAGCTAAGCTTGAAGACTTAGAGGAGAGCGTGAAGAACAGTAAAATGAGGACTTATTATATGTATCTTCACATTTTTAATATCTACATATAGATTCCATTTATATTCCTGGCCTTATTGGCATTGCATCGCACATAACTTGTGAAATCCAGAGTCAAATGGCATGTGGTGAACTTTGTTTATCAGACGTCAATCTTTATTTTTCTTTTCGCTTTCTTCATTCAGTTTGTTGCAGCGTGTAAAAAGCCTCCTGTGTTTTGTATAATCACGGAGTATTTGGCTGGGGGCTCATTAAGAAAATATCTTCATCAACAAGAGCCACATTCAGTTCCACTTCACCTTGTTCTCAAACTAGCCCTTGACATTGCTCGGGGGATGCAATACCTTCATGCAGAAGGGATACTTCATAGGGATCTCAAGTCAGAAAACTTACTGCTAGGAGAAGACATGTGTGTCAAAGTTGCTGACTTTGGTATCTCATGCTTTGAATCTCAGTGTGGTAGTGCCAAGGGATTCACTGGGACATATCGTTGGATGGCCCCCGAAATGATAAAGGAGAAACAGCATACAAAGAAAGTTGATGTTTATAGTTTTGGCATTGTCCTTTGGGAGCTTTTAACAGCTTTGATTCCATTTGATGACATGACTCCAGAGCAGGCTGCGTTTGCTGTCTGCCAGAAGGTAAAGCTTTTTTAGTTCAGTTTCTGTTGTTTAGTGTCTTCAGTTTTACATCCAAAACTTGTGATCACTCTATAGTCTTCTGTTAGTTCTTAAAGTTCTTCAAGGTGTTTTTCTCCATCATGAAATGAGTCCCCTGGTGAAGGTCACTAATCTGGGATAGGGCCGGAAGTGGTTATAATACATCAGAATCATGTTATTGTGGGGTTTATTTTCCAGCACGAAAAGTGATGCTCTAGGTACCATTACCATAGCAAGAAGACAGAAATTCAGTACTGTCTGTGCTAAAAAGATGTTGCGGACTTCCCTGATTCTTGATTTGTAGATACTAATCTTAGTTGGATTTGAAACTTGTCAAAGAAAGTTGTGAACTTAGGAACAAGGTTAATCATGAGGGACAATACTTTGCTTTTGGGGAACAACTCGCTTAACTATATATATCATCGACAACGTTTTTTGCTAGTTGGGAACACACCACAGTTGCGTCCTTTAGGAAGAGCAAACCTGTTTTATTTACAAAATACTGTAAACCACTGTAAAGATAACACTAACTAGATGCTTAAGAATGATTGAAAAGATCTTTTTTGTTGTGTGAGTGGTTATATGCTTTTGAAGAACCATGTATAACGTTCACAATAGAATGTGACATGTTTTCTAGTCTTGTATGGATTTATGCTACAGAAGTTGCGATGGTTGCTTAAGAGCAGCAATAGCATTCTCCTTTACACACTGAATTGATCTGTTGCATTGAATTGATGACATTGCAAAATTTTGTTGTGCAGAATGCTAGGCCTCCATTACCCCATACATGCCCCAGGGCATTTAGCAATCTCATAAAGAAATGCTGGTCAAGAAATCCCAAGAAACGTCCTCATTTTGATGAAATAGTTGCTACATTGGAGAGCTATTCAGAGTCACTCAACCAGAATCCAGAATTCTTCTCATCTGTTCCACAGCCACCGACCCATAGCTGTTTTGCAAGATGCATTGGTGGCAGTAGATTTGGTATTTAAAAGCCTAGCATGTCGTCTTGATGCGTTCCTCGCATGTGTCCCTTTGTATTCATGCTTCTCTTATTATTGGTAATTAGATGCTTATGTACCACATTCTCCTTGTGTACCTCTGTTAACTTCATAATTTTTATATGGCAATGAGAATATAGGAAGTATGTAAGAGTTCCTGATTTATTTTTCTAATATTTTAAATAGTTTGAAGATGCAAGTAAATGTGTTTAAGGGTGATATTTAGGCAAAGGAATCATCTTCCTTAATTTCGAATGCCTATCCTAATAAATATCTAGTGTTTGCTTCAAAATTAATGATTTGTGATTATTATTATTTATTCTTTTCACATATTTTTTATCCTTAAGTTCTTGTTGCTGTGACTCTTTAAATTCTTTTTTTATTCTTATAATTTTTTTATTTTCAACATAAAATTATTTAAATATATGTTATCAGAATATGGATGATATTTAGAACAATAAAATAAGGAATTTATTACCCGTATCTAAATTGAAAATTAATTACCATTGATAAAAAACGAAAATAATTTTAATTTTATAGATAAAAATGAATTTCCATACAAATGTAGCCTTTTAATATGATTTTTGTATAATATGCAGATAAAAGAAATAAAGCACATTTTTATTTTTATTATAGAAGAGTTACTGCGGCAACATCATAAAAAGACAGTTTGGCCGAGTGGTCTAAGGCGCCAGATTTAGGCTCTGGTCCGAAAGGGCGTGGGTTCAAATCCCACAGCTGTCAATTTGTTTGATGTTTTTGACTTTTAAATAAGCAGTGAACTCAAATATATCTTAACCAACTTACTGGTTTATGAATACTAAGAAGTGAACCTTTTATTGTTCATTTATCCTTCTTTTATTTTGGACCATCATTAAATATTCAAGAAGTTAGGATGGCCTAATTTAATTTAATACCTAAGACCCACTTGGCGTCAATAACAATACGACGTACCAAACACATAACATGTAATATCTCTTTCTAAAACTAAAACCACACAAAGTGCTACTCTACTCTCATTGGATGCCTCGTCAATCCAGGCTTGATCATCGTCATCTCTAAGTTGCTAACACACCCCCCATGTATTTTTATATTGGAAAGTTTAGTGCCTTTACTTCATACCACGTCTTGCTTGTAGCACATCAAACCTGCCCGTATCACCCATCAACCACTAAGCCTCTTCTCCAACTATTCTCTATCAGTCTACTATTGTTGCACAAATCATTAAAGAAGGTTTGTCTTTTATTTGCTCGGTAAGTTATCCCTGGAAAATTTCCTAGGTATTTGGTAAACCAATCAATACTTCCATAAAGGATATCATTCTCAAGGTAAGCTATTTACAGCTTCATGTGCTGTTGCTGCATTCAATAAATGCACCATCATAAAAGATGATGTTTTGCAAGCTGGTATGTATCATATTCAGAAAGCTACGAGTTACTGATTAGACGATTACTGAGATTAAGTAATGTCTGTAGAAACTTCTACCAACCTCTTTGGGATCATTTTATACACATGCAGTCACTACTCAAGATGATAAAGGAAGTTTTTAAGCATGCATTTACCCCTTAACTTGATCATTTATGGAATACGATGAATTAACAAATGTAGCATCAAAACCATGGACCCTTAATAAACTTGAAAGGCAGTTATATTATATTATGCTCTAAACATACTGTCTACATCACTCAGTTTCATCCACCGACAGACTTGGATAAATAACAAGATCTTACTTTGCTGCCAGCTTTAACTTTCTTCTTTTGCTGCTTATTCCATATGTTTAAAGCAGAAGATTGTCTGCTCAAACATCGCATGAATTGGGAAAAAGATAAGGAAAAGCACCATTTTGTTTATTTATAACAGTTGAAATGACAATCTGGTTGCTGACTTTAGGATTTAAAACACACACGAGGACATGATAATGTGACTTACACACCTTTACCAACTTAGATCTCAAGCATGAAAAGAGGGTAAGTTTGTATCGTGAATGTGACTTTGTGTCTGCAAATGATCTGTACGTTCCACCCAAAATCGCATACCACAGGCTCAGGCCTAAGGGTCAAAAATAAACCACAGGGCACATCTGTCGATCAAATGAGCGAACGAGGTCAAAGCTGTCTTTTGGGTTCGGAGAAAAGGACCCATTTCGCCACGTGGCGAGACCCAATGTTAATGGAAGAAACAGACTGATAACAGATCGGTAGTTGCAGGCCTCCCGCGCTGCGAGTGAAAGTACTGTCTTTCATCTCTGACATTCCAACTCTACTAAAAAGTTATTTTCTTTGCTATTTTTCACCTTATTAAATTCCCATTTTTAACGGATACTAGCTCTTTCTATTTCCATCGTTGCCCTTCATTCTTTCCAAGAAACCCACTTGTTTTTTTCTTTTCTCTATCTTCTAGCTTATAATATACACACAAGGTCACAAACCAAAGGTGAAGTCTTTCCCGTGCCTATATTTGGACAAAGAAATATCTCAACTTTTTATCTTTCGTCTAAAACCCAGATAGCATATCGCCGGAGAATCTTCTTCCATGGAAGGGTTGTAAGTTGCTGAATTCATTTTTCGTTCTGTAGTTTTATTTTTGCTCTCTCTTCTTTTTTATGTTGCCCCAAGTTTTCTGTTATCGGATGAGTTTGACGCTCAGTTCGAAGATCATAAATTTTGTCCCTTTCTATATTCGACTTCTTCTGTTGGCTTTTAGTTTGATTCTGGGTTTGTTTCCTTATTGCCTACATTGGTTTATGGTATTGTTAAGGTCGGTACTTGATGTGCTGTTTTATGGATTATTTTTTTAAGCATATGATTAAGAAAGGGTGGACTTTTTACGTGACATTTGTTTCCCAATGTTTTTCGAAACATGGAAAGTTAGTTTCATTGGATCATAAGCTTTAAGGTTAAAGGATTGAACTTGTGATTTTAAGTAGCTGTTTATTCTGCTTTGATTGACTTTTGTCAAGCACGTCTTTCCTTTTTATGCATTTGTGAATGATTTACGTACTTCAATAAACTTGTCTTGGTTGGATCTGCTGTGGCAATTGGCTGACAGAAAATTTCTTTACTGCAGAATTTTTTTTTGAAATTTGCAGTGTTGGATTATTGGGTGCATAAAGATGCCTGGAATTGTCGTTGATGGAATGAATGAGGAAGTTGCAATAGAAGAAACGAATGGAAATTATGTGCCCGTTAAGGAAAGTTCGGTTTCAAATAGGTCTCAGGGTACATTGAGTCCGCAAAGTCCTTGCAGTGGTAGCCATAATGTTCCCGTTGATGGGGTGGCTGTTAATGAGCTTGTTGACGATGGAGTAATATGTCCCTCTATAGAGCAGCTTTATGAGAACGTCTGTGATATGCAGAGTTCTGATCAATCACCCTCAAGACATAGCTTTCGATCTGATGGTGAAGAGTCTAGAATTGACTCAGAACTGCGCCATCTTGTGGGAGGAGAGATGAGAGAGGTTGAGATAATGGAAGAAGAAGAAGAGGCAGAGGTGAACAAGCCAGAGGATGATACTCAGAGCTATGCCTCTTCCAAGAAGGAAAGTTCATCCAGGGGAAAGATGTCAGGGAAATTGGACAAGGTCCCATCTGCAAGCTCCAAATCTGTTTCTTCGAACGCCTCAAAGAAAGCTAGTCATTTGCAAACGGATTCTGAAGCATCATCCAAATTGATTCCAAAGGGCAAAAGTCCACCAAAGAAACCTCCTACTGATAAACAGAATGGTAAGAAGGTGAAAAAGGCAAATGGTGGAGTGACATCAATTAAGAAGCAGAGAAATTCTCCATTGAAGTTAATGAATGGAACAGAAGATTCATATGAATCTGAGTTAAACAATCCAGATCTTGGGCGATATTTGTTAAAACAAGCAAGAGATTTGATTTCTTCGGGTGATAATCTGCAAAAAGCACTTGAACTAGCCATTCGAGCATCCAAATCATTTGAAATATGTGCTAATGGGAAACCAAGTTTAGAGTTGGCTATGTCATTACATGTTACTGCAGCAATTTACTGCAGCATAGGCCAATATACAGAGGCAATTCCAATCCTACAGCAGTCAATTGAGATTCCAGTGATTGAGGAAGGTCAAGAAAACTCCCTTGCCAAATTTGCTGGTTACATGCAACTTGGTGATACTCATGCTATGCTCGGCCAGTTGGAGAGTTCAGTAAATTGTTACACTACAGGATTGGAAATCCAGAAACAAGCTCTTGGAAACATGGACCACAGGGTAGGAGAGACTTGTAGGTACTTGGCTGAAGCCCATGTTCAAGCTTTGCAGTTAGATGAAGCTAAGAGGCTTTGCCAGATGGCTCTAGACATTCATAAAGAGAATGGATCACCTGCTTCTCTTGAAGAGGCAGCAGATCGGAGGCTCATGGGTCTTATATGTGAAACAAAAGGAGATCATGAAGGTGCTCTGGAGCATCTTGTTTTGGCAAGCATGGCTATGGTGGCAAATGGCCAGGAGGCTGAGGTAGGCTCTGTTGATTGTAGCATTGGAGACTCATACTTATCCTTGTCTAGGTATGATGAGGCTGTTTTTGCTTATCAAAAATCTCTTACTGCCTTTAAAACCACTAAAGGAGAGAATCATCCAGCTATTGCTTCTGTATACATTCGTCTGGCAGATTTGTATAACAGAACTGGAAAATTAAGAGAATCTAAGTCGTATTGTGAAAATGCTCTTCGGATTTATGAAAAGCCAATTTCTGGTATTCCTCCAGAGGAAATAGCGAGTGGTTTCACTGATGTTTCTGCTATCTATGAATCAATGAATGAGCTTGAGCAGGCAATCAAGTTGCTACAGAAGGCACTAAACATATACAGTGATGCACCTGGTCAGCAAAGTACAATTGCTGGAATTGAAGCCCAAATGGGGGTTATCTACTACATGATGGGGAACTATTCTGAATCTTACAACTCTTTTGATCGTGCAATTTCAAAGCTCCGTGCAAATGGAGAGAAGAAATCTTCTTTCTTTGGCATTGCACTTAACCAAATGGGCCTCACTTGTGTCCAGCGTTATGCTATAACTGAGGCTGCACAATTGTTTGAAGAAGCAAAAAGCATTTTAGAGCAACAGTGTGGACCTTATCACCCTGATACTCTTGGGGTTTATAGCAATCTTGCCGCTACATATGATGCAATGGGAAGGTGTGAACTCTCTTCATTCTTGTAACTTTTTCATGACATTCTCCTTAAATTGAACTCTCTCCATTCTTGTAACTTTTTCATTACATTCTCCTTGTTAACAGTTTGACGGCATTTTTCATAAAACATCATATTACAAATTGTTTGTGTTAACGTTTCAGTAACCTATGTTAAGTACCCAATTCTATGAATTTGAATCCTTCTCTTTCCCTGATGCTAACTTTTGTAGCCAAGTAACAGTGCTTGTCTTCTGTTGCAAGCATGTTCTTTTCCTTCTCTCAATGTTTAAATGCATTGCAGGCTTCATGTTTACGTACTAATGTTGTGCTACTTTGGCACAGATTAGATGATTCAATTGAAGTCTTGGAGTTTGTTGTTGGGGTTAGGGAGGAAAAGCTTGGGACTGCGAATCCAGATGTGGATGATGAAAAGAGAAGGTTGGTTGACTTGCTGAAAGAAGCAGGCAGAGTGAGGAGCAGAAAAGGCAGGTCGCTGGAGAACCTTCTTGATGCACAATCTGATAGCATAAACAAAGATGGGATCACAGTATCGTAATATTTACACGTCAAAATGACTAAGATGTATTATAGAACATAATTTAAGGTAGGTGATTGTTTGCTTTACTTGGATATTTATTTTGGTTTGGCAGTAATTCTATAGTATTACATTTATAAGTTATGTATTTATCAAAGTGCTATTTTATCTTTGTATGAAGCAGCGAAAGTCGTTATTCTATGGTGATCCTGCTAAGAAAATAAAGGCTCAGCCAGTCCTTATTGACATGGATGCTCCCAGTTTGATTCTGCAAGCCTCATTGTCAAGTTATAAGTTTTTTACTTTGGCATGACTGTACCATATTCTATTGACACAGTGATTCTCAGAAAGCCATTGATCATAAGCAAGGAATTGAGTGTGATTACCTGCTTATTATCTGTAAAGAATGCTATTACCAGCAGATCTTATGTTTTTCAATGCTATGAATCTTTATCCTAGGATAGTTCTGTGATGAACTAGCATTAGTTACCTCGAGTTTATAACCTGCAGTGGTCCCAAACTCCCAACTACAGTCCTTTCACCCCAGCTAATTTTGAGGCCGAAGTTTATGATGAATAGCTATCAACAGTTGCTCAGAATTAAATGTCTGCAGGTGCTCCACGGAATTGATATCGGAGGGTCTAATCGGCCTCACATCAACTACAAAGTATAATGTTAAGCTTGTCTGGTAGCTACATGGTTGCGCATATAACTGACAGTTTTTCCATTTGCAGGGTTGCGTTTGCATCGTTTCGGCGAACTATTGGTTTGTTGAACTCCCTAGCCATAGTGACATTAGCCTGAAATCATTTACAGCACCCGAAACTTGAAAAGGTCAGGACAGAACTTCAGATTTAAAACCTTAACCTTTTTCTTTTTTTATTCTTTGAAAAATAACCTTAACCTTGCAATCTTCCATATGAGCTTGAATTTTATGCCAAAATTTGGCTAATGACTTTAAAAATGAAAATCCAGAAGGAAAGGGGATAGTGGTCTATGAAGCATTTAAGTAATAAATATTTCCTTAAACAAAAATCCTATAGAAGATGAATATTAGCTAATATAAGCTGGGATGGATCCTTATGCAAGGAAATATTGGTACCAGCAATAACAATTACAATGTCCAGTTTTTCAGTAATCACACAATGGAGAGATACTGCAGAAGATCAGACTTGTTTTACTTCCCCTCCATGGTAGCAAAGAAGACTAACCTTTTTAAACTGAATCATTTTGTTGTCCAGCTCCATCCCAACTAGTTTTCTGGTAGAAACTTAATGGAATAGTAATTTAACAATGAAGGCAAGATAAAATAAGAAGAGAATATAGGGTCTGGTGGTGCTGTCAATAATGAAAAGCATAAAAGAAGTTGACAATGGCAAATTGGGAGAGGTGCCTCTCTCCCAGTATAAGTACAACACTCATTCCATGCCTGCACACTTTCTCTTTGCCTTTGATATACTCGCATATTCTGACATAATCCTAACCATTTAGACACCTCATCATTCTAGAAACATACGAGCATCAAAAACAGTAAATAACATAATAGGAATTAAGTCAAAGTTAGAATGGGCCTTCCTTTTAATTTTCTACAGTATTATTAATATATTGGCTATTCCGGGTCTTTTTCTTCCTTAAGTAAACCAAAGATGAGATTATAATTATAAGATTTATATTACATTTATGTATTATTCCTATACTGTTACTAGTTATTATTCTATTGATACTTGTTATAGAATATAACAATTATAAATAACTGTTACAAACGATAACAGATATATAGGGATTATATAGTTAATGTAAATAATATAGTTATAGGGATTTTAGCATAATCATAGGAATTACTTTCCTATTTTAGTTTACGTAATCTTGTATAAATACTTGTATAATTCTAATAGAAAATATGAAAAACATTCTTCTCACCTTCTCTGCTTTCTTATGGTATCAGAGCTTAGTCAAATTTATGGGTCTCTTTTTTGAAAGTATTTTCTTCGTTTTGTTTTTTGCCCAATGAGGCAGTGCATGATTGTGGGTTTGTGGGTAACACATTTGGGAGAGTTTTTTTTTTCCTCACCTCTTCCTTCACAAGACTTTACGGGTGCTGATCAGCCATCTCTTCAAATTTGGTAGTCAAATTTCCAGCTCGTGACTCAAACACGCCGCCATCTTCCCAGATGTCCTTTCTACGCCCCAGTGCATGAGCCGCCGTCTGCAAAACTGTTTTCTTCCTCCGACGTCGCCTCCTTTATTCCTGTTTAAATATCCCATCAGTTGCTTTCAGGTATTGTTGATTTGTATTGGTGTAAGGTTGCAACCCTTCCTGCTCTCGTTTCTAGTGTGAGTGCCTCTGATTGGTTCCAGTTTTTGGCCGTAAGGTTGGCTTCTTCTTTTCCTTCTTTATTTAATTGATATTGTCGTTTGGGGATGATTTAAATGGATAAGGGTAGTGATATGAGTGGTGATAAGAAGACTATTACCGAAATTGCATTGGGTTCATCCAAAATTACTGATAGAAAATTGACTGGAAGAAAAAATTATGCACAATGGAAAAGGACTATTCGTAGATTTGTGACTATTGTAGATTTAGAAGATTATTTAAATGGTAATCCACCTCCTAAGTGATGTTGCTACTCGAAAGAAATGTTGACGGAGGATTATAAATTATTCAATCAAATGCAGAATACTCTAAGCCCAACTGTTGATGATGTTATGAATCATTGTGCTAATGTAAAAGAACTATAGGAATATTTGGAATTTCTATATGCTTGCAAACAAGATTTGTCTCATATTCATGAATCATTGTTAAAGATTTATCGAGCGAAACAAAAAGGTCGCTCCTTATTTCAGTATTATACTAAAGTGAAACGAGCATTTAAAGAAAAACATTGTTGCTAACATAAAGCAAGTGCAAGAACAATAGGAGCAAATTGTAGTACAGTGTTTCTTAGCGGGATTGGGTCCTTAATATGACGTGATACGCACACAATTGTTAACTAGTGAGACACTTCCTTTACAAAAGCATATGCTCGTTTGCTTTGAGTTTGTAAAGATGGTGACATGACTTTTGATATGGTGCCCAATGACATAGTGGTGATGGTTAATAACATTTCAAATGCTAATCATAGTGGCAAAGGTGGAAATAGTAGTGGTTCTATTGCTAGAAATAGTAGCAACTCTCGTACCTGTAATTACTGTAGAGTCGAGGGGCATATCAAGAAGAATTGTTGGAAATTGCATGGTAAGCCTCCCAAGTACTCGGGTCAGAATAATAACAAAAAATTTGCAAATATGGCTACTCAGGATGGCATCCTACCACTTCCTCAGTCATCCTTACCTTTTGTCTCAATTTCAACGGATGAGTATGCTCATTTAACCAATGCCCATCAACAAAGTTTGGCCATTTACAATTCACAACAGCCATCCTCTACTACATCAAATTTGGCTAATGCAAGTAACCCTGCTGCGTGTCTCTCCACCTTATCTCGTAGTTGGGTTATTGACTCAGGTTGTAGCGCTCCCTTACCATAGGGTACACACCGGGATGCCCGGAGGTCATTCCGGTACATATCTTATGATAAGGGCGGGTTACCATAGATCGCTACATTCACTTCACATGGCATCATATCATTATTCACTTATAAAGCATCATAAGAAAATCACAATATTTTAA
>JAOQMS010000006.1:34073547-34087988 GCA_027563885.1 Erythroxylum longipes
AATAATATACAAATATTATTAATTATATAGAAGGGGGTTAGAGTTAGAAGAAATAATTGGTATTAAGAAAAATTTTTAAGAGTATATTAGGTAGAATGTATTTATTAGTTTACGTTCCATCCTAAACCCTCCGAATCGGAAGTTTCTTATTTTCACTGTTTAGGATGGAATAGAACGTAACATGAAACCCTCCACTTCCATCTCATTCTGTTCCATTCCATTATGAAACCCTCAACTAAACGATAGAAGTGTGTTACGTTCCATTCCATTTCATTACTAACCCTCCAACCAAACAAGCCCTAAGGGAAAAACCACGGTCTGAATTTCCACAGCCTAAAATCAATCCACTATAAAAATCAAGAGTACAATCAGCAATTAATAACAATAGTCTCAATGATAAGTACAATTATCTCTAGTTTTTAGTACAAATTGAAAAACTTATTCAATTTGGTACTCTCTACAAACCCAAGAGATACCAACATCGAACATGTCGATGATGATCTGCTTCCTCTAGATTATCTCACCAGATAGTTGTCGTCCCATACGCCAAAACAATGGAGTAGATCTCTCTTTTTCTCTTCCTCTATTCTGGTTTTTACGACAACACCCTCTATAACAAAAAAGGATAAAGCCTATTTATCTCATCACAAATTGGCTTCTCCAATAAGCTACTAAAACCTACCACCTATGGGTCAATCAAAATACTCTTTATTTAGTGGGCCACCACTTGTAAGTAAAACAAAGCCCACCATTGCAAAACTCATATAGCTAGCATTTGGTATTTGGTATTTGGGGAGATACCCAACATATTCCGCCCTCGACCTAAATCCCCAAACACCTCCATCTCATTCAAGAATCGGACTTTCTTCTTTACGACCTTGTCCTTCCGGATGCAATGACCCTCCATATAGCAATGTTGTTGTAGGCCTTCCTCCTTTACATCACCAAGCGAGCACCGCGATGCATTTTGCACCACCTCTCACTTCCAACATATCTATGCCTGTACTTTGTCAATTCATCTAAAGAAATAAGGCTAGCACGAGCACTTGGCATATAACTCACATTGTGGAAGGTTTGAATCATACCATCATCGAGCTTCATCCTCACGGTCCTTATGCCTTGGACCTTTAATTTTTGATCACCCACCATGTTGATGTGGCCATACTCCCCATCTTGGGGCAAAGTATCAAACAAGGCTTGTTCTCTACAAAGATGAACTGATGCAGCCGAATCCAACACCCAACTCTCTTGGCCCTCCTTTACCTCACCATGAGTAGCCAATAACAAATCACCACCACCATTACCTATTACATATTAGCAGAGTCACCATCATTATCTACTTTAGTATTGCCCATCTTCTTTTCCATCAAAAGGAGATTCTTCAATCCCTCCATCATCTTCAGACATCGGCTTTGGATGTGGCCCTTCTCTTTACAGTAGTAACATTGCACGTTACTAAAGTCTTTTGCGCATGATTTCGACCTACTCCTTAAGCCATCTCCCTTTCTCTCTTAATTTCTCCCTCTCTCAAACTCCCTCACAACTAGTGCTCGATCACCATCACCCGAAAAACCTCCATCAATATAAGTCATCATCCTTTCGTTCTCCCTTAATACCATCATAGCTTTATCTAACGTAATCTTCTACTTACCAATAAGCAACGTTATGATAATGGATCGCTAGAACTTGGGTAGTAAAGCCAACAACAAGAGAGCTTGTTCTTGATCGATGATTTTCTCATCCACATTCTTCAAATAGGCCACTAGTTGGTTGAACAAATTAATGTAGTCCTGCAAAGTTGTACCCTCCATCCTCAATTAGTACAACTCCCATCTTAAGCACAAGATGTTAGTCAACGATTTGGAGGCATACATAGTTTGGAACTTATCCATAAAAGCTTTTGGATCTATCTCACTCAAGTAATTGTACTTGATCTCCAGAGCTATAGCCAACTGAATCGTACTAAGCACCTTCTTCTTCATCGACACCTACTTGGCATCATTTAAACTTACTGGCTTGTCTGCTTCCAAATCTACATCTAAATCTTGTTGTACCGATAAGTCCTCAATAGTACTATTCCACACCTAAAAGTTTATTTTCCCATAAAAAAGGGAACGTAAAATTTTGAAGCATTATTTCACTCATTCTCTTCTTACAATAATTCCTCCCTAAATCAAATAAGCGGTAATTTTTCCTATAAAAGGATCCTTCAACCACTTGTTAGAGAAATTTACTACAACCTCAATAATAATAATAGCAAGATAAATAAAGTGCAAGAAACTAAATCAACATAAATGCATTTTACGTGAAAACCCCTCTCAACTAGGGGAAAAATCACGATCCAAATCTCCACGAATTAAAATCAATCCACTATAATAATCAAGAGTACAATCAGCAACCAATAACAATATTCTCAACGACAAGTACAATTATCTCTAGGTTCTAGTACAAATTGAAAAACCTAATTAATTTGGTACTCTCTACAAACCCAAAAGATACCAACACCGAATATTTTTTGAAGATGATCTGCTTCCTCTTGAATATCTCACCAAACAATTATCGTCCCATACGCCAAAACAATGGAGTAAACCTCTCTTTTTCTCCTCCTCTGTTCTAGTTTTTACGGTAACTCCCTCTGTAGCAAAAAGGGTAAAGCCTATTTATCTCATCATAAATTGACTTCTCTAATAAGCCACCAAAAACTACCACCTATGGGTTGATCAAAGAACTCTTTACTTAGTGTGCCACCAATTGTAAGTAAAATAAAGCCCACCTTGTAAAGCTCATATAGCTAGTATTTAAGATTTGTGGAGATATCCAACACTTATGTTGGTGTTTCTAATTTCTTATCATGATGGGTATGGTATATTGAACTGTAGGTAGCCATACCGTATGTTAGATGCGTTCCTTCTGCTCCCAATCTAGACATAGCCTTGGGGCCACTACGATCAGCTATGCTCTTCCCTGTCGAGATAGAGCTCTTGGTTAGGGCATTTAATACTTCATCAAGTTTTTGGTTTAAAGAAGACAGTTGAATCCAAGTGGGAAAGGTGGGTTTCAATGGCTTGTAATCTCTCCTCCATACTTTCCATCTGAGATTCCATCCTCACTGCTCGCATTCCCCAAAGATCCAAAAAATCGACTCTGATACCAAAAGTGTTAGAAACTTAATAGAATGGTAATTTAATAACGAAGAGAAGAGAAAATAGGGTCTGGTGATTCTATAACTAATGAAAAGAAGGAAAAAAGTTGATAATGACAACTTTTGAGGGGTAGCTCTCTCAATAAAAGACTCATTCCATGCTTACACACTCGCTCTTTGTCCCTAATATACTCACTCATTCTGATAGAATCCTAACTACTTAGACACCTGATCATTTTAGAAATATAATACCAGAGAAAACAGGAAAAGTAGCAAATAACATAATAGGAATCAGCTCAAAGCTAGAATAGGACTTCCTCATAGTTTTTTGCAGTATTATTAATATATAGGCTGTCTGGATTTTCTTTTTCCTGGAGTATTGGAAGTGTACTGGAAGACTAACATTTTCCTGGTATGGGAAAATGAAAGTGAGCTGAGCAAGTGAGACTACACAAGTGGGTTCTTATTGTACTGCAATAGTGTAGAAAGGAAAAAGTTTCTGAGTGGCAATGAAAAGGAAACTGATAAGAACCACACTCATAACCCAAACTAAGTAATATAAATAAGGGAAAAAAAGATCAGTACGAAGGAGGATAAAAGTATAATTTATTGATTATGGGGAGGGTAATACATGACTGTTGGAGGAAATTAGAGAGGCCCTCGTTTGTCCCTGACGCTGGGGTCACTACCAATCACTATTCGCTCACTCGATGATCTCCCCTACACTCATACCCCTTAACTATAAATGTTGTTAGTGGAACAAACTTACCCAGTCCGCATTCCATAACTATACAAAATGATAAAAACTTCACGACAACAGTCAGTAACAACAAAACAACATTCATAATAGAATGATAGCGACCTTTGACCGGTTTTATTTCATTCTTCTTTTTGTGAAAATACGCATACTTGACAATTGAGCCTAGGCTTCTATCAATAAACCCATTGAGCCTATGCTTCTATCAATAAACCCCCCCCCTTTTTTTCTTTCACCTTGTCCTCAAAGTGTAACTGGAGGAATTGAGCACTAATCAATCCTGTTGGTTCCTAAGTACCTTCGAAGTTAGATAAATTTCTCCATTTAATTAAAACCTCTAAGCCCTTCATGCCCTGAAGGACTTGCAATATATCCTTCGGAACTACTTCCTATTCCAACTCTTCATTCAACACAGAAGGCAAGGGCAAAGGCTTTCTCTCCCACAGCAAGTTTTAGTTGAGAGACATGAAAGATAGGATGGATTGCAGCATAAGGGGGTAATTCGGCTTATAAGCAACCTCCCTTACACAATGTAACACCTTAAAAGGCCCAAAAAATCATGGTGAAAGTTTCTTGTTTAGCTTCCTAGCCAATGAACATTGCCAATAGGGTCTTATCTTAAGAAATACCAGGTCCCCCTCTTGAAATTCCACTTCTCGACGGTGTTTGTTAGCCTATTTGCGCATCTGTTCTTGTGCCCTTAGTAGTTGCTCTTTGAGCTCACCCAATATGATATCAAGTTCCAAAAGTATGTTATCCAAAGTGGGATTAGTAGTGCTATGGACTTTATACTTGAGCAAAGGCGGTGGCTCTCTCCCATAAATGATCTTAAAAGGAGAACACTTGAGGGATGTGTGATAAGTTGTGTTGTACCAATACTCGGCCCAATGTAACCATCGAGACCAGGTCTTAGGTTTGTTTCTAGCGAAACATCGTAAGTAGGTCTCAATACAATGGTTTACGATTTCATTTTGGCTATCACTTTATGGGTGGTAGGCTGTACTGCGACAGAGAGTGGTGTGTTATAGCATGAAGAGTTCCATCCAAAAATTGCTCATGAACACCTTGTCACGATCGGAAACAATAAAGCGAGGGAACCCATGCAGCTTGACCATGTGATAGAGAAATTCTTCCGCAACCTTTTTTGAAAAGATATGATGTTTGAGCGATATGAAATGGGCATACTTGCTTAACCTATCTACCACCACCAGAATAGAGTCATATCCATGGGATTTAGGGAGCCCTTCAAGAAAATCCATGGCTATATCCTTCCACACCATTGCAGGGATCGGTAAAGGCTGTAAGAGATCTACTAGGGACAAAGTTCTATATTTATTTTGCTGGCTTACTAGGCAACTCGCAACAAACCTCCTAACATCATATTTGAGGCCTTCCCAAAACAACTCAGCAGTGATTTGTTTATATGTCTTAAGAAATCCCCCATGGCCTCCCATTGGACTCCCATGAAATTCTTGCAAGATGGCAGGGATCAGTGATGAACCCCTTGGAAGAGCAATGCGTTTCTAGAAATAGAATAGGCCATTCTCAACAATCCATCCTGGCCTAGCAGTAGGATCTTTACTCAAATCGGTCAAAATCTCTTTCAGTTGGGGGTCATTTTCTGTTTCCGATCTGATTTGGTTCCAGTCCCACAAGGTAGGGACAATGAGTGATTTTAACTCCATGGCATAAGGGATTCAAGAAAGGGCATCTGCTTCGTGATTTTTAACTCTAGGTTTGTATTGGATTTCAAAATAATAGCCGTTGAGTTTCACCAGCCACTTCTGGTATTCTGCTGCCACTAGTCGCTTTTCTAGTAGATGTTTGAGAATACGTTGGTCCTTTTTGACTATGAAGTGTCTCCCAAGAAGGTAATAGCGCCATTTTTGAATGGAAAGGACTATTGCCATTAACTCCCTTTCATACACCAACTTGTATTATGCCTTTCCCATTAATGCGTGGCTAAAATAAGCAATAGGCCTCCCCTTTTGTAACAACACAACTACCAAACTGATTCTTAATGCATCGGTCTCGATTTCAAAAGTGCTACCAAAATCTAATAACGCGAGAACTGGAACTGACTTTAAAGCTTTCCTCAACTAAACTACTACGACACTAGCTTCCGCATTCCACAAAAAGTTATCCTTCTTAAAGAGCTGGGTGAGTAGAGCCGCAATCTTCCCATATCCTTTCACAAAGCGTCTATAGTATCCGATTAAGCTTAGAAATCCTAGTAGCTCCTTGAGGTTTTTTGGCCTTGGCTAATCCTCTATGACTTGTACTTTATCTGGGTTGGCAGCCACTCCATCTCCTGAGATTATATGCCCTAGATATTCCAGCTTGGACTTGCAAAAACAGCCTTCTTGAGATTGACAAATAAATCATTTTCACTCAAAATTGTCAGCGCTTCCCGAAGGTGAACTAAATGCTCATCTAAACTAAAATATCATCAAAAAATACCATCACATACCTCATTAGTAAGCCTATAAACCCTTGTTCATCAAGGATTGGAAGGTTGTAGGGGCATTGGTGAGTCCAAAGGGCATGACAAGAAATTCGTATTGCCCCTCATGCGTCCCAAATGCTATTTTATACACATCCTCCAGTTTAACTCGAATCTGGTCATATCCGAATTTGAGGTCAAGCTTGGTAAAAAGTTTTACTCCATTTAACTCATCTAGCAGTTCATCAATGTTTTGTATCGAAAATTGATCAGGAACAATTACTTTATTCAGGGTGCGATAATCTACACAAAACCGCCAGCTACCTTCCTTCTTCCTAGCCGACAATATAGGACTTGAAAACGGGCTAACGCTTAATTGGATTATCCCAGTAGCCAACATTTCTACTACCAGCCTTTCCACCTCCTCTTTCTGAATTTGGGGGTACTTATATGGTCGTATATTCACCGATTTAGTTTCCCCTTTCAATAATATGGCATGGTCATAACCCCAATGAGGAGGCAAACTAGTTGGGGTTTAAAAGACGTTGCTAAATGCTAGTAATAATTCCTTCACCTTTGGGTCCAACTACTCTTCGGTTCCCTGTGCTTCCACCTCCATCTAGCACAATTCCAATAATATCCCCTCCTTCTCCTGTTGTAAAGTCCTTACCATCGTCTTGAGTGAAACCAGAGCTTTGTTGAGACTCGGATCTCCCTTGAGCATTATGGTTTGACCCCCTAGACTGAAAGACATGGTGAGCCGTTTCCAGTCGTTTTGTGTTACCACTAAGGTCGATAGCTATTTGACTCCTAGAATCACATCAAAACTTCTCAACGGTAACGCCAGGAAGTCCTCCACAATGGTGAGCTCCTGCAACTTGAGCACCACATTCTTAAAAATTTCATTCCCTTGTAGTCGTTTCCCTGACCCAATAATAACCCCGTATTCGACTGTCTCCGAGATTGGAAGTTGTAGCTTTGACACCAACCCAGTGGAGATGAAATTATGGGTTGACCATAGTCAAACAGCACCACCACTTGGACGCCTTGTGCCTCCACTTTGAGGCTTAAAGTTCGTGGCTCTGATAACCCAACCACCAAATTTAATGATAGCTCTACCTCCAATTCTTCCAACACCTAGTCATCCCCACCCTGTTCATCTCCTTCGGTCTCTCTAACCAGCAGGACATGCAACTCTTTTTTTCGACATCTATTTCTGATGTGCCATTTCTCATCACATCGATAACAAAGCCTTTGGTCCCGTCGTCCCTGTGCCTCTGCAGCTGTCAACTTTTTTATTATGGGGTTTGGAGGTATCGATGCGATGGGTTTAGGATCGATTGTATAGTTTAATTTTCTATTGATTTTTTAGGTCTGCCGTGGTTGTGTACAAACTGGTATTTTTGAGTTTTGTCCAGGTTATCTTTTTAAAATCAATTGGGGCTTGGATTAAAGGAGGTTCTTTATGGGTTTTAAGCTTAGGTTGGATGAAAGTAATTGGTTCTTAGTGTCAATCTTGGAGGCTACCTCCACTGTCTCCTTAAGATCACCAGGGTTTATAACTAATAATTCAATTCATAATTGTTACTTCAAGCCGTTGATGAATACTGTAGTTAACGTCTCTTCATCCAACCTCCCTACCGTAGCTGTCAGACATTCAAATTGAGCCTGAACTCTGCTACCGTGCCTTCCTGTTTGATTGCAAAGAAACTTTGTAGCATACTCCTTTCTCTCAATCCCCCAAATCGTTGTAATATTTGAGAGTTTAAAGCAGACCAAAAGGAGAACTAGGAATCTCTTTCCTCAAACTTTAACCATGCATGTGCTTCGCCTTATAAATAAACTCCAGCTACCTTGAGCTTCTCTGGTTTCGTCAACTTGTTTATGGAGAAATAACGCTCGACCCTAAAAATCCACGCCCTTGGCTCTTCTCTCGTGACCACTGGCAACCCAAACTTCCTCGGGAAATGATCATTGTTCATTATCTGATTCATCTCCATTGGGATGACGGGATCATTATTGATATTGGTTCTCATTTCTTGCCCAGCTCTAGTATTACTAAATCCGACTAGATGTTTCAGCAGGGCTCGCAAAATCTGTTGTATATTCTCCAAGCTCTGTTTTCTTGACTTTGATTCTTAGACTAAGTTTGAAACGACCATCGTCAAGTCTGTTAACTACTTCTTAAGTCCCAGAATCTCTGTCTCTAATTGATCTACTCTACTTTCCATCCTTGTTTACATCATATCTACTCCCAGGAATGTAGGCTTTGATACCAAAATGATAAGAACCACACTCTTAAGTTGGAGGACATTAGGCAGTCCCTCGTCTCTCCCTAACGCTGAGATCACTACCAATCACTATTTACTCACTCGATGATCTCCCCTACACCCATACCCCTTAACTATAATCGTTGCTAGTGTAACAACTTTGCCTAGTCAACATTCTAAAATTATGCAAAACATCAACAGTCACCAACAACAAAACAACATTCATACCAGATTGATAGTGACTTTCTTGGACCTGACTTAAAGGATCGACCAATTTTATTTCCTTCTTTTTGCGAAAATACGCATACACATTCCTGACAATTGGGCCTAGGCTTCTTTCAAAAAATAGATAAAAATGAAGAGAAATTATCCAAGGGGAAGAGAAACAGAAACACCTGAGATTAAAAGTTCCCAAAAAGTTGTATTAAGTCTGGAATGTGTTGGTAAATCTCTTTCTGTTACATGAAGTCTATACATGTACGTTCTGTTTGCAAAACTACCACAAATTGTAAAAATAACCTTTTCTGGCGTTTTAAAACTAACGTTGCGCCTATTCTACCTCTTTTTTCTTCAAAAAGTTAATACATACAAGAACTTTTCAAGGGTAATCCATATCAAAATATTCCTATTGAAAAGACGGTATGCCATAAGTCCTGAGACCACCTTTATTTTGCTACTATTTTTTCTTGATTCTGCTTAATAGATTAAGGCTTGCCCTCCAAGCTTGCTTTGTCTACCAGTTTCACCTAGCCTTTTCCATTCTGCTCAACAGTCCCATTTTGTGTGTTTACCTGGAAATGAAACAATATGCTAACAGTACTATGAAAAACTGCAAATAATTCCAGGAAAATGAGTAAACAAACAAAAAATGTAATACATACACTTCCTTGTAAAGTAATGAAGGATGAAGAGGATAATCACTTAGCATCCACCATGTAGCAGTAATCATCTCTAATTGCAGCTGCTCATGCAACTCTGCTGCCTTGCCTTTCTAATGACATTCATAACTTCAACTTGATTAAACCCCTCGCTATTATTAGCCCGTGTGACCCTATTTCCAAATTAAACAATGTTAGAGCATAGCAAACCCTCGTTCTCATTCACATAAAAACCATCCTCAGGCTCATCAGGCACAGATTTCTGTGACTGCAAAAGAGGAGTATAGCCTGCCTTAATCTCTTGCATTAGGTTCTCTACCACAGCATGGATCTCCTCAGATTGCTTATGTGACCAATCACCAGCAGTAAATGTATGAACACTATTGTTGACTTCAATCCAACTGCATCCAGGCTGCTTCTTAAGGCCTTTATGCTTGATTTCTAATCTAATCCTGGTAACTTCATTCCATCTCCCATAATCTTCATACAAGTTAGCAAGGAGGACACGGTAACCAGTATTTGTATGATCAAATTCAAAAAGGTGACCAGCAACAACCTCTGCCAACTTGGCATCTCCATGATTTTTGCAAGAACCAAGAAGAGAACCCCATATGTGATCATCTGGTGAATAAGGCATCTGCATGATCAGATTATAAGCCTGACTTAGAAGGCCGGCTCGTCCTAGTAGATCAACCATACAAGTATACTGTTCAATCCTCGGCTCAAGGTTATAGTCTTCAACCATGCACTTAAAGTATTTCCAGCCCATTTCAACCTTTCCTCCGTGGCTGCAGGCAGAAAGAAGAGCAGTAATAGTTGCATGGTCAGGCTTTACGCCTGCTTCTTTCATCTCTTCAAATGCAACAAACATTTTATCAAATTGACCATGCATTCCCAATCCCAACATAATTGAATTCCAGGATACATTATCTCGTGTAAGCATTTTCTCAAACATAGTCCATGAGTTACTTATGTTCCCACATTTAGCATATGTACTAACAAGAGAATTGCTAACGAGAATATTGTGATCATATCCATGCCGTAGTACATAGCAGTGTACCTCCTTACAAAGAATCATCAGTGACAAGTGAGCACAAACAGAGAGAACACAAGCCAGTGTTACTGAGTTTGGTCGGATTTGTTTGGACAGCATAAGACGAAATGCCTTTAAAGCTCCATCTGGACACTCGGTTTGGGCAAATCCAGATATAAGTGCACTCCACGTAACCAAATCCTTCTCTGGTAAACCCTCGAAAACTTCTTGAGCAGACCTTGTGTCCCTACATTTTCCATACAAATCAACTATTGCACCACCGACAAAGACATTTGAATCCAAGCCCATTTTTATTGCTAATCCATGGATTTCCATCCCTCTGCTCTTAAGAGCCAAGGATGAGGATGCCCTTAGAGCAGCCAATAGGGTAACAGAATCAGGACAGCCGTCATCCAGCAAGTAATCATGAAACAATTGCAATGCCTCATAAGGATAGCCTCCCTGAGAACAATTAGAAATCACTGAACCCCACGTAACTAAATTACGATTTTGAGACCTTTTGAATATTTTCAAACCAGTTTCAGGATCACCACATTTAAAGTACATTTCCATAAGGGCTGTTTCAACCCTTGCATCATTTTCCAGCTCAAATTCTAAGATGATTCGATGGATTTGCCTCCCAAATCCTATGTTAAAAAGTTGAGAGGACAACATCAAAAGAGCCACCACTGTGGAGGAATCTGGATCAATCCCAAGTTTCAGCATATCAACAAACAATTCCAATGCCATTGATAAAAACTCATTAGAAATATATCCCAAAATCATTACATTCCATATCACTCTGTTTTCTCTCAACGTCTCTTTATCACGAACAGTATTGAAAACATTTTGAGCATTCTTTACGTCCCCACATTTCATATACATCTCAAGAAGTGCACTGACAATGAATTCATTGTTATCCAATCCATATTTTACAAGAAACCCATGAATCTCTCTCCCATGAGTCAAAAACTCACGCAAAGCACAGGATGATAGTGCAGAGACACAAGCTACCCGGCTCAAATGCAATTCACTGCATTCCCTAAGCATCATCCCAAAATATGTTAAAGAATTCATGCAATCTCCTAAGTGGCAAAACCCAGATATCATTGCGTTCCATGAAACGAAATCCCTATCACTCATTCTCTCAAACACTCCAACTGCATCTGCAATAGCCCCGCATTTTGCATACATACTCAATAAAGCATTATTAACGAACAAATCTTCCGAAAATCCCAACTTTAAGAGGTGCCCATGAATCTCCTTAGCTTTCTTAACATCACACAGCCCACCAAAAGCCTTAATCAAACAGGGGAAGAACTGAAACTCCTCAACAGGAAACCCACATGCAAGCAAATTTAGATAAACCCTAATTGCATCTTCAAACAATCCATCATCAGTAAATTCCTTGATCCTGCCATAAGTTAACGAAACATCAATTACACTATTGTTGCTCGAGATACCACGAGAATTGGTCAATGGGTTATTAGAGAAAGTTGAAGACAAGAACTGGTGGTCACAAGAAATTGAAAATGGGCTTTTGCCACAAAAGAAATAGTTAGGAGCTGACTTAGACGGTACTGGTTTATGCTGTTGAAATTTGGATGGACTGTACTGATGAAGAGAGCCTGAAAAGAGTGATCTTACACACTCCATTCTTGGATGCAACGCAAGAAGAACATTCGGCTCTTGCACTTTGGTTTACTCGTTCATAAATGTCTGTTTGTCCCGAGCTTTCTGTAAAACTTGTGCACTGAGTTTCTCTCCACAAGTTTGGCAGGTCTTCGACCTTTTACGTTAACTTGTTGAATTGTAATCATACCATACGATTGCCGATTGCTTCTATAAAATTAAAGATTAAAATGCTAGGAAATACTTTAAATTTTGATTTTTGATACTAATACGGGGGCTGAATCACGAGTCTATAGTCAGTTGCAGTTTTGGATTTCTGCCTTGTTTTTGTACCGAGGAATTAGCATAATAAGTCTCTACTCATCCAGTATTTTGATAGACTTAAAAGTATCATATTGAAAAGTTTAGCTAGTCAAATAAGACTCCTTTTGCCTATGCTCTCTCACACTTTTATGTATCTCATCAGGCCATACTATTCTTCCGCTCTTTATCTCCCTCAAAGCTTTTTTAATTTTTTCCCTTGTAATCTTCCGATAACAAGTAAAATTACGATACCTCTCGAACGTGTTAAAATCGTTTAAAAAGATGTTATCCTCTATGCCTTTTTTAAAAAAGACTATAGAAATATCTTTGATGTCGTTTTTAGTCACAAGCACCTACCTTCTTTTATCTTTTACGGAACAAATTTGATCGAAATCTCTTGCTTTCCTTTCTCTAGTTCTCACCAACTTAAAAAAACCTTCTTTTCATCTTTAGTTTCCAATCGTTAGTAAAATTTCTTGTAAGCTCTACTTTTAGTTTATGAGACCATCTTCTTTGCCTCTTTCTTTGCCGGTTTATAATTTTCTCTATTAAGTATCCTCTCTACCTCTATAGTGCTATCTAACAGAGCTTTATAGATAACTTTTTTTATCTTAACATTTTCTTGCACGTCTTCATTACACCACCAAAACTCTATTGTACTCCTCCTAGGCCTTTTAAAAATACCCAAGATCTCTTTAGCTGCTTTTCTTAAAAGAGTTGCTACTCTCTTCCACGTCTGGTTAGCATCTCTTTTCAATTTTCATTTTTCTCCATATGTTACTCTAAGTTGTTCCACCATATTCCCTTTCGGGTTCCACTATTTAACTTTAGAAACCTTCTAAGGCTTCTCTTCTTCCTCCTATCTTTAATTGTAAGATTCATAACCAACAACCTTTATTGAGTTGACAAGTAAGCATTAGGTATCACTTTACAATCCTTGTAACTAGGTCGATCGCTTCGCCTAACGGGAAAGTAGTCAAGTTGAGTTTTTGTGGTTCTGCTCTTAAAAGTTACCAAGCGCTTCTTGTTTTTCTTAAAAAATGAGTTGGCTATCACCAACTCATCACAAAATCTAGGTCTTACTATCATTTTTATTACCGTACCTGAAATCCCATGAGTTTATGAATATCTGTTTGAAGTCACCCTTATATGAACATTAAAGTTTCATCATAGAATAACTCTCTTGTTATAGGGGATCTGATGAATCACCTTATCTAGCTCTTGCCAGAACTGGAGCTTAAATTGCTCATCCATTCCTACCTGGAGTGCATAAGTACACATCACATTGAAAACAACATCTTTAACTATAATCTTTTAGGACATAATCCTATTATTAGCCTCTTTACAATATAATGTCTGAGTTTCTTGAAGTGTGTTGACTAAACATGATATATTCACTAAGGTGGAGAATATTATGTATAGATAATATACATGGATGCACAATCTTAAAGTGTTTCTAAAAGAAAAATAACATTTTTTGGAGTGTGATAATCAAACACAATATATTTACCAAGGTGAAGATTATTGTATATAACTTATATACAAGGATGTGTAATCTTATAGTATTTTAGGAAGAAAAAAACAGTGTTTTTTAGAAGTCTTTTGGTCAATGTTACGAATACAGTACCAGACTTAGTACCGGATTGGCTTCTAGTACGGTATTGTACCAATATCGGTCAATACCAGATACTGTTTTGAGTAATTTTTTAAATTTATGAAATAGCCCCTGAATTTTTTAAAAAAATTGCAAAATAGTCCATTATCATATTGTATAGTTTTACTTTATATTTTTAACCATATCTCCAAAAATCAAAATAATAAATAATAATCACAATTAGTATGAAATAAGAATAATTTTAAGATATTTCATATATAAATAATAACCACAATTTATATGAAAAAAGATAATCATTATCATACAAATATAAAATTAAGAACAATATAAAGTATTTAAAATATTACAATTACAATTTTCATTATATA
>JAOQMS010000006.1:34089596-34099858 GCA_027563885.1 Erythroxylum longipes
ATTCACCACCGTCACCACTCACCAACTTCAAACCATCTCAATTACAAACCATCTTCAAACCATCACAATCTCAGTCATAGCAGCACAAAGTCACAAACACAAAGTCATAAAAATTATCAGTAAAAAACTCACCCAACAATTATCAAAAAATTTCACAATTGGTGTTGGGACTCGGGATCTGTCAGATGTGGCCACCACTGTCTTCGTGTTGGTGGTTGTCGGAGATGGTGGCTCGTGGCAACAGGCAGAGGTGTGAAGAGTGAAGACTGACTCGGGCGACCAACAACAGAGGAAGACCAGCGACAGAGCGGGCGAGGTGGCGACAACCGGAAGTGAAGATGTCGCGTGGTGGAGGAGCAGTCGAGGACCACCGGAGAGCGCTGCTAATCGTCGGGAGTCGATGAGAGAACGACGACAACAGCGAGAGCCGAGACCGAGAGGAGAGGATCAGTCGGTGCCGGAGAAGCGAGTGAGCGACAATGAGAGATGAGAGGCGGCGGTGAGTCGGTGACAAATGACGGTGAGCACGAGAGACAAAGAGAGAAGAGAAGCAGAGCAGAGAGACTGAGAGTGAGAGAGGCGGCAAATCTGGGGTTGGGGGGGGTCGGATAGATGATTAGGGTTTTTTTATTTTAGTTCTCAGAAGTTGAGGAATTACGATACCGACCCTGGTACCGTCTGAGACCGATAAGGTCCAGTACCGACCAGTATCGTGGGTACCGACCGGTACTGACTGATAAGATCCGATACCGACCGGTACTCAGGATCGGTACCTTAAATATGGGTACTGTTTCGATTTCCCGCCAGTACGGTACCGACTGGTACAAAACGGTACCCGTAATGCTGCCCGCACCTCATGGAGTACGAGTAAATATGTAATTGAAAAGTTTGAAAACTTGACAGGAGAAGCAATCCAAAAGCTTGAAATAACTTCCAGGAGTCCTGGATTATTTAGAAGTTATGCTCATTAATTACTTGAACACTAATTTTTGGGAGAAACAGTCTCAATAAACTATCATATTTCAAAACACAGCTACCAAAAGACAAAGGAACAAGGCAAGGAGATAAGATCCTCTGTTTAATTTTATGGTGTCTTGTTCTATTCCCTGAATCTCAGCCATTTATTTATGCAGGTCTTGCGTAAGGCCTGCATAAATAAATATAAGACTCACATAAATAAATGGCTAAAATTTATGAGACAGAATAAGAATAAGATAGCGTAACAGAGGATCCAGTCTACAAGGCAAGTAAGCAATTACCACACGTTCACACTCTCAAAGTCAAATCATAACGCTGCTGTGTTTGTTCTGGTCTCTTGTGTCCAATTACACATGCACCTTTTCGATAAAGTGCAATCCTATAATTCAAAAAATTAATGGTTGTTAATATCCGTGCCATCTTCACCTATGCTTTCATGATAATTCTCTTTTGTTCCACAAAATCCAGTTCCATGCCGAAAGGTTAATTCCATTTCATTGACTTGAAATATATTGACATCTGCGCAATAAGAAAGTTCATGCTTGACCCCCCACATGCCTGCTTACAGACTGACACTTGACGAAGGTGAAACTGTTACAGGGCAAAACCTTGGAAGAGTGAGTTAAAATGATCGCACAGTAACTTATTGATATTAAGGTATTCGTATTTAGTTGTCTGATATCACACAGCAGGATAACAACTGACCACCAGGTGAAGCAGACGAACCAAGTTGAAATTATATATTAAACTGAAGTAGGATCATTTTATAGTATTCTACAAATTTTAATAATGGACACATAAATAATAAAATGATATTAAGCACCTGAATTAAGAAACATAACTATTAGTATTGTATATTGTAAGGTGATCATCTTTATATAATATCTACAGATAAAAGAGAAGAAACTCAAAAGAAGTTCCTGAAACCAAAAATTACTTATACAGGAGTTCTCGATGTTTAAGTCTTGAGTGCAGAACATTACAGTGTAAGTTCTTTCGAACGTCATTGAATAAAGCATGCAGCAGGTTATTGCATTCATCTTCATATTTGGATCTCATGCTTCAGATTTCTTTTACTTTCCGCATCAGATCATATTTAATTATCTACAGTATTCCGCCCTTTTGGAATGATACATGTTGGTCATGCATCAGTCTGCTGATTACTCATTAGGCATTTTGTTTCAATTAATATGTTATAAATGGATTATAGTTAGCAAATTAATAAAATTAATTGTCTCATAAGTTGATGAATGAACAGTGTTATTTTGTTTACAAACAGTTTACTTAGCCTTACTCTTTTATCTTGTAGGAACCCGTTATAAGCGGTATCATATTCATCAATTAATCCTTTCCTTGCCCCAAAATTTGAGAGAAAAGCTGAGAGAGATTTCTATGCCCATTGACATTTTCTCCGGGTGGAATGGAGTTTGAAATCGAAAAGTATTGGCTGAAGTGTATGTCAGATATCATAGGATGATGCTAAGCCTGTGAAATTCTTATTAGAAACAAAAGACTAAATTCATGATAAGAGCATTTGATCTTTTCAGAATGAGGATTGTTAAACTTGATTTTGGGATAATTTTCTGCTGGAGCAGCCGTATACTTTCTTTCATTTTTTACTTGTAGAGTTAATTTCATCAATATAGTTTGATACGAATGACATCTACAGTTCAAACCATGTTTTGAAAACCTTATCATCCTCCTCCTTACGTAAAAAGAGATTAGGCCAACAACATATAGGTGCGTGGAACAATCTCTCATTCTATGAAAGAAACAGATTAAACCCTTGTTCTGCTTCCTGGCTCCATACATTAATTGAACGAGGCCCCTCTGATCTTCCACAAGAACCTTTGTCCCTCAATCTATTATGACCATTGTCATCATTTGCTCACATGTTTTTTGTCTTTTTCCATTTAAAAAGAATTCTAAGGACTGACATCACCTCATCAATAGCTCTGCTGGTGCCTTATTACTGTACAACTACCCCTTTCTCTCCTCACTACTCACAGCTATATATAACCCCTCCAATAACTGATTCCCATCCCTATTAAACTCAGCATTCCTTATTAAATGTCGATCCGATCCACCAAAGCTAGAGGTGGTCAAAAATATCTCTATAGTTACAGTTTTTTAGTACTATTTTGGGACAAGAATAATGGAAGTGATGAATGGTTACAAGAAAAGATTGTGGACAGTGGACGAGGACAGAATTCTGATGGAGTACGTGAAGCTGCATGGAAAAGGCAAATGGAACCGTCTGGCTAGGGAGAGAGGTGATTAACAGCGTCCTTTTGTTATGAACAAGCAAAAGATCATTTGCCCATTTAGAAATTTCCCATACATATATGTTTTTATACTTGACGGCTGGTTGATGTACTGAGTTCCTTTTAATTTGTTTCTGTGTCGACGTGATAAATTAGGTCTGAAAAGATGCGGCAAAAGCTGCAGGTTAAGATGGATGAACTATCTGAGTCCAAGTGTTAAACGTGGTGATTTCTCAGAGGAAGAAGACGACCTCATTATTCGACTCCATAATCTCCTTGGCAATAGGTCACTTATCTTCTTCCAAAGTGATTTTTCTTTTCATTTCAAATAGTTATTGCATGCCTGACCGATGTCTGCAGTTCTTACAGACAGTGAGGTTTTAACGTTTGATTACAATTCTCAGTCAATAAATATCAGTGAAATGATTGTTTGATGGTTTCCAATTAATACTTATTTTAAGGTGGTCCCTGATCGCCGGTCGAGTTCCAGGAAGGACGGACAATCAAGTTAAGAATCGATGGAACACTCATTTGAGCAAAAAACTTGGAGTTAGCAAGCCAAAATGCAAAGTTAGTGCTACTTCTTCCAGGTTTTCCAGACACTTGGAGCATAGTTTCAATACCTCTTCAAGCTCAAATGTCAAACCACCTCCCAGTTCCACCGATGGAACCATCGGCTACAATGTTTGGGGAGGTGGCTCTGATGATAATGCATTTGAAGAGCTGACAATGAGTGACTGCTACCAGAATTTAGCTTTCTTGTTTTCTGGTGATGATCCAGATCTCTACGCCATGAATAATTTATTGGAATTTCAGGATGGCTAGTCCAGTGGCTATGTGTGGATTTAGTGTTAATGTTCCATATTTCACAAACTAAAATTAATCACAATTTATCTTCCCGGTGCCTTTAAAATGGACTAATTTGTTTAACTTTAGTTGTCAGCTGTATCCAAAATATTTTCGAATTCAAGTCTAAAAGAAAAAGAGAAAAAGAAATTTGACTTTTCCAAAGCCACCATCAATTAATGCCGAGGATGCTTTTTGATGTACGTAGGACATGGGATTATTGCTAGGACAAAGTCAACTAATTGCGTACGATTTCAGCAAACTGCCCCAAATTCAGTTTGGCAGGATTATTTTTAAAAAATCATTTTGTACATTATACTTTTACGGACAATTCGGCATAGCAACAGAGAGTTTTAGGCGAACAAATTTATCTGTGGTTAATATATCAAACATGAAATAAATGTGGAACATTTTGCATGGTATTATTAGCAATATTTAAATTTTGGTTTTCTAGTGGATTTCAGGTGGAACATTTTATATGGTATTATTAGCAATACTTAAATTTTGGTTTTCTAGTGGATTAATCCCAACTAAAATTAGAATTAAAGGCATCTACATGCCTTGAAATATAAATTTGATATGGTAAGTAATATCTTTTAAAGTAACTAATTTTCGAAATTCATACCTTAATAGTGTCAGTGAATTAAAGTTGAACCTCAGCTTTTCCTTTGATATTTTTTGTCTTTCTTATGTCAAGTGTGTCTTCTCCTATTTTATTCAGCTTCCACTCCTCCATTTCCACTCTTGTTCTTTCCTTACTTCTCTTGATCAACAGCTGTAACATGCCATTCTTATAGAGCATATATCCAACATACTGAAAGATATTGGGGAACATACTCTATGAAAATGGCACGTTAAGACAGTTAAATCAATTCTTTTTTTTAATTCATCGTACATAACATAAAACATTGCAATAATCTTATTGTTCCACTTTTATTCACAAACATATACAGTCTCAAATGTCATTACATTTCCAAAATTCACATGTCCATTATACAACAGTTGAAAGATACAATCTTTGATACAACATAAGTAAGACATTTGCAGGTATAACTGATCTCGACATTGACCCACATCCAAATGCAGAAGTTACTTCAACTAGACTAGCTAGATTTCTCCTGAACCTGAAAAACAATGTTGTAATTTTGATGAATTTTGCGAACTCAGTGAGTGAACCATCATCGATGTGTTCACTCAAAACAGAACACATATATATCAATGAATAACATTCAGCTCAATCAAAGTAACGCTTCATTCAGAGCTATAACTCATATTCTATAAGTTGCATCATAATAAAAGAAGCATTTAAAAATACAATTATTTTTTAATTCATTCTAGAAGTACATTCTGAATGCAAGAATATCATATAATCATTTCAGACATAACATTCATTTATCACAATTCTTCATATCACCATCAAAGTCATATGCATTCCTCAATATCAACGCAACATAATTCAACATTCATTTGCAATCAATATCATGAACACATTAAAAGATACAAATGCAAAAGCAAATGAGACTCATTCCATTTTAATTTTGTTGTGACCGAGTGCCTATTTCATTATCCTGTATCCGTTGTGGATACCGGGCTTTTTTCAGTACTATCCCGTATTTATTGTGGATACTAGGCTCATTAATCGTTGAGCCTGAGGCTTTGATGCGCATAACTGAGCTTAAAGCTCTTTTTACGTTAGCTGCTCCGGTCACAACTACTTTATGTGAACATGCATCATGTAATGGAGTAATATAGTTCACATAATATATCATCAATCACTATTAGTCAATGAGCACATTCAATTTTCACAGTTCATCGGATCTAAGTCTGACATTCATTAAATAGTTGAGCATTTAATTTCGTTATTCACATTCAAATCACAAACACTCCCAATACATTCCCGAATATCGAACTCCTCGAACAATCAATTGTCCGAAATCAGTAATATGACAATTATAGTAAGATCAATTCAATATAGAGGAATTTAGTTTAATCAACACAATTTGAACAAAACACATTACCAATCAAAAACTCACATCTAGATTACCACTACACATATAATTCCAACAGAAACATAAATATTTGAGTTTACACAACTAGGTTAACTCACTTCATATATAACTCATATAAAAAGACATATATAATTGAGGTTATACGTCTAGGTTGAGTTATGGTTTACTCCATATAGCTTATTGCTTAGACGTCTCGACAACGTCTGGATGTGCTCGATCTATTTGCTCCCCTATAATAGGCAATTACACATTTACACATTACTTCCTAGCACCTATCACAAAAGTACTCACTTATGCACATATGTATGTGTTATGTATAATGTATGTTCAATGACAATTCCAGATGTATTTTTTAAATTCACATCTCAAGATTATTCACATTTCATAACTCAAATATGTCTAAATTGAACTTAGGTTTACACCTCAATTTAACAAGATTATTCTAAGTTCATCATTCTGTCATTCATTAAAGTTATTCAAGCATTAAAGATCACCATTATTAATCATCTTTACTTAATACACAACATTCATCTTCTTGAATCACTTTAGCCATCATACGACCCCTTTCATTCTTATATCATCAACAATTTTCCAGATTTGAACACCTAAAGTATAACAATTCATTCTTAAATTTATATCCTCAATTATCATTTTAAATATATCACTCATTTATTTACTTGTTCAAGCATCATTCTAGGTTCAATTCATGCTTCATTCAAGCCCTAAAGCATCGTAAAAAAGTACCTAACCATTTGTTGTTCCAAACCATACCTAAAAGAAGCATATTTGATGTTTAACTAATTCCCACGATCGTGAACAATTTCCCACGGACGTGGTATTTGTTGGCAGAAACTTTCTGCCTTCGTTAGGCATTCCCATTTTCCAGTTTTTCCAACTCTATTTTCAAGTCAGTTTTGTATGACCATTATGATCTAGAAAATGGGGTATTTAGGCCAAACCTTCTTCTAAACAAATGTTCTTATATGTCTTAAGTTTCTAATGACATAAAATTCGTGCATTTTGGTTCAGTATCATGCAAGTTATAATCAAAATACTACAGAATATTCTCATATCCCGACAAAACACAATTCTCAACTTTAAGCCCAACTTAGAGACTCTTAGAGATAGAATTCTAATTTGATTCCTTATGAAAATTGTATCCATATGTCTCTAGTTTAATCTAAATTAAAAATAATCCCATTTGGATACCTACAGATCAAGCTATAGTCGAAATACAAATGTATGTTCAGTGAAAATACTCCATCTACCCTATTCCAACATACTTCATCATCAACCTTACATACAATTCATCTCCAAGGTGTGAAGAAGTTGGTGGTGAGGGATTGAAGGAGGAAACATAAGAAAAAAACATGAAGAAAGATGATTTTTCTAGTGAAAAACTCGTGGGGTACAAATGTGTGGTGAAGAGGTGGGACACTTGTTAAATGGAGAGTTGGGCTATGTGTCTTCTTCACATGCTTCCAATTGTCACCTAATGCTTGTTCCACTTGTCATTTGGTTTCCTAGTCCAATTGTCACTCACATACTCATGCCATTTGTCATCCAATTAGCTAAGCCACATGTCATTCATTCCATTGGTCCATGTGTCACCATTTTATTGGTACATATGTTATCCTTATATTAGTCCATATGTTACTATTCTATTGGTCCATGTGTCACTTACTTTAGGCTCCTCATGTAACTCATCTAAGCCTCCATATGTCACTATTTATACGGCTACACGTGTTACCAATTGTAAGGCTACACATGTCACCAATTATAAGGCTGCATATGATATCATTTGTAAAGTTACACATGTCACCATTCTATTGCTCCACATGTCACAAGTCTAAGATGCCATTTGTCAAAATGTTAAAGGGCCACTTGTCGCAATTATACTCAAATCACTTGTCATTCATTTAACTGAGTCATTTGTCACTTATTCTCAATGCCACATGTCACCATTTCATAGGCCTAATCAACCTAAATTCCCATATATCAATTTGTCTTGCTCTTTAACATTTTTCTTAGACTATATGCACATATCACCTCACCAATTACTCAATTGTAACAGTAAATTCCCAATTCACTAATTATAATCCATCAATTCATGTTATTGGTAAATCAAAATGCAAAACATTGGGAATGCACATTCATATCACATTCATTTTCGTTCCATACCCCATAATATGTCAATTGAGTGCGTATACTATCTTGCAATGTTTTCTAAATCATGATTTATGTGTGTATACAAATATTATGCATATAAATGAAATGCTCCTCGTAAATTTTTAAATGAAATAACTCATGTGACTCAATCTAACAGTTTAATCTCTTAACAATTTTAGGAGGCAGATATTACAACAGCTATCCTTCTAAATTCTACCTTTGAAGTTCTTTTACACATTATGTATTTTCTTTACCCAGCAGACAAAGCACTATGTCAACTTTTGGACTCTTCCTGCCACTAAAAAAAATTCAACCTCCTCCGACTCCTCCTTCACTTGTTATACCAAAATCTACTTGATTGCCTGCCCTTACTCTTCCACCTCCTCGTAATCACCTTCCAGCTTCAACTAATTCTTATCCATCCAATAATTCTCCTGTGTCTTTTCATACCAAGCTTTCGTGGGTTCAAGTTGTTGAGAATATGAATCCTAAAGCTAAGCTTTCATGCTTTCCCCCTAGTATTACTTCTAATCACCTAATAGTGTCATCCTTTATCTCCATTCTTCATGTTAGAGCTCAAAAATGAAAATCCACTATGGTTGGTTTCTTTCTGGCTAAAAGAGTTCCTTTTCCTGTAATGAAAACTTAGGCAACTAGCAACTAGAAGTAATTTGGCCTCCTTGATATCATGGTTAACAACCAAGACATATTCTTCTTTAAATTTAACTCTCTTAATGTAGTGGATGCAGTCATAAAGTTTGGTCGTTGGCACATTTATAGTAAACCTTCCCTTATTCAAGCATAGAGACCTAGTGTTAAATTCTAAGAGATTAATTAGATTAGCATACCTCTGTGGCTTTGTACACATGATATACATCTTAAGTACTAGATCACTAAAGGATTGAGTTATCTATCTAGCTCAATTGGCAGACCTTTATGTTTTAATCAAGCTATTGTAGAAACAAAAAGGGTCAATTTTGTTAGAATATGTGTGACTGTTAATGCTTATACTGAGCTACCTAAGGAGATTTAAATCATAAAGTTTGATGTCAATCTTGAGCTTCTTGAAGACACGGTAAAGATCACATTTGCATGGAAACCACCTATACTAAACAAATAAGAACTTGGCAACCAATTGGCAAATTGTTCAAAATAAGTAGCTTTAAGTAATTAATAGGTGAAGCTTGCGTTCAAATCCCTGTTGAAGGCATCAGTGAGGACTCTCACTATAAAGCAAAGAGCCATTGAAGTCCTTGCACCTAAATTGGTAATCACAACTCAAGCACCAGGTATTAATGCTAAATTCAAAACTGTATTAAGAAGAAGATCTGGTAGAAAGAAGAATATGTCTTCTACTACTTCTTATTGTCTATCTATTCATAAAACATTAAGGGTATGAATTCCCTTATAAAAAAGCAAGTGATTAAAGAATTTATTATTGAAAATAAGCCTTGCTTAATGAATATTTAAGAAACCAGAATTAAAAGAAAATCAGTAGCCTCTTATCTTTTTTACCTAATAGTTAGAGGTCCATCTCTAATCAAGATCATCACCCCAATGGAAGGATTTTAGTAATCTATAATAGTGACAATATGACATAGTTAGTTCCACCAATACTGACCGATTGATCCACTTACAAGTATTTTCTAAACATCTATGCAAGGTTTTGGATATTTCTATCATACATGCTCTTAATCATGGCTTTCTAATACTTTCCTTATAGAGTAAGCTTAAAGAGCTAGAACCTGGTATCAACTCCCCTTAGCTCTTGGTGATATCAATGTCATCATTTATCAAGATGAAGCTATTCTAATAGACCTACTTGTCATGATCTTAAAAATTACTTGGTTGATCTTCAAGCTTTTGATTTACCTTGGGGGTGCAATTTTTTCACTTGGAGTAATAATGTTGGCCCCCGAAAAAATTTTTTCGTTAAATTAAGCATAATAGTATATGGAATAAATGCATAAGAATGAATTGAGGGCATTTTTGGCAT
>JAOQMS010000006.1:34121989-34146874 GCA_027563885.1 Erythroxylum longipes
TTAAACTAATTTTGATTTGGAGCGTTCGCAAAAATCTGCTCTTTATATTTTCTATTTAGAAGTTATATTTTTATGTGTTATACAACCCGATGGATATCCAAAAACCCGAACAATCCGATGGATTTAGATATGGGTAGTAAATTGTAAAAACCGATGGATATGGATATAGATATGAGTTGAGTCATAAAAAATTGGATATGAATATGGGTAGAGTAATACCCGAACCGAACCCTACCCATTGTCATCTCTAAATGTATCCAATATGTTACTATTTTTAAACAACCATATTTTGTAAGTATATTGAGTGAATCGTAATTAGTGTGACTCAGAACCCACAATTTACTCGGAGCGAAGAGGCATTTGAGAGGCCTCCTTCCACCAATTGGTCCATCCCCAAGACATAGAAAGGAATGTTTTTTTCAATAAAAGGAATTAAATTAACTTACAAAATACATTTAATATAATTAGATTGCAATTGAAATAATTAGGTATAGTTCTTCTACCTTACAAATAAGATAGTTAGCATAACTAATATTTTAAAGGCAAAGAAACTTAATTTAAAATTATGTATATTTTTATTGTTGGAGATTGATTCAAACCTACCACCTTATTATGCAAAGTGCCACAAGAAAAAGTTTGATAGCTAGTTTGTTCTATTTTTAGCAAAAAAAAAAGCAACTATAAATTAGCTTTAGTTCCTGAGTTGTTCAGATCAATGTTTTAAAAACTGATCGAACATCGAACCGGTCAAAAAAAAAGTTTAAGGTTTAAAGGTTCGATCGATATTAAACCAATATATAATAAATAATAAATAAAAATTATAAAAATAAGTAAAAATATAATATAAAATAAAATGCTATATTAAAATAAAATTGCACTAATAATACTTATTAATTGATAATAAAATGATAATAAATTTAATAATTTACACTAAAATTGAATCTAACATAACTTTTAGATTATAATAAAATTAAAAATTGTATTCTATATTATCATTTATTTAAAGACTCATAAAAGGTGAAGTATGTTTAAACCAAGTCAATAAAACTCTAACTTTATTGTAACTTCTTATTAAATGTCTTTTAAACATACTTTTTTTTATAGTTTAAATATTATTTTTGACACATTCTTAAATTATCAGAAGCAAAATTACTTATATATACTAATTAATAATTAAATTTAATAAACAAATTCATGATAAAAATAATAATTAATTTTTAACAAAAATAATTTAAATTTTTCAATAAAAATATAAGGAGATAAGTAAAGAACCTAATTTTTGAAGATATAATTTTTTTAGTTATATTAAATAAATTTAGTATTTTTAAGAATAAAAATAGTAATTTATTTTTTAACAATAATAATTTAAAACAAAATTTTAAATTAAAATGATAAATAAAAATTTTTAAATTTGAAAATATAATTTATTAATTAAAATGTGTAAGAATTGAAAAGAAAAAGATTGATTAAAAATTAGTTAAATATCTCAAACTTTCCTTATATCAAAACTTAAAAAATAAGATACTCCTGGTGGGTCCCACATGCTTGTCCCACACAGACCATTAAAGAGGGAGGGGACATTTTGGTGGGTCCCATATAATTCAAAAAGGTGGCTGGGTTATTAACTGGTCTGTTAAAGCCCGTCCAGTTTATTCATTAACTGGCAGATTTTTTATCACAAAGGTTATATAATACAAACCAAACCTAAACTTAGGTCGATTCGTATTTATTTTAGTTAAACTGGCCAGTCTAGTCTAGTTTTTAAATCACTGGTTCAGATTTTTTAGTTTAATTAAAATAAAATTTATTGCATTTTGTTATTAATCTCTTTGTGTAAATTCAACATCTCATATTAATAAAAGTATGCAATTTCATAGTTTTCTTCCTTTCATATATTCTTCTAACTTTTTAAATTCAAAAGTAATTTTCTTTCTAAGCACTTATGAGATCTTCTTTCATGTGGCTAATGAAGAAAGCTTTATGCAACCTATCATTCCTTACCTTGATAGTTACTATGATCGTTGGAATATGTTAATAAAGATTTTTTTAAAGGAGTATTGGCATTTTGTTGAAAATAATTTTGCATTACTAACCAAAGGAGCAGTACTAATAACTACATAAAAGGTAGAGCTTGAAAGGTAGACGTTGAAAGATCTCAAGGCAAAAAATATGGGATTCCATAAAGGAGATACATCAAGGGAATACAAGAGCAAAGAGGCAACAATTGTATCATCTTTGTACAAAGTTTGGAACTTTGCAAATGAAGAAAAGGGAGTCAACTATGAATTATTTTTTCAAGATCTTAGAAATTGAAAAAAGTTTCATATTCACTTTTAAAAAATGGAGGATGTGGTTATCATGGAAAAGATACTTCGATCAATGACATTTAAGTTCAATTATATTAATTTTTTCTTCAAAGAATCTTATGATTTGGATAAACTTACCATAGGTAAAGTGTAAAATTCTTTGTAAACTTATAAGAAAAAGATCATTAAATAGGACAACTAGGAGCAAGCATTTCAAACATCAATCAAATCTTAAGGGCATGGTAAAGGCCAGTGGAAAGGTAAAGAGAAAAATAACAAGGAACATAAGGGCTAAACCAACATAAGAAGATGGAAAGGATTCGACCAGAATCATTGAGTAATAGGCTTAAAAGCTAAGTTTAGAAATAACTATCAGCGTGAATATTTTCGATGTTATAAGCTAGGTCATTATCTTTCAAGATGTCGCACCAATTTAAGCAAAGGGGATGGTGTAAGATCAAATTTGGCAGAGACAGTTGCCAAGGAGAAAATCACCTTACTGATCATGTGTCATCCCAAATAAAACAGTCAAACGCTACCTGCAATAACCATATACGTAGAGGCACATCAATTTTCGTTGAGTTAGATGAATATTTTTATGATATGGTGCTTAGAGATAATTCACACGACTTATTTATAAGGAGGGGAAAGGTAAATTTTCAAACAAAGAAAAAATCAATTTATACCATTTATGATGTCTTTATATTTCAAACTTAAAATCAAATTTATTTAGTATAGGTTAATTATGATAGAATAGGGTATAAGATCATTATTAATAATGGAAAGTGTCAAATCCAGAATCCTAAATTAAGCCTAATAAAAAAGGTTAACATAACAAGAAATGAAATGTTCCCTCTATATTTGCGGAAATATTAGGCAATATTGTCTCCTTAAAAAATTTAGAGATGTAGTGTGGCTTTAACATTTTCGATATGATCACTTGAATTTTACAAGGCTAAAAACTCTTTAATAAAACAAAATATTAATGACTTTTACATAATTATATACTTCTCTAACATATGTAAGGATTGTGTTGTTTGTAAATAACACTAAGATAGCTTCCCCGAGGCAACGCATAGGGAGCAAAGAAGATCCTGACACTAGTACATATGATTTGTGTGGGCCTATAAGTCTAGCTTCTAACAGAGGTAAACATTGTTTTAATACCTTTAATGACGATTTAAATATAACAAAACATGGGTTCACTTCTTGCAGAATAAATTTGAGGCCTTATAAGCCTTTTAAAAATTTAAGGTGCTTATTGAAAATAAGGCAGATTGTTTTATAAAGATGTTGCATATAGATCATCATAGTTAATATTTATAGACTTCAGAGACTTTTATGCAGACCATCAGATTTAAAAGCAACTCAGAGCACTACATATCCTAGCAAAATGGCATTTGTGAGAGGCAAAACATACAATTATAAACATAGTGTGAAATTTCTAAAAATTTTCAAAGAAATTTTGGCTAGAAATAGTCAATTGAAGTATCCATATTTTAAATAAAAACCCTATTTTTTTATTCAAAATATGATGCCAAAAGAGGTATGAGTGGATACAAGCTAATAATTGATTATTTTATAATTTCTAGGTGCCTAACTTATGTTTATGTTTTAGATGTTAAAAAAAAAGCAAAATTAGATGATAAGGGAGAAAAGGCATTTCCCTTAGTATTACTGATCAACCAAAAGCCTATGAACTATTTAATATTATCATCAAAAAAACTGCAATCAATTCTGATGTTATTTTTAATGAAGAAAACAATTGGTCTTGCACGATAAATAATTTTTTTTAACTTTTATGGATTTTGAAATAAAAGAAGGTGATAGAAAACACCAAGTTACAAAGTAGAAAGTTGTACCAACTTTTGCATAATTAGAACTAGAAATTAGGTTTACACAACTTGGATGAATGATTATGAAATACTAGGCTTTAATCAATTTGACAACAAGATTCCCACTTTACTTTGTTTTCACATTGTGATCTTTTGAGATTTAAGGATGTTGTTATTGAAACTTAAGTGGCAAAAGGCTATGTAAGAAGAAATTGAAGCTATTGAGCAGAACAATACATAGGAGCTTATAATCTTCCTCAAAAAAGAATTCAAGTGGTCTAAAGTGGATATTTAAAATAAAGTTTCATGCAAATGGCATCGTGCAAAAGCATAAAGCATAACTTGCTACAAAGGGATGCTCATAGCAGCAAGATATAGATTTTGAAGAAATATTCTCTACTATTGTAATGTTCGAAAGAGTGAGAATTATCCTAGCTTTAGCTACATAATTTTATTGGCTTGTTTACCAATTTGATTTTAAATATGCCTTTTTAAATGGTGAATTAAAGGAGGAAGTTTATGTCAACCATCCAAAAAGTTTTGTTTAGAAAAAGAAAAAGACGAAAACATATCCAAGCTAACAAAGGCATTGTATGGGTTAAAGTAAGCCCTCGAACTTAGTAGAACAAGCTAGACTTTTATTTTCAACAACATGAATTTACAAAAGGTGTCAATAAGCCTAGAATTTACTTGAAAAAACAAGGAGAAAATGAATTTTCTTTTTGTTTACCTTTATGTTGATAACATGATTTATATAAGCTCGTCTGTGCTTGATAATATTTCCTTAAAGTGACGTAATGTGAATACAACATTTTTTTCTCACAAAAGAAATATACACTAGACCTCTTAAAGAGGTCTAATATGGTTAATTGTAAAGTAGTAGCAACAACCATAAATGTGAATAAAAAGTTGTAGGTTAAAGATGGTACAAAGAAGGAAAGTGAGAAGCATTTCAAAGGTCTAGTTAGTGGCTTGATTATTTGACAAAACACCAATCCACATATTCCATTCTATATAGATATAATTTCTAAGTTTATTTGATCTATAAAAACATCATTTGGAGGAGCAAAAAGATCTTACACTATGTTGGTGGAACACTTGATTATAGAGTTTGATTATCTAAAGTTTCAATTTTTTTATTTTATTAGCATTATAAGTAGTCATCAGGCAACATCCTTGGCTGATAGAAGAAGTGTTTCAGGCAATACGTTTAGCACAAGTTAAGGCTATTACTTGGAATTCTAAGAAGCAAGCAGCTGTTGCTTTATCTTCTATTAAAGTAGAATATATTGCTACAATTTCTCAAGTCATAGAGGTATAGAGGATTTTTATTGATCTTAATAAAAAACACGGTGTAACTCATATTTTTATGACAACAAGGCTATAATTGCAATGACAAAATATTCATCATTCTATGAAAAGACTAAACATGTTGACATATGAAAACTTGTAGCAAATGGAAAAATTAGTTTGGAGTATTGTAATACAAATTCTCAAGCATACAAATATCTTCACTAAGTGCAAAGGACGAATCTTTCTTACTTCAACTTAGAGTATGCAATTTAGAGTATGCAATTTTAATTAATAAAAAATGTTAAAAATTGATTCAAATATGTCATTTTATTATACAAGTGTCACTTGATAGAATTTGTTGACTATTTTATTCTATTTTTTTAGAAAATAACAGAAAAAAGTTGTGAGTCAAGCTTAATTCTCATATTGTTTAATTGTTTTAATTTAGTTAGGATATAATTTTATCATTTTATTATCAATCTCTTTGTAAAAATTTGACATCTTATATTAATAAGATATGAAATTTCAAATTTCTCTTCTCTTTCAATATCCTTCTATTTCTTTAACATATATAAGAATCTTAAAAATTTTAAAATTTATTATCATATTTAATTATTATTTTCAATTATAGTTAAAAGTGTGCATAGTAATTATACTTAGAAGTTTGCAAAGTAGTTATTACTTCTTGATATAAGTGACTATAGAGATACAATCAGAAACGTCACAAATATCAAAGGCCTGACAAGCACAATCCATAGCTTCTTTCATTTACATCTTCACTGTTATGTCCATTTCTTTCACCTATGCTTCAGCTTTTCCCTTCAGCATCTTAACTATTTAGTTAACTTCCAACCCTTCTTCTGATTGTACTCTTTTTCTTTTTGTTCCTTCGTATTATATACATTTTGGTCAATTATTTATATAATCTAAAATATTTTAATTATTTATTTATAAAATATATCATATAATAATTAAATATACACAATTTTTTATTACTATTCTTAACATTTAATATTAAATAATGACATAACTATTAATTTGTTTAATCTTATTTGCAATACTTATACACAAAATAAAAATAATTAATATTTTTATTCTTATTCCAATTTCTTTTGTTCATTATTATTCCTATTTTTATCTGAACCCAAAATAGTTACTTAAACAAAACATACAACCTAAGTGAGGTTTGCACATTGGAGCCCATTGGTCGAAACACCAAGACAATAGCCCACAATGATCTGTTGTTGGGAAAGAATAAAGAAATGGAAATTCAAAGGCCCATAATGTAAACAACTCAGTACGGATAAGGCTCCGGAGATTATTACTGTAATTATAATTCCTTATTTCTAAGAAAAACACATTACCCACTTCGAAATGCGAAAGTAGTTCTGACGCACCCAAGTCACAACCTGTTCCTTTTCATCATCTTCATTTAGTCATCGTCCTGTGTCTTTTCACCAGCAGCTTTATTTCCCATTTTGGTATTTTCTTTGCTTTATTCCACCGTCTCTCGTCTTTCTCTTTCCGTTTTACTTGGGTGTTCTTCTTTTCTTTTAATTTTTGGTGTGTACTTTTTGGTTTCGGAATTCAGTCAACGGAGATTTGGTATGGCAACTCCGACTTCGCCTCCTCCTAGTTCCGACGATGATAAACCCCAAAACCCAGGTTCAGTTTGCTGCTCTCTATTGTTTTCTTTGACTGTGTGGTGTTATTCTGTTCAGTATAACTTTATCCTGTTACAGTCTTGTCTGTTTCCGGTTCTTAATAAATTTTCAAATCAGCAGTACTTAACCTTTCTTGATTTCTTGGAATGAGCAAACTAAAAACTTTTTCAGAGGATTTTTTTTTTACTTGATTAGGACGAAGATTTGAAAATATTTATGTTTGAATCAAATAGGAACTTGAAATGTCTATGAACTGGTGGATTGACTTAGGTAGTATGATAGCCACAGGTTTGACTCTTTCGGGTTCTTTCTAAGACAAAGGCCTAAGTTTGGAAATTGTTTTCTTTTTTTAAAAAAAACTTTCAGCTGATGAGGTTGTGCAACCGGTGGAGGGGAGTCATCAAGATGCTAAGCCCGAGCCTGCAAAACTAAATCCTGCATCTGTCTTTGTTAATTCGGAACCAATGCGGGAGGATCAAATTCAAAATGCTATAAAATTTCTTTCACACCCTAAAGTTAGGGGCTCTCCTATTATCCACAGACGGTCTTTTCTTGAGAAGAAAGGCCTTACTAAGGAGGAGATAAATGAAGCATTTCGACGTGTGCCGGTATGCTTAGCTGTTATTCTTGTTTAATGCCCTCTCCTTATTCATTTATGAAGATGACAAAGGATTGTCAATTTGTCCACATAATCTGCTTGTTTCTCTCCGATGTTTCTATTAATTACAGGATCCACCTCCAAGTGCACCAGCAACCAGCACAAGTCATGGTAGTTAATGATAGTTTTAACTGGAAACTATGTACTCTATTTTTTTACAGAACATTTGTTGGCTTGTGTTGAGCTCATCTATCCATCACTGACATTTTTATAATCTGCACTCAGAGGGTATGGTCCAGTCAACACCAAACGTTCAGGTACCAGCTGCAGTACAAACAGTGCAACCCACCTTGGCTGCTACAGCTGGTGCCGTTTCTTCTGTGGGGATTTTGCCAAGGTCCAGATTTCACTGGTATCATGCTGTTTTTGCTGTGGGATTACTGGCAGTCTCTGGTGCTGGAACAGCCGTGTTAATCAAGGCAAGGATGGATCTAAATGGCTTGACTGGAAAATAAAATGTTTTTTTTTCTCCATTAATTTCTTTATGTTTTTTGGTTTTGCCCTACAATAAAAACTACTCTCTACAAATTGAAAGAAATCTCTAGATCCCTTCCTAAAATCCAGGTACTAACATCCACTCTGTGACTGTCAATTTATATGTGCCATATATATTTATATATATCTGGTTTTATTGATTTTCTTGAATGCATCTTCCTAATATTATGACTTGACACCCTAAGCATAGGACAGAAAAAATCATATGTCTCTTTTTTCAGAATACTATTGTACCGAGGTTGAAGTCTTGGATACGTAAGGTTGTGTTGGAAGAAGAAGATGATGTTGTCAAGAAATCTATTGCAAAGCCCAGCTTAGCAGAAGAAGCAGCTGCTGCTGCAAAGTCAGCTGCAGCTGCAGCTGCTGATGTTGCAAAAGCAAGTCAGGAATTGCTGGATTCAAAAAATCAAGGTGAATGAACAGATATTTTTTCATTTTTCCATGATCATAAGCTGTAGGTCTCTTATGTGACTGCGAAATAATTTGTCATTGATTTAGAATTGCTGATGTTTTTATATCTTCCGATTTCAGAGAAGAGATACTTTCAGGAATTTATGAATCACTTGGACATGCAAGTGCAGGAAATGAAGTCAATGACTACTGCAATACGCAAATTGGAAGGTAATGAATTTTGTATTTCTTATCAAGCTAGCAGATGCGCCATATGTACAGTTGAGGTTCATTTTGTCCTTCCTACGGATAAACCTATTAGATGAGATTGTATGTGGGGTTTTGCTCTTAGAGAAATGCAATGTGGACTACAAAGTTTTGATCATTGTTTCATTCTTAATTGAGCAGCTTTAGATGCTTTGACTATTGCCGTGCTTTTTATTAATTATTGAATCTCTTAGGACAAAATTTTCAAGAAGACATTGTCTTTAATGGACTGGAATTATTGGATAGTTGGCTTTAGTATGCCTTCACTATAATATCAATTCTTTCCGATGCTGTGCTGTGCTTATTTAACAGCAAGCTTTATACACCCTAACTACTTAATTGAGTGCTAGAAAGTGTCTTAACTTATCTGCCCTTTCAGTTTTTCCCTAGAGCAGTTTAGGCTTGGGCACCTTAGCTTTAGCAGGCTGGAGATATCCTTATGTTTAGACTTCTTAGGCATGTCATCTGTTGATTAATACATAGGTCTGTAGGAACTACCTAATATATTTTTTCTGCAAGTTGAGTAGAATATCTAGTAGAAATCAAATAAAGATTGTTTATGTGCAAGAGTTGTAGAAAAAATATCTTTCTGTTCTCTCTACAATTGTAATGTCTAGTTGATTTGATTGATCTTTTCAGTGTTCATGCATGAATTTTGTAATTTGTTTGTCCATTACAACTTGTGCATGGATGAGTTGTTTGCAAAATCTCATGTTTTTGGTTACTGGAAGTTTTTTGGATAATAGATCTTGGCAGGCTTTTTAAATTTTATGCATAGCTTCAAGTACATTGTCAATATGTTCTTATTGTGTCTCAGGACTTGGTGAAAACCATCGAAGTGCCTTTCATGCCAGTGAAGATGATTATAGAACCTCAACTGCAAATACTAAGGTAATTTGAAAATGAATTGCTGACCTATGATGTTTTTTGAGATGCAAGCAATAGATCTTTGGGAAGTTCTCAAATATCCAACTTTAATGTTCTTTTACCTTCCAGCAAGTTTATGGGAATGGCAAGACAGAATTTGACTTGCGCTCAGGTTTTCTTTTATTAATTGTGATTCTGGTTCTTCTTTACTTCCTTTCGTTATTGGTGTTAAAGTTCTTTGAATTTTAATTGACAGTGAGATCTTCCTCCCCACCTGCAGCTGCAGAACCTTCTGCCGCACCACACCCGAAGTCATACATGGAGGTAAATATTTATGCAACTCTAATAATGGATATGTGGGTGCATGGGGATATTAGTTTAATTGGACTCTAGCATCCAGACAGTGATCAACTGATGGTGTAAATTTCTTTAGTAGTATCACATGGTTCTTCCTATTCAGATTTATGGCCATAAAGCTGGACTCTACTATACTGCTTGCTCATTTCGTTACCAAATTGCAGATTATGGCCATGGTCCAGAGGGGAGAGAAGCCTTCAAACATCAGAGTATATCGAATCAAGTTCTTATGCTGACATTGTATATTCTGTTGCATCAAATGCTAATTATTATCCCGGATTTTTATGTAGGAGATTAATGACTCACCTCCAAATCCAAACCAGCAAATATCAATTCCACGAGTAGCCCCCAGAACTAAGGTGTGCTTTAAGATTTTGCTGTATTTCGTGCCATTTACTTTTCTTCTTTTGATTGTCCAGTTGATTATAGTACTGGGATCTACTTGAAGTTATTTTTCTACATAAGGGATTTAGTTCCTTTGTTTGTTCATTCAAGAGCTTTAGTCAGACCCATCTAGACGCAGGTTTTTTTTTATAATTTTGAAACTTCCAGTTTTAAGTCTATCACCTTTACTGGTCGCTCATAATATAAAATTGACGCTGGACAATATCCATATTTGTGAAAGCATGCAATTAGATTCTCCGACACCATGTTAATTCTTTGTGATATATATACAAATATTCATGTAGATGCAAGCATTTTGAACCATCGGCGATGTTGTTTGATTTTTTTGAGATGTGTGTGAGTAAAAAGGGCAACCTGAGTTTTGTTTTCACTTTCACGCTCTGAATATCAAATTTTCTCATCTTGATTAGCCTTGGGAGGTAGGTCAACCACAAACCATCTCAAGCCAAGTGGTTGAGTCTCAAGGAGGAGGAGAAACCTTGAATTACAAGGTACAAGACAATGGAGTGACCTATCAATTGGATGGTGAGAGCACTGTACCATGGTGGCAGAAGAAGGGTCCTAGAATCACGGAGATAGACAATGAAGATGAATTTAAAAGTTCACCTTATGGACAGACCAGTGCACAACCAATTCAGCGCACATGGGTCCCTCCCCAGCCACCTCCTGTTGCAATAGCTGAAGCTGCTGAAGCCATCCGACGGCCAAAACCATCAGTTAGGCGGGAACAATTGGCAGAAGATCAAACTGCATCCCAGCCAACAGATGCAATGGATGAGTTGCAGAGGATAACAAAGATATCTGAATCAGGAGGTCCAGTGGGGGTTAATGGTGGTGGATCAAGTGTGAAAAGTGAAATAGAGGAATTGCAAGAGCATAGCTGAAGAGGTAATTGAAGAATTGGATTTCCTTCTGCATGATTAGCCAACTGTTACAAGCGGGTGCCTATGATGAGTTGCATGAATCAATATATCAATATTTGGTTCAGCATAGAACAATCAATTTAATCCACTATCTTGTTCCAGACATAGTATTAAGACAGCTTTTGATGGAGCTCTACATGATGAGAGAATAAAGGCGGAGATTATGAAATGCCATAATATATTCAACTTTATAAAGGCCATTATCGAAGTGCACTCTATACCTTGAGATTGCACTGCCTATTCACTCACTTCTGGTGATGCCCAAATGAAATTTGGCTTCTGTTTTCGTTGCTATTGTGCTATACAGCACACTTAGAGCTCTACTTCAAGTTGCTTATGTAGCTTCTTGTCTTACTTGGTAACCTACACAAAAGCATAAACTAAAATCTGCACCGTCGCTATTTTATAATATCCTATCCCCATACTGCATGTCGAGAATGGTAGAATGTCACCATAACATTTGAGGGATGGAAAGCATACAAATGTTCAACTGCCTTTTCTTCCCACGGCTTTAAATTATTGCGAGTGAGTTGACTTTTTTCTTTTTCTTTTTCTTTTTTTTATAATGGCTCATTTGCTATAATGGGATGACATCCATTTCCATCAACTCCAGTGCTTATCGGAGGATAATTAATTCCTACATCTTAATTAACTAGGGTAATCACTTTTTTAACCCACGTTAGGACTCTTAATAGTGGTTGACAATTGGTGGAGCCAGATATGGACATTAATTTAGGCTAATTAAATTTAAATTTTGATTTGAAATTGTATTAAATTAGATTTTATTGGGGAATTTCTTTCTATCAAGCCTAATATTTTTAACAAAAGTTGCTGAAGTTTGAAAGTAATTTATTTTAGATAATTATAATGTTAAATAATCAGTCTTTGCTTTATAATGTTAAAGATGTTGGTTTCTATATGATCTGAGCCGTTCGTATGCTTGTTTTAGTAAGTGTTTAGTTAAACATAATATTCGTTAATAAGTTGGTAATAAATCAATTCAATTAATTAAATATTTCATCTCCCCCTTTTAATTTGTAGTTGATATTTCGAAGAATAGGGCTATGTTGATTTTTTTTTTGATTACATTAGATATCCTACCTTAGTCGGACTAATCCTAAGCCTCTAAGATCCCACTCCAAGAACCCTAGAGGATGTAAATCTGGAACCTCAAAATCTCTCAGGTTCTTACGTAGCCTGTGCACAAGGAGTCGTCACATACTTGATTGGTCAACTGCTGATTGATTGTTAACCCCCTATTTAGCATCAGGTTCCCAGTAGCCCTTGGGTTTCCTAGTAGCTTCAACTCCCACACTGCCGTTGGAAGCGAGGCATCCATAATTGATCCGATCAAGGAGCTATGCTCAGGGGGCTAGAGGATCATCAATAGGACAAATTTTCCATTTCACCTCCTTTAGCGTAACTCGAACTCAAGATCTTCTGTAAACTAAGGGATGGTGGGAAGAAACAAAATACTGTATTTATATTTATATTAAGACATTGTTTATTTATTCAGTTACTTACAATCATACTATTACTACTATAAGTGTTTTAATTTACATATGATAAGTTAAAGTAAACAAAATTAGAATATCCTAATGTCCATTATTACAATGAATAATCATGTTATTTGGATTGAAGATCGCTCCGTCATCGTTTCAAAAGGTCATGATAAGGATCTATACATCGGTATACTATCAAATGCTTTAATTTATATTGATGATATTATATTTTACTTTTAAAAAATGAATATTTAATTCTAACAGTAATTATAAAGTCTTCAGTGCCTGTTCTTATATTAAGGTTAAAAGTTATAATTTTACCATATGATTTTTATAATAATCCATATATTTTTTAAAGATTTTATCATTTACAAATATATCTTCAATGTTAATATTTTCACAAATAAATTTCTTTAACAATGTCATAATTAATGTGTGATGAAAATAAAGTCTCGGTGACTATGAATTTATATTAAGAAAACACTCATTAAAGAAGTAAAAGGTCAATCTCTAATACAATTCTCACTTCTTTTATTATCCTTTTTCTAAGACAATTTGTTTGATTAATGGAGCATTAAAAATAAACCAAAAAAATAAAACGCATTATTTTAAAGGTAGAATAATAATTTATCAGGTGGCTAACGAATCAATAATAGATCATTTTTTTTCGTTACTCTGTATTTATCCTATTTTATGAACATCCATGTCATTATAACGGAAGAAATGATCTAAACCTAAAGAATCACACTCAACTTGGCCCCTTCTTCTTCGCTCTTGTCCTGCATCATTTGCACGAACAAGTTTTGACCGAATCCAATGTCGTGCAATCAAAGCAATCTATTAATTTTATAAAGAGATTTGAAGCGTCAAAATTAGTATTTTATTATTAAACTATAATTTTGTTGAAATTAAAATTAATTGTAGGTCCTCAAGTCTTCTTCTCCTCTACTAAATTTGCATAATCTGGGGCAGACGGTCAATGTCCATTTGATCGGAATTCTATAATCACACTCCACACTTGTCAAACTTTACGTAATATAAGATAAAGGGATGAGCAGCCAATTTATCCAGCCACCATTGAAGACTCCTGGTGGGTGTGATGAGTACTATAGTTATGACTACAAGTAATAATATAAGACTTTTTAGATGAGTTCAAGTCCCCAGACAAGTAGTTAATTAAATCCAAGGCACTCCTCAGCTCCCCTTTTTGGACTGCTAAATTTTCACAATAAAAATATAGTCGCCTATGCCCATTTTTCCTCAGGATATATACTATTTGTTTAACATATCAGTCCAACTTGAGCAAGAAAAAGGATCTTCAAATCTTCGTAATACCTCAGCCACGGTTGTTGAATTCAAAGATAGTACTCACTTTCTGTATTTAGACAATGACTTTTGACAATCTACGAACACATGTGTCATCATTTGCATATGAAACACACTTGTTTTGTCCCTTTATTTCTCTAGACCATCCCTGTTCCTCGAACTTGTTAACAGCTTTTCATGGTCATGACGTCCTTTGAGTTGCCATATTCAATGATATTGTAGCTTTTAACTATGATTCCAGTGTTATTGACCAAGAGGCATACCCACAGAAAAGAAGGTTGATTGGCTAAGGTTCCATATTTAGCGTCATATTTTTTATATGGGAAGATGTTGAATGTAATTTGCAAATCCCAACAAAACCCAAATTCTTGTTTACTATAATCTCTCTGTGACAGTAAAGTTTTGCCTTTCTTTTTCTCCTTCTTTAGGTTTACATTCACAACAATATCGTTATGGTTATGGAGTTAGCAGACAATGATGTGTTTGGATTACTGGAAATAATGGGGTAAATATAAAATCTGGATGGTGGGTATCACAAATCTAAAGATACCCTTGCACAAAAAACCGGCCAAGCATCAAGCGTGGTCGGAATAAACCCAAGAACTTGCTCAAAGGATAAACAAAACCATACCTAAACTCTTCAAGATAGCATCCATCTATACAACTTTCGTCAAACAATAAAAGATCCTAGAACATTAAATAATTCATGTTGCTGTAAGTATTGTCGCTTTTAATTATTGTTAGAATGGGCGAAGCAATTTTCTTATAAACATGAAATAATTGAAGTCAGGTTTCTTTGAATATACGAAATCAATAACAATAATAACAGAAATCCGGTACTGAGCAGACTTATACTACAAAGAGATTATTTCAAAAATAGGGTAATTTTAAAAAAAAAAAATTATGGGAAATATCTTGAAACCTGCTTATTAACTTCTACTAAGTTTCAAGAAGTCCAAGTATTAAACTTCAAAGTGTTGACAGTTGACACTAACCAGGGAAGTCCACAAAAATGAGCTGATTGATACCATTGAGGTCCAGAATCTCTATACCCTTTCTCTTTCCCTGCTCTTTACAGTTTACACTCATTACGTGTATACAAATTATTATTATTTTAAGGCAAACCCCCCCAATCCCAAGGCCACAAATTTTCGTTTTCTTTCCTTGTTTTTCCATAATTTAGGCATGCCTGCCATTATATGTTATTGTACTATATAATGCCAAGTGCTTGCTCTCTTAGCTATGTCCGCGCTTCTGTCAGACAGACTCCGAGGCACACATAGCAATCCAACGTCAATCTTTAGCACTTACCCTTTTCCCTGCAAATTTTGGTTAGATATGGCACTTAACTTGTTGTCTCCGCCTGAACTCAAATCCATCTCTTTCTTGGATTCTACCAAGTCCAACCACAAACTGCTCAAGCTTCCAGGTTTTTTCTCTTTTCACCTTGAGTTTTCTTGGTATTCCTGTTTGGTTTGGTGGGGGATATAGGAAGGGAACTTTAATTGAGCCGGAGAGAGGTTCGTAGCTGAAGCTGACTGTACGTTAGTTGCTTACTTTCCCCTTTTCGTTCAGGAGACTGATTTCTAACGACTACCCTTTTGTTTCTTTTGTGTGAAAAAAGCTGCTTTTAAAGAAATTGGAGCGAGAAAAAGATAACGTTTGGAACTTTTCATGATTGAATTGTTTATAGCCATTGAAATTTGCTATTTTACCTTGAAATTCTTTACTTTCTATTGGGATTGTTAAGGATTGCTGTTTCGGATGAATGATTCAAAGTTGCCTTCCATGTTGTTATGAGACACGGTTAAATCGTTCGAGTAAGCATGCATTATCTTTGTCAGAGGATTAGTTGAGAACTTTTGGCAGTTGTAATTTGTGGACAATCACAGGTAGGTTCAGCGTGAAGAGGAAGGAAAGTGGAACAACATTTGCGAAAGTGGTGCAGTGTTTAGCTCAGCCTCCTCCTCCAGCATGGCCAGGGAGCGCTCTTCCAGAACCCGGTCGCAAGACTTGGGATGGTCAGAAACCTATTTCAATCGTCGGATCCACTGGTTCTATTGGAACTCAGGTTGGCCTCCCATATCGAGTACAAGACACGCATGATCGGATCTTTAAAAAATGTTTGTTACATAAAACCATGCATAAAGCACATGGAAGGAGTATCAACCTTGTTATACGTTCAAAATATGCTCTTTGAAAAGAATTTTTAACGAGGCAGGAGGGAAGTGTGGGTCAAAGAGCATGCTTGAAAACATGGATAAGTTATTCAATTCATGAAATTAAATGGCCCTTAAGGTCATCATAATAGAAACACAAGATCATCAGTGCTCATCCGTTTCCTACTGCTGTTACATGGGATCACTGCTTAATCTTAAAAAGAAATATATCTATTACGCAGACCTTGGACATAGTGGCTGAGAATCCAGACAAATTCAGAGTCGTGGCCCTTGCAGCTGGTTCAAATGTGACTCTTCTTGCTGATCAGGTAATCAGCCGGTTCCATAACTAAATAAAAGCTGCTGTATCTGTTTTTCCTTTCTTTTTCTTTTTTTTTCCTTCCTTTGAGTGGCACAATCTATGCTTGCAAATAGTGTGATCCTATCTTTATCTGACTATTAAACTCAAAGTGCTATGTGGTCAGAGTAAAAGTGCTGGTGGAATCTGGGTAAAACCAAATTAAGCTCAAGTCTCAGTTGCTCAATAACGTAGGTTTTGCATCATGCAGGTCAAGACTTTCAAACCTCAGCTTGTTGCCGTTAGGAACGAGTCATTAGTTGATGAACTCAAAGAAGCTTTGGGTGATCTCGAAGAAAAGCCTGAGATTATTCCTGGGGAGCAAGGAATTATTGAGGTAGACTACCAACTAATTACCTGATATTTTAATGAATCTTTTCAAACTTTAATTTTGTGCAATTTATTTTTAGGTTGCCCGCCATCCTGATGCTGCCAGTGTAGTCACAGGCATAGTTGGTTGTGCAGGCTTAAAGGTAAGTAAAGATATTCTTTTAATCATCTTTTTACATTTCCTCTTCTACTATAGGATCCTCATCACATTTTAGCTTTGTTGGATAGCATCAAGTGGGAGGGATAGGGTATTATGATATCCTTGGATTCAGTTACAGTCAAAAGTGAGTATGAGTGCTTTCAAGCATCCACGTAAGTTCCATTCTACATCTTTTTTCAGCCAACAGTCGCCGCAATAGAAGCAGGAAAAGACATAGCCTTGGCAAATAAAGAGACATTAATAGCTGGAGGTCCTTTTGTCCTTCCTCTTGCTCACAAGCACAAAGTAAAAATTCTTCCAGCTGATTCAGAACACTCTGCCATATTTCAGGTACATATTTGTGAACAATGGTTTAACTTAAGTATCCTGGCTCTGTTTGTCCACCTAGGGAATGTGCGGCACATGCGGGCCTGTGCTCACATCTGTGTCTATTTTAGCTGCTTCTACCTTTTATTTTGGGTTTTACTCATTATTATCATATCTGATCTTTGACAAGTCTCAGTTTGGTCAATTTTACTCCCAAAAGTTATATCATAAAGCCTTTTGCTTTCTGTAGTGTATTCAAGGCCTGCCGGAAGGTGCCCTACGGCGAATTATTTTAACTGCTTCTGGTGGAGCTTTCAGGTGTGAAATCATAATTTAAGTTTGTAAGATGATCTCTGCCGAGGGAACATAAGTTTTTGTCCTGAAAATAGAGATTTCTTTATGATGGAGGAGGAAATTGGAGCTATTGATTGTCTAATGATGATGCATTTAATTGTCGTGCTGCTTGGCTTCAAAACCTTAATCTAGACTTACTTGCAGCTCTGTTTGCAAGCTGCTTTCCTCATTCTAAAATGCACAGCAGACTTAAATTGAGATATAAAAACGAAGTTGCAAAAAATTTTATTGACCATTATTTTTTCTAGTTCAGTTATATAGTGTTTATTATTTCGTAACATAACTACAAAAGAAGAAAACAGATCTGCCAGTAAAATATTTTTATCGCTGATTCTGGGTGTGCCATATTTTGAAGTCATGCCAACAGCTGTTTTATTGCAAAGAAGCTGGATTTAACTCTTTGGACATTTCTGTGATAACAGGGATTTGCCTGTTGAAAAATTGAAAGAAGTTAAAGTAGCTGATGCCTTGAAGCATCCGAATTGGAATATGGGGAAAAAGATCACTGTTGACTCGGCTACTCTTTTCAATAAGGTCTGTTTATATTGCAGTCTTATCCATATGGGATAAAAGAACTTGCATGTGAATAAATTTCAATCCCTTACAGTTACTAACATGTGCAATTTAATTGGTTTGCAACAGGGTTTAGAAGTCATTGAAGCTCATTATTTGTTTGGAGCTGACTATGATAACATTGAGATAGTAATTCATCCACAGTCTATAATACATTCAATGGTTGAAACACAGGTTTGACTCGTGAATCTGACTTGCTGGATGCTGTCAACCTTTCTGTTGGGCTTTCTAGCTTTTTGAAGTTGAAATTATAGACTTGAAAGTGACTATCCTGGAATTCATTCCAACTATGTTTTACTTGTCAGGATTCATCTGTTCTTGCACAGTTGGGTTGGCCTGATATGCGCTTGCCAATCCTTTACACAATGTCATGGCCCGACAGAATTTATTGCTCCGAAGTAACTTGGCCTCGTCTTGATCTTTGCAAGTAAGGAGCGGGTTTCCTTTTTTAAACAATGGCTTTAAATAGTTTGCTTGTTTCTGACAGAAAAGTGCCATCTAATTCTTTTAGTTACCCAAATTTCTAGTTACTTTTGGGAACCTTCAGAAGGGTTTCACTTTGAACATGCTAATGTCCATTACTGTTTTAAACTAGGAAAGCCGTTGAGAAAATTACAAATAGATGAAATTAGACCAACTCGAGACTGGTTGTAATTATCAAAGTCCTAAGAGTGCTCTTATTCTTGGTGCCTCAAGTTTGATCTTATAAAGTTACGAGGAAAATTATCTCTCTTTTCTTCAAACAATTCCTAATCATCTGTTTTGATCATGTATGATTTCTTAAAGTTTCCAAGTTCGTATTGTTGCTCCATTCTCAAGTGATAGAAGTGTTTTTTAACTTTTCTTCTTTTTTTTTCTACATTTACACTAGAAATGTATGCTTTTTCAAAGACTTTCAAATGATATTGATAACTGACACTCTCAGGAGTGATAAAAACTTACATTGCCTGATAAGCATGATGTTTTATATTTACAAGGATGTAAAAAGACATAATATGGATTATTTTTGAAGGGCTGATATTAAATGGATGGTGCAGGCTGGGTTCACTAACATTTAAAGCTCCTGACAATGTAAAATACCCTTCTATGGATCTTGCCTATGCTGCTGGACGGGCAGGGGGTACTATGACTGGAGTCCTCAGTGCTGCTAACGAGAAAGCTGTGGAGCTGTTCATCAATGAGAAGTACGTATGCTTTATCTTTATAGCAAATATGCACACTTAGCATACTGATATAGCTGCTAAACATGAACCAGCAATCAGGCTTTGCTTGTGAAGCAGTGTAATTCTTAGCATTGTAGAATATTTTCAGACTTCATAATTTTGTCCAAAAAGCTGGATAAATCATAATAACAAATAATTGCTGCTCCTTTTCAGGATTAGCTATCTAGATATATTCAAGGTTGTGGAGCTAACATGCAACAAGCACCGGGCAGAATTGGTAACCTCACCATCTCTGGAGGAAATTGTTCATTATGACTTGTGGGCAAGAGATTATGCTGCCAATTTGCAACAATCTTCGGGTCTAAGTCCTGTTTTCGCCTGATTAACATATCAGTCATGACAGAACACTTCCTGCCAGAAAAGATAGATGGCATCGTTCTATAGATTGAAACTTACGAAGGTAGGTATCCCTGTTATGTACCTGTTGGTTGATCACATAAAAACTGTATGTCTATTAATCTTGAAGGAGCCAAAGTGGGTGATTGATTCATGAAGGGAGCGGGAAGGGAGAAGTTGGTAATAAGAGAAGAAACAGTGGAAATTGTAATTCTTTTGAAGCAAAGTATCTGTTTTCTCTCTTTTTGAAACTCCTAAAAGATATCTTTTATCTTTGTCTTGCTTTAATCTTTAAATATTTGATTAATCATTAAAGACTCGTATAGGTGCTTAGTGTTCTCAATATCTTGAAGCACAAAAGCCAAAAGGCCAAAAGGAAGACGATCTCAAGGGGGTATTGAGATAACAGTTCTAGCCAAAATAATAATAATAATAATAACATTGGTTCTCTATGGAAATGCAAACCAATTTCCTCCATAAAATCCTCCATCATTGAGACTTTATGAAGAGGCTTCCATTGGGCACTCTTTTGACTAGTTTTCTTCTTTCAAAAGGCAACTCTTGCATTTCTAGGAACCTCTAAAGGATGATTCGAAAGCACAATTCATTTCATTAAAACTAGATAGTCTGTAAGCATTTTACAAAAATCGCCTTCCAGAGTGAATATAATTAACCAAATTAGACAATAACTATGATAATAAAATTTTGATAGAAAAATTTAGAAGTTAAAACTGGATGATTCTAGAAAATCTTTCCACCCCTGTCTAAAAAGAATAGCTACGGCATGCGTGATGACGACAACAATAACAAAAATATTCAGGGATTGTTTGGTTTTCACTTCTATTTTTCTGTTGCAGTTTTTAGTTTTTAATTTTAGTTTTTTATTTTTGGTTTATATTTTTTAATTAAAAAACAAAAAACTGTTTGGTTGAGATTTTTAGTATAAAAACTGGAAAAAAAAAACTCTTTTAGTTAAGATTTGTTATTAAAAAATTTAAAATAAAAACATGTTTGGTTTTATCCTCCTTTTTTATTTTTGTAACTATACTCATATTGATAATTTCTAATATAATGTATGGTATTTTTAAATTAATTAATTCTCATTATAATTTTATCTACATATATATTTAAAGTTTTTTTTTGTCTTTTACTTTTCTCTTTTACTCTAATTTGTTTATTTCTCTTAATATATCTAAGCTCAAGTAATATGAATCAAGTTCAATCAAATTTCAGACTTGCATTGCCGTCACTAATTTACCGAATTTAGTATTGAATTTGATTATAGTATGGTATTGTTATCGAAATCGGTTAATATTAGTTACTGTTTTGAATAATTGCTTAAAATTTTAAAATATTATTTAAATTTTATAAAATTACATACTTTATAAAATTTTATTAATATAAAGATTTACAAATTTTAAAAAGTTAGTAATTAAATTAAAATTTTTAAAAATTAGCATTAACATAAAAACATTTAAAAAATCAAACAATATTATGAAATACCAACATTGTAAATAGGCCTAAATAGCTAAGTTGTTTTATTATGTATATTAAAGAAAATGGTGATAAAGTTTATGGATTATCCAACACTGTAAATCTGAGCCTAACTCTACGTGCATACCCTAAAGTCTTCCTAACCTTATTTCGACGTCACCAAACTCTATTAAAACGAAAACCCATTTCTTACTACTCAAAGACCAATTGTCAGTGCTTCAAGTTGAAGAAACAATTGTCCTTTGAATTATTGAGATTTTCGTTTCTTTTTTATTGGGTTAAAAGATGCATATCAGATATTCTACCAGTACTACTCCAACTTTACCAACTTCACGGACTTACCTGCACCAAAATTTACTTCCCTTCTCTCCGATGAGGTTCTGCTACTGGTTTTCTTAAGGATTCCGACATTCCTTTCAATCTCTAGCCTTCATTGCTACCGTCAGAGCTGCCTCATCTATGTGTAGTGGAGAGAGTCGGAGCTTGGGTGTTGTAAAAATTTTCTAGATGTTGTGTTAGATATGGAGGTATACTAAAGACGATAATAAAGATCGAGAATAGGGATATGTTGTTTTTATGTCCATGAAAACTTGTTGTCAGAATTTAGAGAAACAATATTTTCTTGTTTCTGTAAAACCATTATGGTTTTTTTATCTTCAGAAACAAAAAATCGCAACAGAATTAGACAAACACATTTCGCTTGCTTGTTTCTCTTTTTACAAAAACGACAACAAAAAATAGAAGAAAAAAATGGAAACAAACAGCCCCTCAGTATAAATCTCGTTGAATTGTGAAATCTGAAAAAGATTAGTAGTATGCAACTTATCTCTAACTAATAGAGAGATTATTTCTAAATAATCCACGTAACGCACTGATTTACTGAGAATATAGACTTAAAAGCACGCTCTGTAGTTAGGGCATAAAAGAGAAGATTAATATACAGTTGTTCACTGGAAAGAACTCATCATTTTGAGAAACTTTTAAGAAAAGGGTAAGCGGTCCTATGTTACGGATAAGCCATCAATACTATTGGCACATCATTCAACCCTTAAAGTGATCACGTAAAAGTATTCAAACATAGAATCTGAAAATTTTCCAAGTAATATAGAAAACATGGGCGGAGCTACAGAGGGACAAGCCCCCGCGCCAGCCCCAGCTTGTCCCTGGCCGAACCCCTGGTGGTCGCCGATGATTTGAAGAGCTTGCAGGTGGCCAGCAATGGTGGAAACATGATGAGCGATTGCGGAAGCGCTGAAGGAAGAGGGACGCAGGCGCAGGAAGAAGAAAAGGAAAATGAAGTTGGATTTAACAGGGTTAAGTGAAACGCACCGTTTCACTTAATGATCTTTTTAAAAAATAAATAAAGAACAGATGAATTTAGACGAAAGAAAGCAAAGCAGCAGTCAGCAGAAACACAGAGAGCTTCAGCCCGCCACCACCCCAACCCTGCGCAGCCACCGGCCGCCAGCCCGCCACCATCTCCTTGCCGCCGACGTCGTCAACCTGCCACCGTCGTTCTTCACTTCTTCTGCTTCCTTGAGGTTAGGGTTATTTCCTTTGTTAATTTTTTTTGTTAAAATTATTTTTGGTTTAGGTTAATGCAATTATTTTAGTTAAATGTTAATGTAATTATTTTGGGTTAATGTTTAATGCAATTAAATGTTAGGTTAGGGTTTAATTGAATTTAGATGTTAGGTTAGGGTTTAATTAAATTGGGAATTGAATTTAGATATTAGGTTAGGGTATATTAGACCTCGTTTCTAGAGCCCAATATCGGACTTGGGATCATAAAGCTTGGAGGAGGAGTTAGAATTTGGAAATTTGAAAGAAAAATCATTCGGAAGCAAAGGCGGGCTTCACCGTGGCGTAATGAATTTTCGTCGCGGTGAACTTATGTGGGTCGATTTCGCCGTGGTGAAAAGTATAATCTTCGCCGCGGCGAAGTCGCCACGTGAATTACGCCATGGCGAACTCTCGGCTTCGCCGTGGCGAAAACTCCTTACAACAGAATTCAAACCCAAGCTACCTATCTTACTAGAATGCAAACTTAAAATCTTTCAATCACATTCACCATTTCAACCCAAAAACAAAATGGATAAGAATGTAACTACAACCAATTGAATTGGGAAATTGAATTTATTTATGAAATTGAATTGTGAATTGAATTGATTTGTGAGATTGAAATTATTTGTGATATTGAATTGGGAAATTAATTTGCTTTGTGAGATTGAATTGATATGTGAAATTGATTCGAATTGTGAAATTGAATTGATTTGTGATAGGAATGGAAAAGTATTTTCCCAAAAAACAAAAGTCTAGTGTTGAATCAACAAGTACCCCAAATAATCACCCTAATATAACTTCGATTCCGAGTCTGATTGTGAACCAAGAAAGAGTTAATGTTGATAGTATAGAGTTGAGTTCAGATGACATAGTTAGTGATCCGGGACTGCGGAAACCCGTTGACAGTTATAATGTCAATGATAGAGATCACATTTGGAGAGGGTAAATCTCTAAGGGTCCTTGCCAACCTAAAGGCCATACTTTTCCAAAAAGAACATTTGGAAAAGAGAATAGGAGTTTTCAAGCTAGATGGTTTGAGAAGCATGAGTGGTTAGAGTACAGCGTAGCAAAAGATGCAACATTTTGTTTTTATTGTTATCTTTTTAAACCCCTTAATGCCAACCGTCATGGAGATGATGTGTTTGTGAGTACGGGCTGCAAAAATTGGAAGAAAGCACTTGCAATTTTTAGTGAACATGAAGGTACAGTTAATAGCACACATGATCAAGCTAGAATACTTCCATGGGTTTAAAAATCTAAGGCAACGCATTGAATACAATTTCAGGAAATATGATAACGAAGATGTAGTCAATTATCACATTCGCTTGAATGCATCTTTAGATGTGATTCGATTGCTTTTGTATCAAGGATTGGCTTATCGTGGGCATGATGAATCATCGCAGTCTTCAAATAGGGAAAATTTTATAGAGATACTTAATTGGTATCGTGTGCGGAAACCAGAAGTTGCTGCAATTATATTGGAAAATGCTCCTGGTAATAATCAGATGATTTCTACCCAAGTTCAAAAAGATCTAACAAATTGTTGTGTGGTTGAAACAACTAGGGCCATATTAAAAGACCTTGGAGATCGTAAATTCTCTCTTTTGGTTGATGAATCACGCGATATCTCGGTAAAGGAGCAAATGTCCTTGGTTCTTAGAAACGTCAACAATGATGGAGAGATTATTGAAAGATTCTTAGCCTTGGTTCATGTCACTGATACTACTGCAAAATCTTTGAA
>JAOQMS010000006.1:34146974-34195224 GCA_027563885.1 Erythroxylum longipes
ATCTTCAAAAAAATTGATAATGAGACTATTTTACAGCGGTTTCAAGCCATGGCGACTCGCCGAAAACAATTATCATCCATTAGCTCTAATGTCTCTAACATTGTGTAAAGACATTGTAATTTGAATATTTTAGTTAACTTCATTTATGAATGTGCTTTGTGAAATTATTTGTTGAATTAATTTTGAATTTGCCGGAAGTCTTCGCCGCCAGTCCATCGCTGTCCAATCAGCCCCGGCTCTAGGACATTCCTGGCTCCGCCACTGATAGAAAACATACCAAAAGGATAGAATTAGAAGAAATGCTGCAAAAGACATAATTTTTGGGAAAGCCATGAGAATGAAACTTTGTTACAAAATGTCTCCTTAATCAATAAATTATTTTTGCACTATTTTTTAAAGAAGAAATTTAGCTCTTTGTATTGAGAGAGAACTTTCCAAATTATTTTCTACATGTTGTTACTTGTATTAACATTAAAATCTCTTCTCGAGAGGTTTTTAAGTGACAAGAAAGTCCCTTCAAATTTTAAAGTAAAAACACCAGAAGTATTAATGATAAGATGTTATTTGATTATGTTCATTAAATTTATCTCTTTTATTTTAGATTGATTTTAGTGCTTAATTGGTGAAATTAATATTTGTTTTATTTTAGGAGGTGACAAGTGAAGCTTGCATCAAATTGAAGTATTTTTTGTCAAAATCATTAATGAATTTAATAAAAAGTTAACAGATTACTGTAGGTGATAAGGCAAAATCATGCCTAATACTAAATTCATCCCAAGAGTTTTAATTCAATTAGGAGGCTTATTTTCATCCATATTATGTAGGGATTTGATTTGGTTAGAAGGGAATCTCTCCAGGATAGAAAGAAGCTAGTTTTTTGGTAGGTAAAAGAGAGGAAAATGTTACATAGACCTTTTATTCCTCTTGATCTTTTATCTTTTTATCTATTTTTGGTGTTGAAATAATAGTCATATGTGGCTAAATTCAAATATTCTGATTCAAGGAGAATCAAAACTTTAACTGTAATCTTGTGAGGTTTTGCTCTAAACCTAGTTTTATTTTAATTCAAGTTTTTCTTATTTTATGTTCTTTTATTTCATGAATAATGTTAGTTATTCTATAGCTATTCACGAATTCAGTGATCTATAAATGTTATGAATGATTAAAACAAGCAGTAAATAGTGTATTTATAAATTTGCATATCTTACTTACAAGAAACAAGAAAACTAAATTAAATTGTTGTAGATATCTCGATTATTTAATTTAAGATTTAGTCTTTTTCATTAAATTTATTGTTATCATTTAATTGATATAAAATGTTATCATATCCAATCAATTTATTGTAATTTTTGATTTAAATGCTAGGAATGAATCAATGAATTTAGGAAATTTTGAGACTTATTACGGGCATCCTAATAGGTTTCAGACTAATTGCTTGAATCGTGAAATTTATTCTTTTTAAACCAATGATCAAACTTACAATTAGATGAGATATTTTCCTTCGATCAAAATTATTTAAAATTGAATTTACCAATTTTTATAATTAGTTGATTTATTTTGATTCCTTGTTAGTTTTAGTTTATTAGTTAATTAATCATAAACCTTCACTTTGTTTTGTTAATTGAAATTAAGAAAGTAGTTTTTAGTTTTCTTAAGACTTGACCTAGTTTCACTGACTACTAGAAGAAATTTATGAATCAGAATAAAATTTGAGGGTTTTAACAACCCAATAAAAAAATTAGTGTCGTTATTGAGGGAACTACTTTAGTTTCTTAGTTTCTTTGCATTATTTTACAATTTATAATAATCTTTTGTCTTGTATATCTCATTCTTTTTAAACAGGTGAATGAATTTATATGCAATGTTTCTTGGCTTTTAGTTATTTAGGAAGGAAGGTCATGACTTGTACTTGCACTAAAGTTGAGCTATTCTTTATTTGGTGTATGGTACATAAAGTGCAAGTCAATTTAGGTGTTTGGTTAGCTACACAGTTTAACATTGTTATCTCTTCTAACAAGAACTTATGTCTTGATTCCTTTATTACTCACCTGGCTATTAATCTCAATTTGTTTCATATAACTAACACTAATGTACATACAGCCCATGAGATGGAATCGCTGGATAGGGCTTGTTTGAGCAGAATGAGGTTGCTCGAGAAACAAAAGAGAACATCTCATTTTTTATAGCATTATCCTCCTAACAAGGTTCATTATCAAATCAACAAGAGGATTACAATGTTCCACAACCTTCGTATCTTCTGACCCCACCAATCTAACATGAGCAACACTTTTTACTAGAGAGGTTAGAACATAAATTTTCTAAACTATTGAGGAATTTGAATGTTCTACTCTAATTCATAAGGGTGATACCTTCATGTCCATCAACACTATAGTACATTTCATTTCAGATGCTCATAACTCAGGGGAGTCTTCTACCTTGTGCTTTGTTTTATGTTGCTTATTTTTGTATAATGTGAGCATATGCTACATACATTAGGGACTATGCATGATTTAGATGTGCAGAGAGCGAGAGTATAGACCATGATGAACTTTGTGATTTATACTTGGACTCATGAGCACTATGATTCATATGTTGATTATTCCTCTTGGTAACCTAAATTTTGTTGTTGTTATTTAGAAATAATCCCTAAGTTAGGATAAATTTTTAGTTTGAGTTTTAATGCATGAGAGAGATAAACATGATTAGTATTTTTCATTACATTACTTTATCTCATTAGTTTTGTTAAATAAAAATGTGCAAGACTTGATGCATTTTGACATCTATTTAAGCTTTTAAATCTAAATGCATTCATCACATTTGTGCTTATATACTTTTCTTTATGGTGTGTGTTATCAAACTTAACTTGTTTATGCTAGAATTTGCTTTTGAATACATTTTGAGACCATATTAATGGTGATTTTATGCATGGAGATGACAGGGACATTTAGGATAAACATTTTTTACTTGAAAAACCCTATTAATTTTTACCCCTAAAAAATCAATTTGAGCCTTGACCTTTCTTTTCTTATGTACTCACCTTGTTAGAAGCCATTTTTACCTTTCTTTTTGTTGACGTGCTTAATAATTTTGAGCCTCAAAATTGAAAGGATTGTATAAAGCTTATTTACATAAGATTTTGACTATTTTCATGAAAGTAGATCAATTTATTGAAGTTGTGTTGTTTTGATTTTCATGTTTTATAGAATAGGGGAGAAGTAAAAAAAATTCCTCTTTGATGTTCTTATTAAAAAACAAAAAGTATAAAAAAATAAAAAAAATGAAGAGGTGATTGAAAAGGATGCTATTCAAATCAAGTGAATTTTAGGATTGATTTAAGTTAATACTTTTGTGGATAAGTTTATATGGTTCCCTTCAATTTGATTAACTTAAAATTTATGTCATACTTTACTTAAACCATATTACAACCCTTATCAAGTCCCTTTTAAGTTATGCATTGAATTCATTTTTATCAAGTGGTAGATATTAATGAGCAAGGTTATTAAAATAATTCACTATGTTTTAAATTTGAGAGCTTAATGAATCCTAAACACTTTGAGTGTATATGTTGAAATCCATAAGAGGGTGTCAAATGTTATTTCATTTTATTTTGATGGAATTGATAAGATATTATATTTTCATTCTAAAAAATGTGTCCTATAAGTACTTGTCCTCTCAATTGTTATTTTATCTTAAACCTTTAATGTGTATTAGCTTTTGAGATTTTTTTTAAATAACATGAAAGAAGATGAGAAGTTATTATGAGGATGATTGATATATTGACTAATGTCTGCTTGAGGAAAAGCATGAGTCCATTGCAGGAGAATTTGATAAGATGTTATTTGGTTATGTTAACTGGACCTACTCTTTTGTTTTAGATTAATTTTGGTGCTTAATTAGTGAAATTAATATTAGTTTTGTTTTAAGAGGTAACAAGTGGAGATCGCATTAATTGAAACACTGTCTGTCAAAATTAAGAATTTTGAAAAAAGTTGACATATTGCTACAGTAAATAATGTTAGATCACGCTTCATGAGAAATTCACCTTAAGAATTTCAATTTAATTAGGAAATTTATTTTATCCTTATTACATAGGGATTTGAATTTGTTTAGAAGGGAATCTCTACAAGATAAAAAGAAGCTAGTTTTATGGGTAGGAAAAAGAGAGGAAAATGTTACATACACCTTCACCACAATTCTCTTTTTATTTTTCCTTGTATTCTCTCTTAATCTTTCATATTTTTATCTATTTTTGGTGTTGAAACAATAGTCATGTCTGCCTAAATCTAAATAGTCTTATTCAAGGGAATTTAAAACTTTAGTTATAACCTTGTAAAATTTTGTTCTAAACCTAGATTTTATTTTAATTCAAATATTTATTGTTTTGTATTATTTTTATGAGTAATTAATATTAATTAATTAGAAATTTTAATTTAACAATAATTATCCTATAACAACTCATGAATCCAGTAATCTATAATTGTCATGAATAATTAGTACGAGTAGCAAATATGTTATTTATGAATTTGCATATTTAATTTATAAGAAACAAGAAAATTAAATTGAATAGTCATAGTTATCTTAATTGTTTAATTTAAAGTTTATTATTTCATATTATGCTTATTGCTATCATTTAATTGATATGAAATGCTAATCATACTCAATCAATTTATGATACATTTTAGTTTGAATCTTAGGATTGGACCAATTACTTTAGAAAACTTTTAAGACTTAGTATGATTATCCTAATAAGTTTTGAACTAATTGCTTAAATTGTGGAAAAAAAAAATCAATGATCAATATTACAATTGAATGACATATTTTTCAGAGTTAAATAAAATTGAATATCTCATTTTTTATATTCAATTGATTTATTTAAATTTTTTGTTAGTTTTAATTAATCATAAACCTCTATTTTATTTTGTCAATTAAAATTAAGAAACTAAATTTTAATTTTATCGAGATTTGATCTGATCCCACAATTATTATAAGAAATCAGTGAATCGACTTTGATAAACCGAATTAATTAGACGCCCAATAAAAGGCGTCTTGTAATTTTTTGGGTAAACTTTTATATTTTCCACTTGGTCGAAGACGCAAAGAAATTGACGTTTAACATATCTACTCCATTTCATTAGTAGAAACAGTATCATCTGTTTAAGGTCGTTCGCCTCGAAAATAATTTAAAAAAATGAAATATTATTTATACTGAATTTAGGTGTCGATTAAATACTGTAGATAAAAAGTTGAGAGTAAAATAAAAATAATAACCTTAATCGTAAATTAAAAAAAGAGTCATCTCTGCTTATTTCAACTTTAGCGCAAGTCCCTCAAAACACAAAACTATATTCCCGTCGTTGCTTTCACTGCTGTCGCTGCTCTATCGCCGTCGTCGTATTTGCCACCCATGTTATCTTCTCTTGAACTGCTGTATGTTTGTCAATAATGTTTACATTGAGCTAAATATCGTACAGGATGGGTGTTAAGGTTTCATATTAAATAACAATGACAACATAAGATGATTCATAAACTCATGATATATATAATTACTTAACTAAATTTCCTGAGAGATGTTAAAATCTTACCATTTGTTTACGATATTTTGCATAAACCAACAGTTTTGAGATTGTTGCTCAATCTTGAAAACAATGGATCGATCCGGTTAAAAAGGAAGTGATGGTTTCAATTAGAATGCATGTTAAGATTTATGATAGAGAAACGGAAGCATTGGGTTAACTGCATGCTTGATATTGTTCTTTACTTAATTGGCATACGAATAACGTAATGTTGTTGGTTTGATTTGGTATAGGTTTTGGAGTTGGCTGGAAATACAGCAAGGGATAACAAAAAGGAACAGGATAATCCCAAGGCATGTGCTTTTGTCTGTGAGGAACGAGAGGAACTTGGGAATGGGAAGCTACTTGCTGGTGTGATCAATGCTCATGGTGGAGTCTTACCCAACATCAATCATGTGCTCCTTCCTAAGAAATCAGAGAAGGCTGGTAGAGTGCCCAAGTCACCATCCAAGGCCACTAAATCCTCTCTTGTTATTGATTTCTAGCATTAACTTGGAAAATAGTGTATTCGCATTGTGTACCCGTCCTGTGTATAAACAAGGCCATCTTTGTTCTAATTCTGTGTTTAAACTTCTGAGCAGTTGCTCCTTTTGCCTTCCTACTAGATTTAAGAAAACTGTCATCTAAATTGTGGGGTTTCTGCCAACATGGCCAACTCATTCTTTAGGAACCACATCATTCACATAACATTCTCAACATCAATCATATAGACAGCTCATTTTAAAGATTGAAGAGTATGGTTGGTGTGGACTAGTCCTTACGTTTTCATCAATTAATAGTGTCTTAAGTGGAACCAGCCTCAACATTCTGCTGTAAAACCCTGTTTTTTTTTTTTTTTTTTCCAGTTTTTCCTCACCGGATAGGTTTGCTTGAATTGACTTTCTGGCTTAGTTATATTTTAAAATTTTATTCAATACCCTCCAAAACTACTGACATAGCCAACTTAAAGCATCCAGTCTCGTCCAAGTTGAACGAGACATAATTGGCCAGGGCCGCAGCAAGTCCAACCTCTTAAAAATCCTCTAATGCGGATCTTGGAACCAGTCAAACAGTATAGAATGTTGACAGCTCCCAGTTTAAGTGGGTTACAGTTGGAATAATACTAAAAATTTAGGTAGTGCATAATCAAGAACTAATAGACTATAGCCATAAGACCCTTTCAAATCAGTGTGACCCTAAGATATCACTTATTGTTTGCGTGGCTCCACTCTGTCTGGTTTTTATAGCTTACCCTGTCATCAAATCTCACCAGTGCAGAGAAATGGACATGACACATCTTCTTACATCTTATTCTATGTTTCATTTCTCTTGTGCAATACAATCCATCAATGGATCTTTCAGCAATATATCATCAGATATAATTAAGTTGCAACAAATTGCTAACTTTCAAATAAACTTGTATAATATTGTTATGGTAGCAATACAGACAGGCCTATAGACAATCCTTCAATTATATGATTTAGTCATTTTATTAGGGATGTTCAATGTTGTGTGAATTTTAGATTTAATTTTTTTCATTATTTGATAAAAAGTATAATTGGGACAACTAAGTTTGAAGCAGAAGCAAGCAGAAAAGAAAGGCGTCAGTTCCTCGGACATATGGTGATAATATACCAAAAATGAAAAGAAAAAGGATCCATGCTATTGCAAAGTAGGATTGAATTTGATTGTGTGGAGCCGACGGGTTAAGATCCTCTTTAACTGACATTCTCTGTTTCGAAATTAACACCCTATTCTAACCCACTTGGATAGGGAGGATCTGGAATCTAGAACCGGAACGAACAAAAGAAGGCCCGGCTGCAGATTCCTATACAGTTATAGTTTGCGTATTTGAGAGATACCTGAATATGAGGAATGCCTCGTAAAGGAAAGGTTTATACACTACCTTATATCTGAAGACTAAATTAGATTGGATGTCATTCCCTGCTACATAGTTATTAAATTCTTTCTGACTCTATTTACAAATAAAGCTAACTTTAACCATTTATTTATTAGTATTTGTTGTCTACTATTTACTAGAATATAATTTATTTGAGCCCGAAAAACAGTGTGGGATGTTTTAGAGAAGAAGAGCACAACCATCCAGATAAGTTGGCATATAGGAGCTAGGTAGCTTGTGAGTCTTTGGAAATGGATCCTATGACGAGCATACAAGATGGATCGATTACAATGTAACAAGTAACCTTTTAGTTATAAATCATGTAAATTGGGTTCAATAAATGAAAACAAGTTGCTGGTGGTGACAAAATGCTGTCGTTTTCAGATTGGGACAGGCCGGACAGCACCCACTTCCTTAATGAAAGAAGAGCAAAGCAACAGCTTTTTCACTTTACACATTTTCCAAAGTTTCGTGGAAGCTTTTGCCGTGGGATTGGCATGGACAGCATGACAGTCCAGTATGCTCACCCAAATACCTATGGGAGTCAAATCAGATACGTTCATTGTCTCTGCCTTTGTAATCACTCCTTAATTGTAGTTGCATTGCAAAGTTTTATTACATAGATATTTAATTTTTAGTCAGGATACTGTATAATACATATTTTATTCAATTAAAAGATTAAAGAACTTTTTAAATATATTTTCTAAAATTTTAACAAAAATAAAGCTAATAGATTGTGTTCGTAGTAGTATTTCGATACATTAATATATGATATTCTGTATAATAATAAATGCATGCTTTTCTGTAACTAGACAAGGTCCACAAGGAAAGGAAAGTGAATTTGAGAGTTAGCATTTAATTACTCACATGGACTTATCTATAGGAGTTGACATTGACTATGGAATTGCTTAGATAAGCCCACAGGAAACGAAATGTCCGCTTGGATAAGTTTCTGGGTACTTCTTTATTTGGAGTTTCATACTTGGGAGTTATTCAACTCGCAAGACAAACTATAAAATGCCCTGTCATTGTTATGATTAAGCGGATAGAGAAGAATAGATGTGTATCTGAAATAGAGGAACACATCTGCTCCTAAATAACAAGTGATCCCTTATATTCAATAAAATAAAAGCAAAAAAAAAAAAAAAAAAGGAGAGAGAGAGATTGTCCCGTAACATGAAGATAAAAGAAAGAAAAAGAAGAATTGTATTAGTAGCTGTAGCTGCCTGAGAAATGCTTTTAACTATTTTTCAAATAAAATCTTATTCGTTCCAAATCCAACTGTATGATTACTTGTTATCCTAATCTGACAAATTCATTTATTAAAAGCTTGCTGCAATATTAATAACAGAATCAATTTCCTATAAGATAATATTAATATATTACATACAGAATAACCCCAACATTCTTCAAAACAAAAGATAAAAGAACAAAATTATATAGACCTGACCCAATTCATAAGCTTCCTATTATCTTATTTACATTACACCTAAACTTTAAGTAACTAAATGATTAAACAAACAATAAAATAAAGGAAAGAGAAAAAAAAATACAAAAACTCAAGACTGAATTAAGATTAATTGCTGGAGAAAACCAAGTGTGGCCTGTACGGCAGAAACGAGTGTCGTTTAACATACCCTTTCTCTTTCTGGTTCTCTTTCTTATTGTTACTCTTCGTCAGGAACAAGAACGCTTCTTTCCCTTCGCTATTGCTTCTAAATACTAAATCTCGAAGCTTCCACCGCTTCGACGAAGACCCCATCGACATGCTCTTTTTGCACCTCTCCGAAGATCGTTCCATCGCCGCCTTCTTCGGCGTCCACACGCAGTAGGAGCCAGCAGGTAGGCGGTCGAGATCGTCAGCCTCCGAAGAAGAGCAAGACGACGTCGTCTCACGCTCTTCGTCGAACAGTTTCTTCAGTTTTGACCGCTTCGATTTATCCGTTGACGTTTGGTTCGAGTTGCTTGCCGCTTGGGAGTACTTACCTTGCTCTTCTTCTTCTCCGTCTAATAACAAGTCCGTGTTGAACAACGGATACATCGGCCTTATTTGACCTTTGTAGAAGATCTCATCGGCTGAGATCGGAGAGCCGTCGGCGTCTCTAGAAACCACCGCAAACTCAAACTCCTCGTCCTCCTCCTTGCACGTTTCCTCATCGTCGTTGCATGAAAAAACACGGTATTGGTCAGAATCGCGACGGTCTTCGTCGGCCAACTCGTGAACAACTCTTGCGGCAATGTCGGCGAGGTTCTCGGAAGAGTAGGAATTAAAGCTCGGAGAGTGGATGATCGAGGCACCCGCCTTCATCGGAAAATGTATCGACGTTCAGTAATTGATTTTCTGGCTAAAAAGAAAAGAGAGGGTGAGAGAAAAGAGAGAGCGAAGTGAGTTTGGAATTGGATAGTGTTTGAAATGTGATGTTTAGAGATAGAGATATAAAACAGGGGTTGGTGTTGTAACAGTTACTTTGGTCCTATTGTAGTAAATGATTAATAATGAGAATTGAGTTAATGGGATTGGCTTTGTTTTTTTGTTTATATTAGACAAACAATAAATCTGACTTTTCATTAAATGTGATTTTGATTTAATTTCTAAGTTACTTGTACAAATTATTGGTCTCACGCTCACCCTATAGAAATTTTGCAAGCGTAAGTCTGGCTTCCTTGTCTACTTTTAACACTTTTTTTTCTTAAGAAACTTGACTTGGTTGAAAGTTGAAACTAGAACCACCTTTTCTCCACCGATTCGTTGTATATTAAAAGCAATTGAAAAACAGAAATATTTGAAAAAAATGATTCCTAATAATTTATGACGTGTCCAGACCGGATCATTTTTTTGAACCCCAACCCAACCTCACATAAATGTGTCAATAAAAATAAGTAGAAATGGGTTTACGAAAAACATATATTCTGTTTCCCGTGCAATACGGAATACTATGATAAAGAGACAACAACTACATCTCCACTGAATTATGCTTTATTGGGTGGGTTTAAGCCCCTATTCCTCGGAGCAGGGGCTTTCCCGTTTACATTGCTCTCCACCGTCGCGCATGACGTGTAGAGAAGCTGACTTGTCGTTTCTTTCGTTGTCAATATAATAAAAGCAAAGTTACCGACTGTTCCATGTTAATGGCTTCTCTTGAATTTTCTTGAGTTCTGACATAATTAACAATTAACGAGTTGAAAAGTAGGCGAGTTGGGTGAGGGTGATTCACTCATCCACTATTATGTTTTATATTATCAATGTACAAAAAGAAAAATACCAGCTTATTAACTTAATTGACCAATTTACGTGACAAATTAAATACTTCCTTTATTTTCATTGAAAATCTAGAAGAGGAAGACTAGCGTCTTCATACAATAGAAATATATATATATATATATATATATATATATGATGTTTACAACTAGAGTCATATGTTTAAAGATATCGATTTTGGAGTTGAATTTCAACTTAAACCTAATCTGAAAGGTACTAGTTTATAATTACACAGAGTACCTAAGTTGTTGTCGAAAATTCAAGTATGAATCTTCTTTTCGTATAGTCAGGACATTCAAACAGTTACCTAAATACAAATAGAAAAAGCTGTCCAAAAATTTCAATGTCCACCACTACATTCTGCTGTCTACAGGGCGGACAAGGTCATCTAGATTTGTCTTATTGTATATATTTTTTCATTTACTTTATTTTAGTTTAGGCTCTAAAATGGCCTTAATTACATGCACATACCACTAAACATATATATGTTGTACTCATGTATTTAGATTTAAAACCTTAATCACATACACATACTCCGCATGGTTCCTATCGCAGTGATTAAGTTCAATAGTTTGACGATAATACAAAACTGTTTTAATTGTTCCAATCTTAAGAAAGATTAAAAAAAAAAAACTAAAACTGGGTTAGAGAGACGAGTTGATGGTGAAGAATATATTTCTAATTTACTTTCTAAACAGTGTGATTCCACTAACGTTAAATAAGATATTTTGCTCCATTATTAATATATATGTATGTATATTATATACACGGCATGGTAATACTAAGCACTACGTTGTGTGAATCAAATGAAGTAAAACGATAGGGTTAATGATGAAGTAAGCGGTGTGGGCCTGGGCGGCCTGTGTTTGTTAATCAACGGCATGATGGGTGCGTGTATCTGTCAAATTCATCATATTATTTTCGTGATTTTAAGCGTGAGTGATGATGCCATAATACTTAATTCTTGAATATTGAAATTGATTTCTTTTCATTTATATATTTTTAACTAATGTTCTTATGCTGGCGGAATTATGTTTTAACTTTAATAGCAGTATATATATAATTAATATTACTGTTAGAGAAGCAACTTTGATGATATTATAGGCATTCGATGAGGAGACTTGCACTTGTCTACTAAAAGCAAAAATTTTGACTTCCACTGCAAGGCATCTTAACTGATTGAGCAAGAAGCATCATAATTAATTCTGGAATTATTATTAATACCTATTATTGTGCTTTTTTTTAATCATGAATAATTATGGTTTTTTATCAGTCATTACTTGCTAAATATTTTTTACCAATTATCATATCTCTTTTATTAAAACAAAATCAATATGAAGCTTATAATTCTAGTATTATAACTCATGTTTGTCATGATCTTGAACTCATGTTAAAATTACTTAATTTTAACTCAATTTAGACCTCAGCTCCATTAAACTTGTTTCAAGCTCAAAATTTTATGGTAAACGTCAAAGGTCACCTGTGGTTATTGATATAATAAAGTAAAGGTAAAACAAAACATTAAAATAGTACTTACAAATTTTTGAAAGATAAATAAAGAATTTTGTTACTTAAAGCAAAGCTTTACAACTTAACAAAGACAAGGGTGTCATGTCTAATTTACCTAGACAAGGTATCAAAGCTATAGCACAACTCATAAACATACTTTTAGAATGTGATTACAAATTATATGAGATTTTCATTCTTTGATTGATTTTGGACTGTGTAACAGTTAGTATTTTATTTATCCAGTTGACAATTTTATCTTCTAGGACATACTTTTCTAGCCCTATTCCTCCATACAGTCTATTATTCATTTTCCTCCAAATTGAGTAAATACTACAGATGAATGCAGTTTTAAAGATAATCCTATCCTATTTAAGAGTGTTAACAGTTCTGAAAGCCCATTTTATAATGTTTGTCCATTCTATCAACAGACAATAAACTTGCAATATATTTTGTAACTGATTCCAAGTTGTATATGAAAAGCTATATTAGAATAAGGTTATTTTAGAGTTTCTTAGCTATTATTACACAAAAAAACATAATGTTATAGCTCCCAGACCATCTGTTCATTTTCTTCACCCTGTTTTTGATAACTGGGGCTTTAGGAGAGAGAGTTTTGCTTTAGAGAAGATCATACCAGGGAACTTTAGGAATACAGGGCCTGAAAATCTTATAGCATGAGGAGTTACTAAATTCTAAAGAGTTATTTCCCATCCGTTGAACCTTGTCTTCTTCAAATGTGCGTAGGTTATAAGGTAGGATATTCACCAAGTTACTTGACCCTACAAAATTACAACTCTAGTTTCCATCCTAAATAATGCTACTTAATTTAAATCTTAATAGGATTCTTATAGTCAAGTGTAGCATCTAATTTTTGTAAATTAAAGGACTGAGATTGTTCTAATTATCAAACCAAAACCAAGTTCCATTCCTATTATCAATTTGATGCTTAATCCAAAATTTAAATTTGGTCCCTAATCCTAAACATCTACCTTAGACTCCACAAATTTCCATGTTTTGATCCAGTTGCCATATACTTGAGTCCTTAAGGTAGTACTCATTTATACATTTGGACCATAGAGTTTCCCTATCATTGAATGGCCCCAAAATTCTCTTGGAAAGAAGCACCATTTGTATAATATCCAAGGGCATAAAACAAAATCCACTTTCTTGCTTAGTGTGCCATAGTTCTTTCCACTTGACTTTTGCTCTTTTCGAGTTACCTTGCTTCCCTGACCATAGGAATTGCTTAATACACCTCTCTATCTCTTTAATGATCTTGTTAGGTACCACTAGATGAGCACTCCAATATGTATGGACATTCCTTATAAATGAAGAGATCAATTGAAGTCTTCTTGCTATGGATAGGCATCTATTTGTCAGGCATCTATCTTAGTCTTGTAGCTTTCCAAAAGGGGAATACAATCAAGATACTCCCAGGTATTTAAAAGGGGGAAATTGAACATTTACACTTATTATATCTTCTACATTCTGGATATTAGAGGAGATGTATATACAATTTTAGAAAAAGTTGGCTTTCAACCCCAACATCTTAATGAACTCCTTTAAGATTCTCATGATGAGTGTAAAAGAGCATCATTAAGCTTCATAAAATAGAATATGATCATCAATAAAAGCCATATGATTTATCTTCATATCTCTGCATTTATAATGGTATTTAAATCTACAGTTCTTCAATAGGGGGGAGAGGGGGTTCCTTTGCCTTATTCCTTTATAGCTTTTAAAGAATTTTATTTCCCATTGATCAATATGCTAAAATTGAAAAATGAGATGTATTTCTTTATCCATTGAACAAACTAACTTGGGAAGTAAAATGTTTGAAGGCAGCTTATAATAAGTTCCCATTTAATGGTGTCAAACGTCTTAAAAATCAATATTGAGTGAATAGCTCTTGATACTCCTTTTGGTTCTGTAGTCCTTTATCAATTCTAACAATAGGAGTATATTATGAGGAAGGATTCTGATTCTTAAAACTAGGCATATTTGTGTTATGTTTAACTCCCTAAACAACTTAGAAGATGAAAGAATTCTTGCATAGATTCCATAATTGGATCACTAGTGAATTCCATGGAATCTGAAACCATCAAGGCTAAGTGCTTTGGATGGATTAGGGCTAAATAGGACCTGTTTGATCTCCTGAGCAATGACAGATTTAACCAAATACTCCTTTATCTATTGCTAATTTTATCTTGTATTGCCCAAGTAATGTCCCTATTGATATTCTTACCTTTCCTTTGGAGTATCTATCAGTCCTTTAAAGTATTTCAATGTAACACCTTCTAACTGCTCTTGATCAACACCCTTTTCCCCTCACAAATTTATTTTTGTTCATGTGGGATAAGATTGTATTATTGAAGAATTTGGAATTGACATCTCCTGCCCTCAATTAATTAACTCTTGTCTTTTGTTTGAGAATGAAATTATGCATATTTAGAGCTAAATTGTATTCCTTCGTACTTGAGGCTTTTAGGTTCCTTAGATTCAAATCACGAGGTGAGTAATAACATTCCTATCGTGCCTTCCTCAGTTTTTCCTTAGTTTGCACTAGGTTTAAAGAAAAATCCATTTTGGCTTACATGTCAATTTCAATTTATTGAATTACGATAGGTATGAATCAAATCCTTATATACCAAAACTCAAGTAATGACTCAATAAATTTATGATATTCCAATTTTATATAAGATAGAGAAAAGTGTCATCATCTTATACTTTTATAAATCATTATACAAACAATCGTTATTCTTAAGAATAAAATAATTATTTTGGTACTCACTTTCTCTATAATATCATTCTTTTCCTTTATGACTATACCAGTTTAAAATATCAATGGTCAAATATTAAGAAAATATCCTTGTATGTTTGGTTCTGAAGGTCTACCAGAAAAAAGTTCACAAGTTAAACTCAAATTCTATTTCAAATCTTTATCTTATGCGTACTTATAAAGACTTGAGCCTAGGCTCAAACCAACAACACTAAAATCACTTTCTATCATTTGGCTCCTATCGTAAAATCATTATTAATTAATCATAAGAAGACTTACAGTCAATAATTGCATCTTGCATCCTTATTCATAATAAAATATTAAACTAATATGATCACCCCCTCGATCTATATAAGCCCTTTGTGATTTTGATTACGTAATTCTTTTGGCTATAATCTAAATTATACAATAACAATTACTGACCTTAACCATAACTCTAATTTAAACTTGCACTTATATAAACTTATAAGGTCAAGTCTAAATGGGCCTTAGAGTACACAAACAAGCAAAACTAGTGTAAGATGAAGTCTACTATAAAGGGTAGATAAGTCAAAAAAGGTTTACAAATTAACATAATGTTCCAAACACCACATATAACACACTATTATAAACTATCATCACTTATTGTCTTACATAAGTAGGACCAAGGACATACTTACGTCGAATTCAACATCCTTTTTATAAAAAAATACTAGTAAAACTTTTATTGTTAAAATTTAAATTATCACCATTCCAAACCTACATATAACACACCATTATAAACTATCATCACTTATTGTCTTACATAAGTAGGAACAAGGACATACTTATGTCGAATTCAACATCCTTTTTATAAAAAATATACTAGTAGAACTTTATTGTTAAAATTGAAATTATTACCATCAAAGTCTTATAATGGAATTATAGATCCATGCAATCATACCATAAGACCCAGATAGATGACGAATCTATAAATAGGGAGAAACAAACAAGTGACGCACTTTCTTTTCTAGTTTGACAAGCCCAATAAGCGATTACTACTAAACACTTCCTACATAATGAGCTTCGAATAATTAAAAAGTTAGTTCAAAACTAACTTTGACAATAATCAATACAGTCCTCATAACTCATACCATTATTTGAAGTAATGCAAAAAGCCATGTGGTACCCTTCAAGACTATATAAGGAGATTCAACCTTGAACTCATATAAATATACTTTTAAGAAAGGGTTGAAAAGACACTAACCCTTGTAGAAGTCCTTATAGATGGAGAGAATCTATACCTTTGAGGATATTTCATAAGGGCATAATGATATATCGACCTAAAAGAGCTTGAATTATCTATAGAGTTTATAAACAAGTCTTGAAGCATATACAACACTATAGATGTGGAGAGAATACACATTATGTACAGAGGAAAGGTAACGTAAATATGCTAGAAGGAGTATGACTTTTGAAAACCCAAAAAAAGAGGGTAGATTTATAGGAAGAACATAAATTAAGTTTCCCGAATTGAATGCATCCCTAAATCACATTTGAACTTCATCAAGAAATGAGATTTGACAAACCATCCTAACTTAATGTCGTTAAGGACATGTTCAATAGAAAATTAATGTAGGTTCTATCGATCCATGGTTATAATATTGAAGAGTGAAATACTTAAGTCGTATTATTAGAAAAGTCGAACAATGAGGGAATTTAGAACAATTCATCAAAAGGGATAGAAATGCTCACCACAAAGGTCTCCATCACACTGGCAAGACCAACTAATAGCTAGGCAAAGATCACAAACTCCAAAAAAAGAAAGGGGATATGGAAGATCTATAGGAGTTATAAACATGATTCTTGATGGAGATGATAGTTGCAATATATCTCAACTAAAGAAGTTTGCCTAATATAACCAAGTTAATGCCATAACATATACCAAGTTCAAAAGAGTACATATAAGGAGACATAGTATTTGATGAAAAAGAGCGGTTAGGATAATATAATCCCTCTAAAGATATGATGGTCATTAAAGAGGATATTGAAAACTTTGAAGTAAACTTAACCTTTTGTGGATAACTACAACTTTGTTAAAGTTTTTTTTCTATAAGGATTTCAGAATGATGGGACTTAATTGTAACAATTCTGACTAGCAATATTTCCCTTTGATCGATTTTGGAAAAGGCTGGGTGTTCCCTAAAGAGAAAATAGATCTTACTGTTAATACATAATCTACAAAAATGATATAATTCTATGTCATTTGAAGACCCACCCCTTATAATGCTATTTTTGTTATACCTTTATTGCATTCAATAAGTACCATCATTTTACCATACCAACTACTTATGAAATATCCTCTAAAGAGAGGAATAGATAAAATATAGGGCCAATTATAAAAAATTTTCAAACTTTCGTCATATTTTCAATTATAGTCCGAACTTTAAAAAGTAGCATTAAAATGCCCAAACTTTCAATTTTTTCAGTTCTAGCCCAAACTTCAAAAAGAGATAATAAAATACTCAAACTTCAACTTTCGTCAATTCTAGCCTAATGTTATCTGTTGTTATCTCGATACTCTCAACCCTTTGTTTTCTGTTTATTCTTTTGACACCAAACTATTCTCGCATTACAACGTACTGTACTGGTAAGCTCTTTATTTTTAGTTTGTTCTTCTTATGCCCATATTGTGAGGGAGTCAGGGCTGCATAATCTGAAAATCGAAGGGTGAGGGCTCCGAGAGAACAAATTAAAAACTAAAGGAAAAAATGAAATCAAAGTGTAAGGTCGTTGGGGATGCATAATTTGATTTAGGTCATTTTTAAACAACAACGTTGTTTTAATTATATGATTAAATGATGTTGTTTTTATTAATCTTCATTTGTTGTGTTAATTTTAGCTTATATGTATTAATAGTTAAGGTTTTTGAAACAAAGGTAAGCCACGGAAACATTAACATTGAACTAGAATTGAAAAAAATTGAAAGTTTGGGTCTTTTATTGTTACTTTTTAAAGCTCAGGTTATAATTGAAAAATTGATGAAAGTTTAGTTTTTTTTAGTAATTAATCCTAAAAAATAAAAGGATCATCAAATCTCTTGACAATGTTATACAACTTTACTAATAAAGAAAAGTCCACCTCAATAGAATAAATTAAGTAAATGGACCTAGAGTTGTGAAAAATATAACCATGGCTAAAGTAATTGAAGAAATTTGAGAAATTTAAGTGGAAGATTTGAATTATAACATGTTATTACGAATAAAGGCAAATTATAAACCAAAAGCAACACATTTAAATGTGAAATTAAAAAAAGGTATCTTCATGTGCTCACCATCAAACATGAAAGGCATTTAATGACATCTAATACACACAAGCTTTATGTGAGGCTAGAGGCCATTCTTGTAAAATTCAAAGAATGTTTTTGTAAAAGAGCGATAATATGCAGTGCATAACAAGATTTTAAGTGTAGGCTTCATCAGGAAAGTAATGTACCCAAAATGACTTGCCAATGTGGCAATGGAAAAAATTCTAATGGCAAGTGGTAAATGTGCATGGATTTCATAGATCTTAATAAAGTTTTCTTGAAAGTTAACTACCCACCCAAAGATAGTTTTGCTTTTAAATGCCATGGTAAGGCTCTAATGGTTAAGCTTTATAAACACATAATCAAGCTATAATTAGATTTGCACGTGAGAGCATGGCGAGAACAAGATTATATTTATATTCAATAAAATTAATTGCTATATAAGATGATATCATTTGGATTAAAGAATACAAGAAAAACTTATCAAAAATTGGTTAACTCCATGATCCATGAGTAAATCAACATGAATATGGATTTATATTGATGATATGATAGTTAAGATAAAAAGTAGCAAAAGATCATTTAGAAAACCGACGAGAATGATTTAAGACACTTAAAAAGTTTGGTATGAAACTAAATCCCAGAAAGTGTATGTTCCAGGCTTGTAAGAAAATTTTAAGCTTTATGGTGAGTCAAATGGGCATTAAAATCATCTATAAAAAGATTCAAGCAATCATTAACATAAAACTACCATAACCTTTAAAGAAAGCTCACATATTACACATTATTTTTAATATTAATTGTGATTATTATTTATATGTGAAATATGTGAAAAGTAATGTTAGTAGAAATAAATAGATTGTTAATATTTCAAATTTATATTATTATGATTTTTTTTGAGACGATGTTGATGTAAAATTAAAAAATAAATATTACAATATATTGAGGGACTATTTATAATTTAAAAAAATTTAGGGATTATTTTATAATTTTTATAAATTACCTGAAATAGTATCTAGTATTAACCAATACTGTTATAATATCAGACTAGAACTAAATTCAATACTCATATCGGTATAGTATTCACGATATTGGTTTCTAAGCATAACTTTTGTTGTGATGTACCTATATTATTCTTATTATAATAATTTTTTTGTAATCAATTGTAAAATTTTAAGTATTTTGTATTTTTCTTAATTTTATAACTGTACGAGAATTAAATAGATTTTTTGTTAAATTAATTGTGGTTATTGTTAAATATTAAATATGTGAAATTTATCTATATAAAAAATGTGAAAAGTATATTAATAAGAATAAAGAGCACTTGTTATATCAAATTTATGTTACAATGTTTTTTTAACAAAGGTTAAAGTAAACTTAAAAATTATATGGCACAATATATTAATGATCTTATATATTATTTTGTAATTTTATAAAAATATCTGAAACAGTATCTAGTATTAAACTGATATTGATACTATAGTGTACCAGAGCCAAAACCAACATTAGGTTCAATATGGTATTCATAATATTGGGATAGGCTAATATTTTGTGAGGGATCTAAGATTCCAAGAACATAAAAATAGGGATGGAAATGAGATAGGCTAGGTCAGGCTTACCTTTAGTTCATTCTGACTCGAAGCTCCCTATATGTAGCTTAGGCTTAAGCTGAAGCTTAATCAACCCTGTGACCTAAGATAAGCTCGAGCAAACTCAAATTCTAACAGGAAATAATGTTATTAAATCAATTATGCAAAAAACATGTTATTTTAATCAATTATACCAAATCGACATTATTTTAATGATGTGGGCTCACATTGTTGGACCCTTTAAACTAGGCTTCAAGACCCCTCTAGCCTTAAGCTAATATGAAATTCAATCAACTCAGACCTAACCTTAAACGATATGGGAGAGATTTATCCCAACTTAAGATATCATTTCTACCAAAGAGCTTGCAAATTAAGAAAAATCTTTAACCACTATATATGAGTTAATGGATCATTTCCATTATGTAGTGAGGGTAGTACAATTTCCAGAACCCAATTAAAAGCTAAGAATGATCATACAACCACATCAGTATTTGCCAAGTAGAAAAAGATAAAGAGAAAAATAATTTGGTCAAAAGAGAAATGGAGGGAAAATGCACCTTGGATTTTGGAATCCAAGGCGTCAAGTCGAACAAACACCGTGTGGCCCATCTGATCTGATCGAATATTTGTCTGTTAGAAGGCCTTCCTAGACATAAAGACTAGTTTTCAAAGGCATAAGCCCAATACGATGAACTTTGTAGCACAAAGCCCCATGGCTAAAGGTGTAGACATAAAGACTTTAGTTTTCAACAAAGCCTTGTTAGTAGGAATGTTAATTTTGGCCCTAATTGATTGGCCACGAACGGAAGGCTAAGATACAGACTGACCAGACCTAGCAAGTGACCCGATCGTTATTTTAAAAACATCATTTTTTTCTTTCTTTTTATAAATAACGTGAGTTAGGTTGATCCAGTGCGCATATGGCCTGTTGGACCATTAACTTAGCGACGGACCGGTCAGCCCGTAATTCAGCCGAGCCACGGGCTAAACTATTCTTCAGCCGAGCCACGGGCTAAACTATTCTTACTTGTCGGGCCACGGCCCACCCAGCCCTACCCATTAGCTAAGGAAAACACACAGGAGTTTGATGAGTGTAAATATTGTAAAATCTACAGACTAGTCATTTTCAGTAACTAGACGTACACTGTGTTCAAGTCAAAAAGAAATCAGTCAAGATTTGTATTCTGCAAATTTTTCTTCAAACTGTAGCCTTTAAGATTTATTTATCCTTTTTCTACTAACACTTTAATTCTTTTTTTCATCAACTTCATAGGACTATTAAACTCACATCTCATATCTGATATTCATCGTAATATAAACAATTACAGTTAATCGGGTAACCAATGGACCAAATAATGCTGCTTTTGCTTGACAAGGCAATAACTTGGGCTGTAAGCTCATATAAAATTGTTGGAGCTGTCTAACCTCACCTATATAGAAGAAGAACATATGTAGCAGAAGGAATCCCCTTTTTTGGGGCCAAAAAATATACCATTCATTGATTTTTTCTCTACTATTGGTTCATCCAACCATTGCTGACAATAACAATCCCCAATTGCAAAATCACTGTGTGATTTAAGAAATTTTTTTCTTTCTAAATCGTTCCTATTATCAATCCATCGGTTGGCCACTAAGCAATATGGTTCATTTCATCCACATTCAAAGTCGAGTCATCGACAATGCGTCTGATGGCTAAAAGCTTATGGTGCTCACCTTACGCTGTTGAAGAAAAGATCACCCGTGAGACAAAATAATGACTATGTACATATCAAAAACTGAGTGAAAACTGAAAATCATCAAGGAAAGAAGAAACATAGGGTGCCTAAAGTAGGAAGAAACTGGCATTCTACTGCAATGTTTGGTTCCGAGTGTATTTTAGGTGCGTAACGGCAAAGTGGCAAACAAAGTTTTTTTAGATGCTTGAGCAATCATGCACCAAAGAAAAAATATACGGAAAAAGGTCTGAGTGAGTGAATAACTCTATTCCAGTATCAGAATATATGCAGCGCAGCATATTGCCCATGACATCAATATAATCAAACTATTGGCAAGGAAACAAAGATTCTTCCTGACTTGCTTTTTTAGGAGAATCCAATCGGATGTATTTAATATAATGTTGACAGCAGCCAAGAGAATAAAGGAACCTGAAAACTAAACATCTAAACAAGGCAAATATACGTATTTCAGCTCCTTGGCAACTTCGAAGGCATCAACGAAAAACAGCAACATTGACTTAAACACATAAAATATTATTTATATGCTCGCAGAAAACTTGGAAAAGAATCTGTAATAAAGTTCAGACGCAAAATTCTAACGAGTATTAGTCCTATTTCGTGATTTATAAAAATCATGTCAAATACTCAACCAGATCATGAGCAAGTAAAAATATACAGATTCCAATTTCGTAAATGCCAAGCATAGTAAAGGGGATCAATCATACCTTGGTTGCAAATGACTTAATGGCTGCAATCAACAGCCTGTCACCGGCTATTTGCCTAAGACGCCTTACTAGTTCTTCTCTTGAGATCTTCTTCTCCTGTACAGTAAGTAGGCAGTTGATGATACAGGGCTATACAAAGAGTACAGCAACACGCTTTTTAATGGATTAACCATGAAATAGACTCTATCACTTACTCTCTGTTCACTATAGTGCTTCGAGATCAACCGCATAGTAGTAGGGGACAAAAACTTAGAAAGTGCATCAATAAGAGTTTGTAAAGGCATCCAAGGCGAGGTTGGTTTCCTTAAAGGTTCATGGGCTCTAAAATACCCTGCATAATCAAAAAGCCAACACGTTTAATCACAAAAATCTCGTAGAAATATCTTCAAAAGGTCTAAAACTAAAATCCATTAAAGAAAACACTTCATGATTTACTTACCTCTCAAGGAAGAAGGAGCCTTGAAACTTATCAAAAACTCAGGCAAAACATGAGTGTTCATGTGGGTACTCCACACTATATACTTCTTAGGATCAGACAAATTGTCCACCCCAGAATCAAATTCCTCAGAACTCGGATGACATTGATCGGAACCAGGATTCACGACTTCTGCCTTCCCCAAAATTACACGGCATAGCAGCAAGTGTCGAAGACCATCTCCGCCAACCTTCAAGTTCTTGACACTGTACATAGAAGCGCACCCATTTATTAACAAAAAACCAACAAAGAACCAAGAAAAGAAAGAAAGCGAAAAAAAAGAAGAAGAAGAACGGAGTCTTTGCTTACCATTCCAGAGGACAATTGTCTGGTGAAAGATAGATACCGCACCCATATATTCCATTATTGTCAGTCAACTGGGGACCAAAACCATGCTTCAAAACCTGGCATATCGCACTCCTCGTGTTACCATACCAAGCGTACTTGACATTTGCATCGTCGCTGTTCTTCTTTTCAACTGCTTTGGTAAAAATCTGAAAAGACTGAATCTTTGCTTGACTCATCACACCAGAGTAAAAATTTCGATGGATAGCGACAACTTTGGTTTGCGTGCCAAGCAAGCCTAGAGATGAGAGGAACTTTCGCTTGATAAGATCGTGAGCTCGATCCCCTTCACGAAGTCGAACCAACCCGCCACTGAAATCTTGAAAATAACTCGAACCGTCGCTTGAACTGCAACTTTCGCAGTCGGAAACAATCGAATCTGGGTCGTGGCCGGTGTCTAGGCTACGTGTCTCCTTGTTGTTGGGCTTATCTAGCGAGTTATCTGGTAAGCTGTTGGAAGCGACGTCATGTATGATACAATTGGCATTTCTTAATAGAATCTGAGAGTGATTCATGATGGAAACAGCAGATTAAAAGAGAAAAAGGGAACTATATGCAGTACCGTGATTAGACTAAAAGGACATTGTGATAAAGCAGAAGAAGAAACAAAGAAACAAGGCGAAACTTGCTAAAACGAGGAAACAACAACGTGCATCAGTGTTTACTTGGAGGAGAGGGAATAAGGCACTGGAATATAAAAGCATGGGAATGCCGGTGTTCCGTTAGGCGGTTGGTGGGCGTCGCAAATCGTTTTCAATAGCCTGTGGTTTTGGGCGAATGACCTCGCTTCACTCGTGTCTTCTCTTGAGTTGAGTCCTTAATCCTTAAGCCCATTGAAAAGTACTTAACTTTAGTGGAGATAGAGCGGTTTTTTGCCTTAGGCTTCAAGTAAGGCCCAAGCTCTATTGAACGACATTTTACTAGAATCTCTCTTATTTTCATGCTTATCTAGTGAAAGTGAAACAAGCAACGCAATCCTGCGCTTAATCCAATCTGCTCCCCATGTGACTATGCAACTATTGGGCGGTTCTGTCACGTGATATCTATAAAAAGTAAAAACTGCTATCATTTCATTAGATACCATTTTTTAATTATTATTACCCATTTTTCAAAAAACTCCCTAACTGTTCCGTCGCCTTTCATAAATACTGTTCATACTTCATATCGTAAACATACATACATTTATTTGACAGTCGCATACTCGAAGACAATTTAAAAATCGTGAAAATATTAGGAAAACTTTGACGTGGAACATTCCCAGATGAGTTGATAATGACACCTTTCGTCGTGTCATGTTGATTTCGTGGTAGCTAAGCGCAAGTCAGCCTTTTCGTCGTGTCTACTTGGGAAAGAAGCAGCGTAACCATAAAGAGTTCAGTGGAGGCACAAGAAAGACTACACCAAATAACCTTTCCGTGGAGGTACAAACTTTAGTGGACCCCAAAACCCGTAAAATCACGAATATTCACCATAGAACACATTAAAAAGCCGTCTTTCACTGCAAAGGACGGTGCGTATATAAATATGAAAGAGCCAAAGTTACACAGCTTGTGGGGCCATTCAGGATGCCAACAGGTCACCTTTCTACTAGAATAAAGCCCAAGTAACCCATCCTTGGTCAAATAGGAGTTTCTTATACACGCCAGCTTACGCTCTGCTTCATTCGTAACAATCATAAAATGATGTCGGCCTCTTCATCCAATAACGCAAAGGTAACAGAAAGATGAATAACTCTTAAGAAACTAGCAACAGATTACCTTGAGATGTAGCATCGGTAATTCTCCGGATCCACATTTGGAGAAGGAAGACAGAACCTAAGAAGTGCGAAGGATCTCTTTAAACCCAAACATGAGGTGTTATTATTCAAGGAGGAGATAAAGAAGAAACTAACAGACTCATTCTACTAACTCAGAGGTAGATACAGCAGCAATCGATTAGTGAAATTGACTTTTGCTTATCCTAATTGGAACGTCTAGCAGAGAAAAAGGGTCAAACAACTTTATTCTAACAATCGCGTTTTGTTGTAAGATTAACGAAGTCGTTTTTTAGTCATGGAACATGCGGCATCGTTTGATTTAGAAGTAGTGTGTTATGGTGTCTTGGACGATGTACATCCTTAACTATTATTTTATTTCAATACAATTTAACTTTTCAAAAAAAAAAAAGGCGATGGAAAGACACAGAGAAGAAACAAGGGAAGACAACTATATGAAAACCAAAAGGCATTCTATAAATATGACCTCATTTGAGATTACAAGGAGATTGGGAAAATTAAATGCCGCCTGTACAAGATAACTGGTTGTTACTTGGGACAAGGCGAGAGAGAGTCCTATTTACAGCCAAGCTCCCCAGCCAGGAAACATTTGACATAAGCGCTCCGGATCAACTGCATCCTGTACAAGCTGTTGAACCTACAAAAAGCAGCTACAAATGCTAAAGAACGTTGTTTTGAGGGCTCTGTATAGATTTTCTATTCATTTTATTTCTCCATCATTTTACCTGTCCATGTACACTCCTCAATTCACCTTCTTCATATCCGTCAAGTTTCTGCTTGACCCGCATCAGCGCACGTGCAGCATCTTCATTTCCTTCGTACCCATCTTGTGTGTCTTCCAAGCTTGCATCCATATCATCATCTGTTTCCTGTTAAAGGAGGAGGGAGAGTTATGTTGTTAGAGAGCATGAATTAAAAGGGGTGTGGACTGAACATGCTCTGGTTCAGGCCAACCCCAAAGAAAACTGAGGGATAATGAGTTTACGGGATTGTGAAATGTAAACAAGACCAACCAATAAAATTTTCGCTCGAAAAATTCAAAGGTCATTACATCCCAGGAGTGGAATATTACTTGGGTAATTGAGAAGAGAATAAATGCTCACTTACATTCACTTCTACGTTTAACGTTGTGTGGGTACTTGTCTTGACATGTCATACGATGTTAAGGTTTTAATTCATGGATACAGAAAATTTTTAAGGTGGTGCACTAGAGACTTTAGCGTACTCATGTAATTTCAACACTGGGATTAAAATTAATCTGTGTTTTATTAAAGCATCGCAGTAAAGGAAATTGAGATCTTCAACCCAATTCTTTCTCCATCTCCACAATCCTAGATGTTCCCTCTTTTCTCCCTCTTTTCCTTCCGCATACTCATTCCTGTGCTTTTATATTCCATTTTTAACAGCTAAAGACATGGGAGTATCGAGATTCATCTACATGATTTAAATTGTGGATGCTTATTTGAAAGAAAGGCTACATTGAGAAATACCTTCTGGCGCTGCAACGCTTTTAGAGGTGATAGAGCCCATTTATACAGGGGGTCATGGATAAAAACCTGCAGAAATTCCCACATTTAATCAAGAAGTAATAAATGGGGATAAAGTTACTTTCAAAAATGTCCCACTGCAGTTGATATACTTCTACGATGGTGAGTAGTGCCTCCTTATTTGTTCGCATAACAGAAAGCGTCTCTTCACAGCATCTTCTGAAAACCCCTTCGACTCCAGTTACCCCCATGCCATCAATGATGTCTCTCGTCAGTCTGAAAGGCACCTACCAAAGTTGGTTGAGAGGAAACATTAAAGAAATGAATAACAATGTCGACGAAACTCAAACACCAGGATTTCAAATAAACAAACCCGCTCAGGGGTCTTAAGCATCAACCCTTGTTCAAAAGCAACACCAAGGTCAATGTGAACAACTTCTGCAGTTGCTTGATCAATTAAAATATTCATGGAATGCCTGTCTCCAAGACCAACAATATAGCCCACCTGCAGGTTTAATCAATTGATTCAAATACTGCCAAAGAGAAATAGTACTGACATCCAAGGGGCTTCATTATGGAAAAAGGGGCAGCTTAAACCAATATGCGGTAACACAAACTAAAAGCAATTCTATTTTTACGAGTTTAGCTATTAATTCTCTTTGGCCACCTGTTTTGTATAAAGATATTGAAGTAAAATTAGACTGAATAATGCAAAAGAGCTTAGGGTAAAAGAAATAAAAGAGAGACTGCAATTTATTTTATATTATGTTTTCTTAATGGATATGAAGTAATAACAAATTAGATATATTGTCTGTTTAGGTCTTAAACTTATCCAATTCTTATTAAAGTATGAAGCCATTTCTTTGGTTAGTTTAGTTAAATTCCTTTACTACTAGGAATAGGGCTTCCAAAAATTTTTCATCACACACACACACACTCACAATTGGCCCTAAAAATAGCTAAAATTTTCCCCATAAACTTGAGTTCTTAATTAGAAGGTGTGATGCTTTCTTCTAAGAGTGATCTTAAACTCTAGGACTAATTCCTAATTCCCTACCCGCCATTGCTTGTTTGCCCCACTAAGGTTCCAGCACTTCATCTTTCAGCTTTTCCCATGATAATGGATAAATCTTGTTGTATTTACTCTTTTGTAGTTATTCTGACTTGTAATGTCTTACTGCCTTGTAATACTACTTCTTGATGCCTTTTTGATAAAGACTTTAGGAAAACCAACCCCAAAAGCTAGCTTGTGAGAGAGAAGAGTCCAAAGTCCTTATAAATCCCAAATCAACTTTGTATTTAATTGATATGGGATCCAAGTCCCATACCTTGCAATTGGATCAAACCGTAATATTGGTCCCCCCATAAGGACCAACGTCCTCGTTGGTCACGACTGGCACTTCCAAGTCACCACTCCATGGGCCACCACTCCGAGATCCACTCCATGGGCCACTACTCCGAGATTCTTGTTGGTCACGGCCACGTTGGTCACGGCTGACACCCCCAGGCCACCACTCTGTGGGCTACCACTTCAAGACCGGGCTCTGATACCAATTGATAAGGACTTTAGGAAAACCAACCCTAAAAGCTAACTTGTGAGGGAGGAGAATCCAAAGTTCTTATAAATCCCACATCAACTTTGTATTTAGTTGATGCGGGATCCAAGTTCCATACTTTGCAATTGGATCAAACCGTAACACTTTTATGGCTTTTGAATGAATTTATTCTTTAATTTTCAAAAAAAGTTTCCAGCACTTCTAGCTTGAATTTCCAGCAATCAAACCCCTAACATTCTAACCTGAATTTCCAGCAACCAAACTCCAAAATTCTAGTTATTCTAAACTTGAACCTTCAACAACATAAGCTGAAAGAACATAAGTTATAGCTACTAGTTTGATGTCTCTTCTAATCATCCTACATCATAAAAGAAAGAACGCATGTTATAGCAAATACATGAAGAAAAAGTTCAAAAAGAATCTTACATGGGTCAATGTCACAGAAAGATTGCATATACTTACCATGGAGCTTGCAGCCACACTACGTGTATATGCAAGTCTCTTCTCAAACCAGTCCGCTGGTTGCAAAAATCTTTCTAGGAAAAAGTGATGCATAACAGGCCTACATGAGGTGCCAATACCCTTGAGAATTTGGAACAGGGCGACGATTGAGATCTGAGACTTGAAGATAACATACCTGAAATTCTCACAAACTTCATGGAATGCTTTGCGCTTATCTTTTGCCTATAAGAAAATTTAAAGAACATAATTACAAATGTGAAAACATGTGGAATATACTCATATAGAACCAATACACCTTCAAGAGAAGATTAAGGTGTTTTAACATCTTTTTGTATCACTAATGGTATGATGTGAATGAGATGCAGAAATTTCCTATAGCAGTCTTTAATGGCAGCCAGTAAGGTCTTTTACAACCAAGCTTTTTATTAAATACCTTTGAAGGTATTTCCGGGTCTACAAAAAGAAAACTATCTAAAAGCATTTGTTCACATCTTGCAATTTGATTGATGTAGAAAAAGTACTTTAAGCCTCAAAACAAGTACATGAGACAATCAAGGATTTGGTAAGCACAGACAGTAATGGTACTTACGTTTAACAAATTCTCTCGACATTTGAGAAATGACCAGTTTCCCACTCCATAACGACCATGGGCACCACCGTTTCTCATGCTGAGATTTTAAGAAATGAAATAATCATTCAAACATCTGAAAAGATCAGGGGCAACAAAACTATAACCTTGCACTGAAAGGATTTCACTAACCTTCCGATAAGATATTCCCCAAGAGGAAGAGTGCCATTAACCCATTCAAGAACACCCGCACTTGGAGTAAATGGAATAACCTATCCACGTAAAAGACAATATTTGCAGAAAAACAGAGTTTATTCAAACTGTAGAATTTTGAAGAATGAAAGGATTAGCAACATTACTACTAGTTAAATAACCAAGACAAAATGATATGACAGAGTCACAATTTAATTAGAATCATTTCTGAATAAAAACCAGTGTGCTTATACCTACAAAATGACATTAGTATGCAAGGCGAATGCTACAGAAAAGACTACTACAGAAGGAAATGTGTAATATGATGAAAGCATTGATAGGAAAACTTTACAAACTAAGACTGCCAAAAAAGTAGCATAAATACAGCAAGAGATCATTTATTGAATGGATCATATCTCCATCCATCACATGGAGTAAAGCTAATATAACAAACCACATAAGAAAATAAAATAAAATTGGTACCTGACACACCTGACAATATAATGCATATTGATAATAGAAGCACAGACAATCATCAGTTCAACATTACATGTGGAAGGAGATACCTTGTATGTACGTATTCCCAGTCTTCTTCTCCATGTATCCCTATTATTCCGCAGAAAAATGTTAACCAAACCAAAAAACTGTTCCATAACCTGTAAAAAATGCATAAGAACTATCAATAAAAAGAACAAAAAATCAACATCAAACTTTTAGAACTCTAAAGAAAACATTACACTGACAAACTCAAAACTAAAGCACCTCAAGCAAGCAACACAATAAACAATTTCGCCGGAACAATTTGTGTTCAAGTATCATAGAATTTAACCATTATAAATACTACAAAGAACTATTCCAACAATTAAATGTGGGAAAGAATTTTTCTATTTCTTATATAATGAATAGGAGTATACAGCCATATATAGGACATTACAAGTAAGAATTTAAATATGGAAAGTTATCTAAAGCTATCTAATGTAATCCCTTAATTTAAGGGATTTCAAACTTATCTTATCTATTTACAACCTATCTATATCTAAGTATAATCTATTTACAGCTATTTAGTATCTCAACACTCCCCCTCAAGCTAAGGAATAGATGCCTTCCATTCCCAGCTTGTATACAAGATCATGAAAACTTGAACTGTTCAGCCCCTTTCTTAAAACATCAGCTACTTGACGTTCTGATGAAATATAGGACATACACACTAACCCTTCTACCAATTTTTCTTTAATGAAATGTCCATCAATCTCAATATGCTTTGTCTCTGTAGATGACCTTGCCACCACATTCTACTTCTTGCTCCTCCACGTTACCAAATTTCCTCCAAGAAACGTACAATATCCTGTAGTTGATCTTCTATCCACTATGGAACCTACATAGTCAGCATCGGTGTAAGCTTCTAGAGCAAGAGCATTGTTTTTCCTGAACAAAATTCCTTTTCCTGGACCGCCTTTCAAGTAATGTAGCACCCTATAAGCAGCTTGAAAATGAGGCTCTCTTGGATCATGCATGAATTGACTGATCACGCTTACCGAGTATGCTATGTTTGGCCGAGTGTGAGCAAGATATGTGAGTCTACCAACTAATCTTTGATAACTAGTCCTTGATACATCCTTTTATCAACTGCTGGTTCTTCTTTAGCTTCTCTTAACTTGTGGTTTGGATCCATTAGTGTAGAGGCTGGTTTACACCCAATCTTCCCTGTTTTTACCAACAAATCAGTTACATACTTCTGTTGAGATATAAAAATCCCTTGTGTGGAATATGCCACCTCAATACTGACAAAGTACCTGAGTTTCCCAAGTTCTTTTATCTCAAAACTCTTTTACTAGTCTTTGCTTCAATTCATGCTTCTCTTTCTCATCATTTCCAGTTACTATGATGTCATCCACATAGACTAGAAGTGCAGTAATTCCCCATGCAGCCGAATGTTTAATGAAGAGGGTGTGATCACCTTGGCTTTGTTTATATCCAGACTCCCTCACGACTTTTGCAAATCTCCCAAACCAAGATCTAGGAGATTGTTTTAACCCATAAAGGACCTTCCTCAACTTGCAAACTTTGTTACCCGTGTCTCCCTCAAATCCTGGTGGGATGTTCATATAGACTTTTTCATCTAAGTCTCCATGGAGAAATGCATTCTTAACATCATATCCCTTGAAAGAGTAAGGCTTGGGTGGTGTTGAGTAAGTGCCCATTTTTCCTTTCTGCTACCTCGTTTTGTTGAGGTGTGTTAACACATGATGAATCATGGATAATGCCTTGTGATTGAAAAAAAGGTGACAAAGTCTAGTTGAAGTAGTCTCTGGCATTGTCTGTCCTAAAGCTTTTTATTTTAACCCTAAATTGGTTTTGAATCATAGAGTGAAAATTAGGTATAACAAGGCTAACATCAGTTTTTTGTTTAAGATGAAAGAGCCATGTTACCCGAGTGAAATCATCAATTAAGGATACAAACTAACGAGCCCTAAAGACATTAGGTATAGTAGAGGGACCCCATATGTTACTATGAATCAAATGAAAAGGATGAGAGCTTCTTTTATTGCTAATAGGAAAAGATACTTGAGCATGTTTTGGAAATTCACAAACATCACAATGAAATTCAAAAATGTCTAATCCTTGAAACAAATGAGGAAACATGACCTTTAAAACTTTAAAAGATGGATGACCCAGGCGTAGATGATACAACCAAATGGTATCTTTATTTGAGGAATTGAGAAACGACAAAGATAAGTTGCTCCTAACTCTTTGAGGCAATTCAAGTAGGTAGAGGCCACCCATTTTCTTAGCAAGTCCAATCCTCTTTCTCGAGACCTGATCCTGAAAAACATAGTGAGAAGGAAAGAAAGTAGCATAATATTTAAGATCATGGGTAAGCTTTTGAATAGAAAGTAGGCTAGCCGACAGTTTTGGAACATAGAGAACACTTTTTAGAATAAGGGTAGGTGTGATGTGAATATCTCTGAAACTTGCAATAGTAACTAGAGAGCCATTGGCCGCTACAATCTTTTTGTTACTTGGGCATGGGGTATAAGTGTGAGTTGAGATGTGGGTGTCATATGATCTGTGGCACCCAAGTCTATTATCCAAGAATTGGTATGAAGATTTTTTGAGGCATTCATGCAAATAGGGAGTAAAGGTTTACCTGAAAGAGCCAAAGAACAAGTCTTAGAAGGTTTTTCAATAGTCCCCAACAAGCTTCTCAACTTCTCAATTTCTTCACTGTTCAATTCCATTGTTCCTGAATTTTCCTCAACTTTTGGTTGATCTACCATATGTGCTTGGGACCTCTGCCGTCCCCCATGGTTTCCCCCTTCTCGACTTGGTGGTTTACCGTGTATTTTCCAACATGTCTCCTTTGTGTGCCTCGGTTTCTTGCAGTGGGTGCACCAGAGGTTGTCTTATTCTCCTTCCCTTGGTTTTCTCTACCAGAATGCTTAGATAGATCACTTTTTCCTTTGTCCTGATGATCAGTTTTTGCTAATAAGGTTGACCTGTCTATGGTTTGTGGTTCAAGCATAACACTCCTTCGACATTCTTCTACTCGAATCAATGAGATTGTCTCTTCTCAAGATGGAGTGTCCTCTTTTCCAAGGATTTGGATCCTGACCTGATCAAATTTAGCATTCAGTCTAGCCAAAAAATCATACACACGGCCTTTTTCAATCAAGTTCTTCAAGATGACATCATCTTCAGGGCATTTCATCTTAAAAACTCGATAATGATCGAGTTTTTGCTATAGATTCTGCAGCAAGTTTGCATATTCTGTGATAGATTTATCTCTTTGCTTAGCAGTTGCAGTTTTGATCTTGATCTCGTACACTTGAGCAGCATCATGAGCCTTTGAGTATGTGCGACGAATGTAGTCCCCAATCTCCTTTGTTGTGAAAAAACACATGCATGTGTCATTGATCATGGGATCCATAGATCTAGGACATTATCATGGAATCCTCCTCATCCTATGCTTCAAACATTGGGTTATCCTTAGTTGGTCCTGTTCCAATAAGGTGACTAAGTCTCCCTTTGCCCTTGAGGTATGTATGAACAAATTGACACCATTTGAGATAGTTCTTCCCATTAAGCCTATGGGAAGCCCGAATATTCTGTAAATCTCCATTTTTCTGAATAGTGCCAAATTCTTCTAAAGGGTTAGATCTGGTGGAGACAGAGGTTTGAGAGGTTGACATGATTAAAAAGAAGATACTGCAGTGAAGAAGAAGATACTGCAGTGAAGAAGAAGATACTGCAGCAATTAAGGCTACCCTAATGAGAATCACACAAGAGAGGTAAGAAGGAATGCAACGATGAAGGCTGGAACACACAAGAGAAGAAAAAAATACAATTTTAGTAGTGCAACAATGAAGGTTGCTCAAAGGACAAATCCCAGAAAAAGAAGCCCTACAACTCTGATATCATGTGGGAAAGAAATTTTCTATTTCTCATATATTGAATAGGAGTATACAGCCATATATTGGACATTACAAGTAGGAATTTAAATATGGAAAGTTACCTAAAGCTATTTAATGTAATCCCTTAATTTAAGGGATTTCCAACTTATCTTTATGTTATCTATTTACAGCCTATCTATATCTAAGTATAATCTATTTATAGCTGTTTAGTATCTCAACATTAAATATGGGAATTCAGTAACTAACCCTTAATCTGAACAAGTTGGGAACTACATCATTTCCTCTAGCTATTGCAGTGGTTCAACAATTAGACTATAATTCTAAATTCATTGAATGGTTATATACAATCTTCTTCTTCATCAAGCCTTTTGGTCATCAATAGTCATATATCCAATACATCTAGAAGTCAAATTTCCTATATTGGTTGCCCATTATAGAACTTACCAATATTGAAAACAAAGTGCATACTTTTATAAATTCATAGAAAAGTTACAGAAAGTAGCCATCAACTGAACTTATCTACTAAATGTTGGATTAATATTAGAATCATTTCTTGTAACTCACCGAACAGCTTAAACTTTAGAGTTTAATGATTTCCTGACACGATGTCAAAATCATTAGAACTTGCAGGTCACAAGTTAAATTTGTGTCTTCCTCATTTCTGGTGTATATTCTTTACATTTGTCCACAATTTATAAAAAATGTATTATAAAGGTATTTGAACCATTTCTTTTGCCTCAATAGCTTAATCTTTTCAATTGTTTTTCTTGCAACTAGCAATGAATCTTTTGCATTTATCAACTATTTTTAGCATCTAAAAATAAGGAATACTGTTCTGTTAGCGAATATATAAAACCAATTAAGTTGACCTCACACAATAGCTTAAGCTATTGTGGTGAAATGGTTGCTTAATATGGTATCAGAGCCTTTATGACTAAATGGTCTTGAGTTTAAATCCTACCACCCACCTATTTATTATCAAATTAATTCAGCACAAGGTAGAGTGAGCCTGTGCAAGTTTCAAGCCCAAAGGGCTTTCACTTGAGGAGGTGTGTTAGCGAATATATAAAATCAATTAAGTTGACCTCACACAATAGCTTAAGCTATTGTGGTGAAATGGTTGCTTAACATGTTCAATGTAAGTTTGGATGATAGTTGTCAAGTTGTATGTTAAGAAAGTCAATTTCTTGATATTCCAAGATTGTGGCATCCTAAGAGCTTGTTCTTCTTTCTTAAGAGTATTAAATCTCAGTGGACTGTCTTCTTTTCCAACGAGAGTGGAATCCTATGAGACTGCTTTCCTTTCCTAAAGAAAGTATGAATCCTAGAAGATTTTTTTCTTTTCCTAAGCAAGTGTAAAATCCTAGAAGATTAATTCCTATTCTTAGAGATTGTTTCTTATTTTTCTTCCTATTTATTGTTTTCTTTTCCTAAGGAAGTGTAAAATCCTAGAAGATTAATTCCTATTCTTAGAGATTGTTTCTTATTTTTCTTCCTATATAAAGTCTAATCCTAAATCAATTAGAAAGAAGACAAACAATTTGGGATTAAGATTAAAATCTTTAGATCGGACAATGATAGAGATTACTTCAATAAGATTTTGTCACCCTACTTTCAAAAATAGGGAATTATTCATGACTTATCATGTGTTGACACTCCTCAAAACAATGACGTAGCTGAGAAGAAAAATAGACGTTTACTTAATGTAACTCGAGCTCTACTCCTTCAAGGGAATATTCCTAAATCTTATTCTGCCATACATATTGTGAGAAAACATGATTATTTTAGAATGTTTGTATTTTTTATGATTTCTTATTTAGTTAGGATATCCCATAATGATAGGATCTGATTATCCTATTTGGTTAGGATATCCCATGACCACGAAATTTCATTATTTTTGTTTCCTTTTTAATCGTTAGGATAACATGTATATAATTGACCCTCTTGTACATTTATAAACTAGCAAGGTAGAAAATATTCTCTCAAAATCTCAAATTTTGTCATGGTACTAGAGGTGTAAGGTTTTGAATTCTTGAAAAAAATCGATCCGAGTGTCTAGACTTCATTGTTGACAATCTTGTAATTCTGACCAACCATTCATTATTGGTGTTTTTCCTTTAAGCAATCAACGTTAATTGCCTAGAGATCTTTTTTTTTAAAAATTTCTGTGGATATGTCGGAGGTAGTAAAGACAACCGCTACGGCAAAATCAAAGGAGACCTTTCGATATCAACATCTTAATAAATTGCAAAACATCTAGGCTGCATACAAGTTGAATGGAACAAAATTACCTTAAATGGTCTCAACTTGTTTCCACCATACTAAAAGGGAAAGGAAAGACTAGCCATCTCATAGGTCTAAAGTGATGTAGGATAAATAGAAAAATTACTAACTAGTAGCTAAAAATCACAAAATTAGGAAATATGACTGATTTTAGGCTGTTGGAACATCAAATTTCAAGGTTGAATTTTGGCTAGGAATGCTGAAATTTCAGATTTTGCAAAACTTTGATTGCTGAAAATTTAGGCTTAAGATTTTAGGGTTTAATATGCTGGAAGTTAGGATTTTGGTTGATGGAATCTTGTGGTAGACACAAGAAATGGAAGGTAAGAAACTAGGAATCACACCTAGGGTTAAGAATCAATCTTATAAGAAAGCATCACACCTTCTCATTGAAGATTCAAGTTTATAAAAAAATTCTACATTGCTTATTCTTGATGAAGAATTGAATACACATATCTATAGTTCTTAGAACTCTTTCTAGTAAGAAAGGGTTCCTAATTTAAATTCTATTATAATAGAAATTGAGGTCCTATATGTCACGTGTCCATTACCCTCTTCCCAAAAGATGCACCTGATAGGGTGTGCAGTCCCTACGCTTATAAGCCAGGACCCTTCCCGTTACCTATCCGATGTGGGACGTCACACTCTCCCCCACCCAATCCTGTGACGCCCTCGTCACAGGTAGGGCCCCCTGCCTACTCCACCCCAAGGGGCGCTTGACGGGACATCGGAGTCGGGAACAGGTTGGCTCTGATACCACTTGTCACGTGTCCATTACCCTCTCCCCAAAATATGCACCTAGTAGGGTGTGCAGCGCCCTCGCTTATAAGCCAGGACCCTTCCCATTACCTATCCGATGTGGGACGTGACACTATACAACTAGGATAGCATATCTAAAATAGAATAACATATACTACTACTATCTATCTAATAAGGAATCCTAACACAATCTAAATTTGATCCTACTTTGATGTCAACTCAATTCTCAATCCTTATCCCACCAAATTAAAGTTTGTGGTTGAGGTAATCTTTCTTCTTTTATTTCTTTTATAGACTTAAATTCTTTTGCATCACAAAGCCTAAAAAAGAGGATCCTCAATTTGAAGCATAGGATGAAGAAGATTCCATGATTATGGCATGGTGGAGAATTGTGACACATTTATGTTCTTGTCCATTGCCAAGGATATTTTAGATGCACTCCAACAGACAAGAGCTTGACCACTATAGGGTTTTAGAAACTAAATGCCCTAAAGATCTTCCCATTTTAAAAGGGTTTAATGATTAAGATAGAGTCTAATTTTTTGGTTGGATTTAATCCAAAATTTGACCAAATTAGAATCTAAATTCTTTGTAAGCATGAACGTCCATGTTTTAGGGAGGTTATGGCCTTTAGTTCATGGAAAAGAAAGTAGAAGAAACTTTATTCTTAAATCACAAACATGGACAACTTTGCTATGGTGGTCAAATGTGTGGTGTACTTATTGTAAGAAGGTACATCATACTCATGAAAAGTGTTGGAAACTTCATAGAAAACCTCAAAGAAGAGAGCGGGGATAAAGGAGATAAACCAAGGAAATATTGTTAGACCCATGTTGTTAAAGTCAACAAAATGAAGGAACACCTAAGGATTAGGTTGTCTCAAGCAAGAAGACGTTGATTAGGTAAGATCTCTTATTAGCAATTTTGACAAACCTTTAGGTAATAATTCTTTGGTATATTTAGCTAAGTTTCTATTCTCTATTCGATTAAATGTCTATGAGACAACCGTCTATTACTTTATCTTAGGATGAGTATACTAAATGCTTGTAATATCAGTCAACTAGGATGAGTATATTAAATAATTGTAATATCAGTCAACTCAGTAGGCGTCTTCTTTTATGGCAATTGTGGCTCATCAAATAATCCAATACTTTTTATTCATCCATCGCTAGAAACTAGTCACGGATATTGGATCCTAATGCCATTGATCATATTTTAAATAAAATAACTAATTTCGATCATATCTTTCCATTACCCTCTTCTCATAATAATAAGCTCATCATTGTTAATGGATCTACTGACAACATTAGAAGTGTTGGATCCTTTCATCCTTGTCCCTTTCTTACTTTACTCTCTACATTATTTGTACCAAACTTTCCTTTCAATTTTATGTTCGTGAGCAAACAAACTAAACAATTAAATTGTTATGCTATTTCTTCCTTGATAATGACATTATCAAGGATTTGAACACCAAAATGACAATTGGAGAAGGGCATGAATCAAATGGGATGTACTACTTTTGCAAGTTGCAATCATCCGTCAAATGTTCAGTATCAATCTCTCCTATTGATATTAAAAGTTGATTAGGTCATTCATCATTGAAGAATCTCAAGAAATTAGCCCCAAAGTTAAGACTCTATTTCCAACTTAAATTGTGGGTTATATCAACACGAAAAACATCATCGTAATTCATTTTCCCCTCGATTCAATAAAAGAGTTGAGATCTTTTATGTTAGTCCATACAGACATTTGGGGTTTGATCCTTGTCAACTCCAGGTTGAGTTTCAATATCTCGTAATTTTTGTTGATACTTATTCTTAAATAACTTGTTTATATCTAATGAAAGATCATTTAGAATTATTCTCCATTTTTTTCTGTGCTAAAATTCAAAATCAATTTAATACCTAAATTAATATTCTTTGTAGTGATAATGTTAGAGAATATTCTCTAACTCATTCTCCAACTACTTGCAGCAACAAGGTATCCAACATTAGTTTTCGTGCCCACACAAAACTTAATAGAATGGGGTAACTGAGAGAAAAATCCAACATGTCAAAACAAGTCGTACCTTAGTAATCCATATAAATGTACCCAAAAGTCTTTGGAGAGATGTATTCATTGCATATTTTCTTATCAATCGATTGTCCCATTCTCTAGCCTTTTTCCATGTTAAGATCCTTTTTCTATTAATCTTTGGGTATTCAGTTGTGTCTATTTTGTCCACTAGCTTTAGATGATTAGACCCAAAAGCTATAAAGTGCATTTTTCTTGAGTAATCTCGTTTATAAAAGGGATACAAATGTTCTAGCCCTTCTTTGAATCTATTTTTTTGTGTCTATTGATGTTATTCTTTAAAGACATACCATACTTTTCTAATGCTCATCATGTCTCTACTGACGTTGATGCGTGTTCAACAATTCCCTTTGGTCGTTCCCAAACGATTACCAGTCATTTTACTCCATATGCTAATTCTACCACTTCTAAGCTTGCTCCTGACACTAATCCTACCCCTTTAAAGCGTCTTATCTCGTCATGGTTTGCAAGTTTATACTCGACGTACTCATCATGAATTACAACCATAACATTCACACCCATCATCGTCGTCATCTTCATCTTCAACTCCACCATATGATGATCTTGATTGGCCAATTGCTCTCATCTCACCTATCTCAAAAGTTGTCTCTTATGACTCATTTATCACCATCATATTATGCTTTTACGTTCACTTTGTCTCCTATACCGGTACCCAAGTCTGTTTCAAAAGCTTTGGCCCATTGTTGGAGGAGATATGCCATGGAAGAAGAAATGTTGCTTTGCAAGCTAATAATACATAGGACTTAGTTACTCTTCCATATGATTAGACTATGGTGTATTATAGTTAGTTGTTCTCTTCCATATGATTAGACTATGGTGTATTATAGTTAGTTGTTCAACGTTAAGGTCAATCCTGATGACATAGTTAATCATTTAAAAGTTCAAATGATGGCTAAAGGATATACACAAATGTGTGGTATGGATTATACTGAGACCTTTCTCCTATAGCCAAATTGACATTTGTTCGCGTTCTCTCGTGTTGGTAGCCACACATAATTGGTCTCTTCATCAACTTGACGACATGAAAAATGCTTTTCTCATGATAATGTTGAGGAGACTATTTATATGGAGCAACCACCAAGGTTCATTACTCCGGGAGAGACTAATCTGGTGTGCCGCCTTCAAGTCTCTATATAGTCTAAAACAATCACTGATTGAGAGCTTGGCTTGGGTGCTTCAGTACAGTGGTTATGGAGTTTGGTCTGCAACAATGTGGTGTAGATCATTTTGTGTTTTATCATCACTCTAAAGCTAGTAGAATTCTTTTGATCGTTTATGTTAGCGGTATTGTTATTACTAGTGATGAATAAAGTAGGAATCTAGTCTTTAAAGTCTTTCCTATAGACTTTCAAACAAAGGACCATGGTTCACAAAAATATATTCTTGGTATCAAGATAGCAAGGTTGAAGATGGGGAGTTGTCCACCTCAAATAAAGTATGTCCTTGACCTTCTGAAGAAAACAGGCCTTTTTGGAACTAAGCCAATTGGTGGTCCCATAGAGTTGAATGTTAAACTTGATGTTGAGAAACGAGAGTATTTGGAGGGTCTAGATAGCATAGAAGACTTGTTGGTAAACTAAATTATTTAATTGTTACTTGCCTAGATATCTTGCTACAAGTGTAATGAGTCAATTTATGGAGTCTCCACAAACTCAATAAGCATAGTTAGTTAGTTTATGCATTATCCAAGAGTCATATCTACAAGCTACGTATAGGGTGATGCATTACTTAAAAGGGAATCTACGGAAAGTAATTAAGTTTAACAGGAATAATCATATTCCCCTAGAAGCTTAAACTAATGAGAACTGTGCAAGATCTATAATGGACCAAAAATCGATCAAAAATTACTGTACTTTCCTTAGAGGCAATTTGGTGACCTGGAGCAAGAAACTAAATATTGTGGCCAGATCATTAGAATAATCAAAGTTTAAAACAATTTCTCAAGGCTTATGAGAGTTCTTATGGATGAAGATTATTCTAGATGACTTGAAAGTTAAGTAGGAAAGTCCTATAAAGCTCTATTGTGACAACAAATCAACTATCAATATTGCCTATAACCCTATTCAACATGATAAGATAAAGCATATTGACATGGATAGACATTTCATCAAGGAGAAATTAGAGGGGCTTGTATGCATGCAATATGCTCCATCGTAAAGCCAACTAGCTGATGTTCTGACAAAGGAGTTGAACCGCTCAAGTTTTCATGATATTATTTTCGAGATAGTTATTGAAGACATCTATTCCTCAGCTTGATGGAGAATGTCGAGTTTCGTATTAGTTATATACCATTTTGAGAAAGTAAAATTCTTGATATTCCAAAGATTGTGAAATCCTAAGAGATTGTTCTCCTTTTCTATGAAAGTGTAAAATTCTAGGATACTGTCTTCTTTCCTAAGAGATTTTTTCTTTTTCTAGGAGAAATTGTTTCTTGTTTTCCTTCTTACTCTACGATGTAACTAAATGTATAATACTGAATCATTCAAAAAGAAGAAAATCATTTTCCCTTCTATTTTGTGTCACTAGTATTCTTTTTTTAGATGGAATGCTTTTTGCAAGTGGTATTGAGAATAGTCAAAGATATAAAGGTAAATCAATTGACTCGTTTGACTAAGTTTAAAAATGATGACCCCTCTTACTAATTATTTACACTAGATAGTTCTTTACACAAGCATCTCTAAAATTAGGCGTTCCTCAGCAAACTTTCAAGGTTTCAAATTGGTTGGTGAACTTTTTGGAGTTTTTAGCATAGCCATCAAGATCTTAATCTCCCATTGAAGTAAGTTGAGATTGAAAGGAAGTTCTTCATAACTCCATTAACAAAATTGAATAGGAGCTAGAATAGATAAAAATTATGGAAGTCTTACAGCATCTTGTCTTAGGTCATCATTTCCAGATTTTGCCAATTGTCGATATTTTTGACCATCAGAACCAAAGCATTCCACCACTTTTGGTGCATTTATACCATTCATGACACTGTATAAACACAAATGTCGACTTTTAAAAGGGTATCAAAGATGTCTAATGCAACAATAAAAGCTAAAGGATAAGGTAAGCTAAAAGCATTTAGCACCTACATGATTGAATCTGCTAAACCTTTGAAGTGTGGGAAGGAACCTTCTTGATAACGACAATCCCGATCAACTGGGAAGTTAGCTGTTACCACAGGCACCTGAAATTCAAGAAAATCCAAGTTCAAGGTAGCAAATGTTCAATTAAAATCTGATGAAAATACTAATAATATTATGCACTAAACAAGTTATCGATCCAACAAGAAAGCAAAGACATTGCCTTCCCAATAAAGTTAACTGCATATGGACATCTCAACCCTCAAGCAAGTACATAAATCAGATGACTAGGCCATGATGGTCCACTTACAAGTTCCAATTGTCGAATAGCACGAATTTCTCTTGGTAGTGTCATCCTTTTGTTGACATCCTTCAAGAAATGTAAAAAAAGTAGTAATTTCACTAAATCATTAACTTCTCTCTAGCCAAATAATTGTTACGAATTCACTTAATAGGAGCACTATAAACTTTCTATTTTGTTGAACTGAAGTTAGTGGACAATCCAAACCCACAGAACCAAGGAACAACTACACGAACTTTAAACAAATGTTAGACAAACCTCTCTTCTAGTTTCCAACTCTGCAAGTTTGATATAGATTTCCACCATTTTTTTCATCTGCAATTTGTTCATGGAACAATTTGCTAAAAACTCAAATCTTTTTCAAAGATAGTAATACTAAATCAAGTATGGGAATACTTGTCTTATAATATCTCCATGATACGACAATAGCTCTTCTAAAAGATTTTTCGCAGCAACTATCTTATCCATATCCACCACAAATGAGTTTCTACTCCGTTGTAGTTCCTTGATACGATCACCATTCGCCAAAGCTAGAAGCTAGCATCAAAGAAGAAACAATAGTGGAAAATGGAGTTAGTTCAACCTAGTGTATTTACAACCAGCCACTCATACATGGATTTATGAAAAATTAACATAACATTTTCTTTGTCATAAATGTTTTTATGATGTTTCACCTCACTTTTCTATGTTCCATAACACAAGATGGTTGCAAAGATTATTTTATGGTATGTTAAACATGCAACACATGACAGAAAGGAACGAAAGTTTGTTTCACAAAACTAAAGGAGAGACCTGGAATATTGTGTGATAGGGATGATCTATTGCCATTTTCTTCACCAGAGAAACCAAAGCAAACTGCCGAATCCAACAAATAGAATAAGATGAAATAGAGTTTACACAAGAGACAATGGAAAAGTATGATTGGTACTATTTGAACCTGAAAATTAGGAGGCCCAATAATATCCTTTGGACACCCCATTCTTGACGCAATTTGATAAATAAGAGGTAGAAATTTGTAAGATTTAACCTGCAGACATAGATGAAAAATTATGAATGAACCAATATATGCAGTTAAATTTCTGAATTCATAAAGCATTAAATTAATTTTGCAAAAGAGTAATTTCAAAATGGTGACCTCATACCTCATTGACTGTGTTAAGCATGTTAACAATGACGTTTGGTTTAGAAGAGAAACTGAACCAAAGGGAAATAAGTCGAAACACCTAAAAACAACCATAAACACCTTAGCATCTTAGAAAGCAACACAAATACCTTAATTAGCAAGAACCCTTTACCGAGCATATAATCCAAGTTTCAATCACACATAAATAACATTTTAAGAATATAAACATGCCTTGATATGTATCACCATGATTAATTTGTGTAAAAATTCAGGAGATATTATCTTGATTTAAAAAATAGTTTTCAAAATTTCAAGAACAATTTTTAATTATCAATTACTAAGGATTAGATTGGTATCAATCAGTTATAACTAGTTTGATTTTTCCACAGAATGAAGGGATGATGGTATTACACTCAATTCCCTAAATTAGTCTATTTCCTTTCTGGTCCTTTATAGTGTATATATAATGTAACACCATTCAATTTTAAACAGAGGAAAATAATTATTCCACATAGTATCACCATATCGAGCTACTTTTATGAACCTTAAAAATATTTGCCTTCCTCTTTCCATGATCAAATACGACATGGCAACTGAAAGACAGACCACATCTTCATTAAAGGTAATGTCAAATTCTAACAGTCATGTCACAAACAATCATGGTAAATTAGACAATGCTTTCCTTCCTATTACACGAAACAAGTTAAATGAGAACAATTATCTTCAATGATTACAATCAATCATGATGTATGTCTATGGGAAAGAAAAAGATGAGCATCTCACTAGCAATCTCATTTCTTCAAATGATGAAGATCCCAAGTTCAAAACTTGGAAAATAGAAAATAATATGGTTATGTCCTAATTGATCAATTCTATGACCAATAAGATAGGCAAGAATTTTCTTCCGTATGGCATGACACAAGAAATTTGGGAGGCAACAAAGGAATTCCACTCCAACAAAGAAAACACTTAAAAAATTTTCAAGAACGAAAGCATCCTCCATTATCTTCTATAAGAGGACCTTACTGTTAGGAATGAAATTTGTGCCTAGTCTCGGCCTGGTTTCGTCAGTTTCTACTTGAGTTGATTGAGCTTCAAGTTAAGCTCAGACCTTTCTTTTTTCTCTGGACTCAGACTCGGGCTAGGGCTGGGACAGACTTCTATGACCTACTTCGAAGCTTGAATGATAAATGAATTGTTAGAACTGTTGATTCTATTTGATATGAATATAGATTTACCATATTATAATCCCTTAAATCTAGGGATTATAATTTCCTCAAATTGTATATAAATATTGTACAATCCTCTTGATAAAATATAGAAAAACATATTTTCAGGACCTAATTTGGTATCAGAGCCATTTAAGGTACTTGTTACGGTAGTTTAGGGTTTCAACCGCTGCTGTGAGCGTTGACCCATCTTGCTCTGGTCTTCCGGTGTCTAAAGCAACACCACCATTAGGTTCAGAGAGTGCTGATCGGCCAGCTACCAAAGCGACATTGTCAGACGCCTCCCCACGCGCTACTACTTTGTCTTTGCGTCTCCGGAGCATGAGAGCTACGCGCCGCTTCCAGGCTGTTGCCAACAGTGCTACTGTCACTGTTGTGTCTGTCGGCGCCTCCTCTTTCTATTTTGACATAGGACTAATTGTTGTGACGTCGCCCCTTGAGTTATTTCTTCGTTGAGTCTTCTAACTTCACTGCTGTTTTTCTTGTTTCCTGTCTTCTCCATGGTTGAATCTGCCAAAGGTAAGCTTCCAAAGAAGAATTTGGTCTCCTCTGTCTTTTTCGGGTCTCCTACCATTACCTCGGAGAAGTTGAATGAAAAGAATTATTTAGATTGGCGTAATGCTGTAGAAATTTGGTTTTTGGGCCAAGGATTATTCGATCACCTCTCTAAGAAGGTTTCTGACATGGAAATGGCTGGCTATCAACTTGTATCCTTGTTATGGCAATCCATTGAGACTAGATTGATGGTCCACTTCTGCCCTTACAAAACGTGTTATGATATTTGGAAGAAGGCAGAAACTATCTATGCTAATGATATACAAAGGTTTTATGAGATGGTCGTAGTTTATCGTTACTTCAGATGATAGACATTGACCTACTTGCTTATTTGAACAAGGCACAATCTCTTTGTGATGAAATCAAACTAATGATGATGAGTGATGATGCACAAAAGATGTCAACAAATCTAGATAATATGCTTATGGTATTTATTCTCCACGATCTTCATAAAGACTATGAAACCGTTCGGAATCAAACCCTGACGAATCCTAATATTCCTACGGTGGAGGAACTCCTTGATCGTTTAATTCGAGTTCCCTCGCCAGAAACTAATTCTCAAGCAGCTTCCGAGTCTTCTGTTTTGGTCTCTAATTCATCTAAATGAGGAAGTCGAGGTCGTGGTCGTAGAGGTGGTGGTCATGGCAGAGGTGGTAGACGCAACTTCCATTGTTCCGATTGTGACCAAGATGTACACAAAATTAGGATCGTTCCAAACAAAACAGCCAATGTCGCTTAGTCTTCAGTAAATGTTGAACAACAAATTTTCGGAGGAAGATAATCGTCTTTCTGCCAATGAATATAAGGAATTCCTTCAGTTCAAAGCAACTCAATAGGCCTCTTCTTTGGCCACTGTATCGCACACGGGTAATTCTACCATTTGCCTCTCCCATTCTGCTAGATCATGGATTTTAGACTTTGGTGCTTCTACCCACCTAGTCGTAAAAGGATACACTCAGATCTATGGTTTGGATTACGGTGATGCCTTCTCTCCTGTTGCTAAGATGGCATCTATTCGTTTGTTCTTATCTATAGCTGCCATCAAACATTGGCCCTTGTATCAATTTGATATTAAGAATGCCTTCTTAATGGTGATTTGGAGGAGATTTATATGGAGCAACCACCTGGATTTGTCGCTCAGGGGGAGATATGCCAGGTCTGCAAGTTAAATAAATCCTTATATGGTTTAAAACAGTCACCTCGAGTATGGTTTAGGAAGTTTAACAAAGTCATTCAACAATTTGGCATGACTCAACAAATCATTCTGTATTTTTTAAACGCTCATCATCGGGTACCTTTATTTATCTTTTGGTGTATATGGATGATATTGTCATTACAGGTGATGATCAACAAGGCATTAAGGAATTGAAGCGATATTTGTTCAAGCATTCAATTACGATACTTTCTTGGGATTGAAGTGGCCCAATCAAAGATAGGTATTGCTATCTCTCAAAGAAAGTATGCTCTTGATATTCTGGAAGAAACTGGAATGCTTGATTGTAAACCTATTGACACACCTATGGACCCAAATGTGATCTACTACCTAATTAAGGGGAGCCCTATTCTAATCCAAACAGGTATAGAAGGTTAGTAGGAAACTTGAACTATCTCACTATGATTAGACTTCACATTGTTTTTCCTGTTAGTGTTGTGAACCAATTTCGTGAACCAATTTCTTAACTCACCATATGAGAATCATTGGAATGCAGTCGTTTGAATCCCAAGGTACATCAAAGGATCACCTGGTAAGGGGCTTGTTTATGTGGATAGGGGTTATACAAAAATCATTGTATATGCTGATGTAGATTGGGCAAGTGATGTTAGTGATAGGAGGTCCACTTCTGGTTATTGTGTTCTTATTGGAGGAAACCTAATTTTGTGGAAGAGCAAGAAGCAAACTGTTGTTGCAAGGTCTAGCACGGAAGTAGAGTATCGTGCTATGGCTAATGTTGCTTGTGAACTTTTGTGGTTAAAGCACTTGCTCTAGGAGTTGCAGTTTTGTGAGATTGGTCCTATGGAACTTGCTTGTGATAATCAATCAGCTATGTATCTCTCAGCAAATCCAATCTTTCATGAGAGCACCAGGCATATAGAAGTAGATTGTCACTTCATCAGAGAGAAAATTCATTAAGACTTCTTATGTTAACTCTAGGGATCAACTAGCAGACATGTTGACTAAGTCCTTGCGGGGTCCTCGAATAATATATTGTAACAAGTTGGATGCATCTGATATATACGTTGCAGCTTGAGGGGGAGTGTTGATTCTATTTGATATGAATGTAGATTTACCATATTATAATCCCTTAAATCTAGGGATTATAATTTCCTCATATTGTATATAAATATTGTACAATCCTCTTTGATAAAATACAGAAAAACATTAGAAAGACAACGTTTAGCTAACATGTGGCTTAATACGGCCTGACCCAGTGTCGTTCCTAATTATGACTCAAATATTACAGTACAATTACTCAACATTGGCAACGTTGGATGTCCTTAACTAATACTATTGGGGTTGCCCATATGATGCCAAAATGTAAAAGGAGATTGTTGAAAGGAAGAGGATATGCAAGTTCTTGTTGGGACTTTGACAAAAATCTCGATGAGTTTCAAGTTCTATCAAGGGGAAAGCAAGAAAAAGATAATGATTGGGGGATCCCCTACAACTTTTACTGCAAAACTTTCTGATTAATTGCTTAAGGAAATAAACCCAAAAGCAACAAAATTATTGAAAAAGGGAAGACCATAGTGTAATGATTGTTGGAAATCAAGCCATATGTGGGGCAACTAAAAGAAAATCCATGGTAAACCTACAAATTGAAAGCCCTAAAAGACAACCAATGACAAGGAGATTCAGGGGAATCACGCTACAACAAATAAAGGTTCCTCTATTGTTATGTCTAACCCATTTAGAAAGGAACAAGTTGAGGTCTTATAGAAGATGTATTCTCAACTAAATTCTATCGAAGCTGCTGACATAATTGGAACTAGATCTGTAGCTCAAAAAGGTAACTACCCGAGTGCTTTGATTGTAATTTAAGAAAAAGTAGCCATGGATTGTAGATTCAGGTGCATCTTATCACATGACAGGGTGTTGAAAGTTGAAGATAATTTTTATTACATAGTTTGTGTACATAGGAACAAGGGTTTATACAAAAAATTCCTACGACTATTTAGGAAGTAATCTAGCTATTAATTCTATGAAATCTCTCAATTATAGGAGAGATTATAGGTGTAATTATAACAATATCAATGCTAATAATCTCTGGTCAAC
>JAOQMS010000006.1:34195324-34212796 GCA_027563885.1 Erythroxylum longipes
CAAAAAATATGCCAATAGAGTAAATAGAACTGTTCAAAAATGTGCTTCTGGTGTATGGGCAGAAAGGAAAAAAAAAACAAACAGACCTAGAAACAAAAATAGACTGAGGAGAGGCAAGGAAGCAAGGGTACTAGCAAAAGGTAAGAGGCATGTCTGACACCACCGGAGGAGAGGCAAGAGGCCGACGACCCTAGTGGAGAAAGAACTGAGGCGAAACACTGGCCGGAGGGTGGCGCGTGGTGCTCACGCGTGGCGACGACAGAGAGACTGTGGCGGCACGTGGCTTTGCAATTGATGTCGGGTCTTTCACAGTGGAAGTCGTCAGTCACAGCTGAAGCAATCTAGGTGGCTGGTGAGAAGAAAAACACGTTGCTTTTTGGGCGAGTACACACAGCCAGTGTTCTTTCCTATTTGGAAGGAACAGTCGGAAAAAACAGCCCCTAAATCAGAGAGGGCTCTGATACCATGTTGAAAGTTAAAGATAATTTTTATTACGTACTTTCTGTACATAGGAACAAGGGTTTATATACAAAATTCCTAGGACTATTTAGGAAGTAATCTAGCTATTAACTCTATGAAATCTCTCAATTATAGGAGAGATTGTAAGTGTAATTATAACAATATCAATGCTAATAATCTCTGGTCAACACAGGGAATGCTACACTTTTCAACCTTTATAATCCATATCAAGAGAATCTTGCAATGAGAATAGCAGATGAATCACTACCTAAAGTTGTTGGAAAGAGTTCCATTATCATCTCCAAGGACCTAATTCTTACAACAATCTATATATTACAAATTATCAATTAGAAAACTTGCTATAAAACATAAGATGTGTCTATTTTTTCCAAGTAAACCCTGATAAAAAATACATTATTCACAAAAATCTGTGAGGGCCATCTAAATAAAAAATATTAAGGGAAATAGGTGGTTTGTATCATTCATAGATGATCATACTAAGATCACATGGTTGTTTCTTATAAAATAAAATCAGATGTTGGCCAAATTTTCAAGAAATTCAACACTATGGTTCAAACACAACTCCAAACAAAAATACAAGTGTTGAAGACCGACAATGCAGAAAAATAATTTGAGACAATTCTAGTGGATTATCTTGAGATTCAGGGAATCATTCATCATAGCACATGTGTGGACACACCTCAAAATAATGGGATTGCGTAAAGAAAACATACACCTTCTAGAAGTTACCCAATCAATCATGTTCACCACGCATATTCCAATATTTTTTTAGGGTAAGGCAATCTTAACAGCCACATATTTGATAATCAGGATGCGCTCTCAAGTTTGAAATCACAAAAATTAATTCCATCTGAAAACCCAACCAAAATTCTGAAGAAGTTCAATTAAAAGGTGAACTTCGAAACACTTCAGCAAAATATTGATTTATCAGTAAGAACTATCTGAAGTAGTCTCAACTAGTACAAACCATCTAACTATAGGATAGCTTGTAGATGTGCTTACAAAAGGGCTGAGTATCCAAGTATTTCAAAGTATCCTTGGCAAGCTGGGAATGATAAATCCACACTAATCAACTTGAGAAGTGTGAAAAAGGGTTTTGTTTGTCAGCCATTAGGTGTACTAATTAGAGTCAAGATCGTATATTCCCCAATTAGTTAGATTAATTGTATATTCTTTAATTAGAGGGATTCTTGTGTTTTAGGTGGTGAAGTTAGGTAGGTTGTTCTCTTCCTTTTTAGGTGTACAAGCTGTATGTTTATTAATACCCTATACATTGTTCATAATAAGACGAGCCTTTTCACACAACTTTTCCTTAGTTTTTAAACAGAGGAAAATAATCAGTTCACGGTTTGCAACCCAATTAAAACATTGATGCTATCATTAGAAAATAGCTTGTATTTCTATCATTAGAAAATTCATAGAAGAAAATAATTTCTCTAACCGTCCCATCCACAAATAATGCATTAAGCATTTGGTTTCTCTACTCATACAAAGAGTCGTGAAAGGAAATCCATACCACTCGCATGTCATATTTGTCACCTATCACCAAACAACGTTTATATCCCTCCAATGCTATGCTGAGAAAATTGTCCCTATCATCCTGTTGGGTTCAAAGAACTTGACATGGATTTAAAACATAAAAGAATATCTTGCAATTTCAAAACAAGTAACACATAAACTATAATAAACCTGCAGTTTTTCATCTTCCTCCCTGTCCATTGCAACCTGTTTCTGCAACTCTTGCATTTTTATCGAGTATTCAGCCTTCTCCCCCTACACACCACAGAAATTTAGCAAAAGAATAAAAAATTAAAGAAGCTGAATCTCTCCTGACATCATAGCTTCGGACCAGAACCCAAGAAGAAGTCTACATGCATAAGACACACCTTTGATGATTTTTTAAGTCTCCGACCAAGTGCATCCAACTCAACTTGCTGCATAACAGTAGTCACATCAAAATCTGCCATCTATCCACATTTCCTATAATTTGCATATAGTACCTTGTGCTTCCTTAAACGCAGTGCAGCTTGCCATTCACTAGAGGTTAATCTTTCCTCATAGGACCTAAAAAGAGCATCAGCATAGTGTGCAAGATGAAAGTGGCATTGGCTTTGTCTTTCCAAGGACTTTTTCTGAGTGGTCTTGTGTTCCTCAGCATGTGATACAGCAGGTTTCAAATATTTCTCTAATATGGTTCTTGAGCTGCAATTTTGCCAAATGTCAAATCACATGGTTAGGAAGAAGATGAGCACCAGTACAATTTGCTCAAACGAAAATAACAGTTATAACTTGCTAGATCTATTCTCTGCCAGCCATTTTCCAACCAAGCGATAAACATTGGAAGTTTCATCATCTGAGTGACAATTTTCTGAGATATATTTCGCAAGACTGATGGCCATCTCATTCTGACATTGGGCTCGCAACAATTTTGCTTCTTCAAGCTGCAAAAGGTTATGTCTTTGTAAAGTTTGGTAGAATAGTATCTTAGGACTCAATATGAGATAAGAGTACATGTTGAACTCCATATGTAAATCATAGTCTTCAAGTTGACAAATATTGAACCAAATGCAGAAACCAAGTTACATAAACTGGAGGCATAGTAGGTACATGGTGTTCACTGAATTAGTTCAAAAGTGTTAAAACAAAGAAGGGGATCCACTAGCAAAGTAGCAAGAAATGCAGGATAAGATAGGAAGCAACAATCAAACATTCATTATATTAACAAAGAACAAAATCTAGCAATGTTAGCTGGACATCCATCAAAATAAACTACAATCAAGTTATACAAGTTGAAAACATAAACCTTGGAGTTGCAAAAGTTTTGAGAAGCAGTTCAGAATCCTATCAAACTGGAAATAAACTGGAAAAACAAATGCAGCCATAGAAGTACAAGAGATCCTTACAAAGAAAAGACAGAAAAGCAAAATCCAGTGTCAGATTTTATAAAAAGATCTTATATCATTAATCTCTAAAAATTTTTCACTAATTTAGTTTTAAAATCTATTATTAACCAGTTAAAAAGAAAAACCTCACTACTGTACAATATCCCAAAGAACAACTCTAAATCTTTACAAAATGGCTAAAATAAATCGGTAAAAATTTGTACCCTTCCAAGCCAATACGAGGACAATTCCAGCTTTTTGGTTTTGGCACAAAGAAACTTAAACTCATAAAGAGCTGCAGCAGCTTGAGATAACCTGGAACCCTATCAACAATGAATTTTTTTGTTTAGCAACTCATTCAGCCATGCTCCTGGCGTCAAAACAGTCAACAAATACCTTACGAAGAGTGGATGCCGAATGCAAAAGATGCTGGATGCTGCAGTCATCACAACCTAAGATCTGAAGCAGCACTCGCCTGAATGCTATGAATGGCTCTAACAAATTTATATGTAGCTCTGTTCTTTCCAAAATGGAGCTCCAATCCACATTTAGCCATGACAACTAGATAGAACAAAAATGAACTCCATTAGTACAGAGACAATGCATGATTTTCCTTCACTTCTTTTGCTTTACCAATCGAGTCAATTTAGAATCTTCAATAGAATTAATGTTCTAAACATATTTTAACAGAAAAGTAATAGTTGAGAGTAAAAATCCCAAGGAATATTCTGTCTTACGAATAGTTAATGCCAATTTGATGCATTTATCACAGGTAAGTTTTAGTTGTACCCCTTAACTGGCTGGAGTTAGTCATGGATCTAGGCTGTAGATTTGATGAGTCTCTATTTGATGACCCCATTGCTGAACTAATTCACCTAAAGTGGCTTAGTGGTGTTGAAGAGTACATAGAAAATTTTGATGAACAAAGTGCTAGAGCTAACTTAGATAGTTCTGTAGCACTGAGTTGTTTCTTGGGTGGATTGAAGGGACATTTCGAAAAGGCTGTACAAATAGATAAACCTAAAACAGTTAATGAAGCTAATATGCTCGCTAGATTGCAAGAGAGTATCCCCACGGAGTTATATGACAAGGAGAATTTATATTGCTTTTATGATGTCTGCAAAGAATTCTATCATCCTAGTAAGCATGATAAATGATTTACTGAATCTCTTTTGGTATTTAAACCGAGTGTAAGAACTCCTCAATGGCCTACCATTCAGCACTGAAGTAAAAGTTCAACACTCAATGAGAACAAGTGATTGTTATCAGTTTTCTTGCAAGACTACCATCAAAATTTGTTGTTGCCTGGACACATACTCTTACTAGTTCTAAAGTAACTTCTCTTCATGACACCTTTACTAAGTTATCACATACTGAAGCATCTATGAGTCTTCATTATCGTACTACTAGGGTCCTTGTAAGCCAAGGTACGACGAATGAGATTGGTCAAAGGGAACATCATAATAAAGGAAGTTGACATAGCTCTTGCAGAAGAAAGGATGGTGTAAGTGATCATGGTCAAACTAATAGAAAAATATGTCATTACTGCGGTGAATCAGGTCAAGTGAAACATACCTGCTAGAAACTTCATAGAAAACCTCCACAACAATCTAAAGTTGCTAATGTTACAACTCAAGAGAATAATCACATTTCTATAACTCATTCATCCAATAAGTCTATAATAATATATGACGAAGAGTTTGTTCGTTTCACTGAGTAACAAAACTTCTTAACAATCTTCTTCTCCCTCCATAGCATCCAGCAATCAATTAGGCAAAGCATCAACATGTCATACGTCCTCTTATCGAAATTGGGTCATTGATTCAAGTGCAGCAAATCTATGAAAAGTAACTCAAATAACTTTTCCTCTTCTCACTTTTATAAAAATATGCCTAATGCTACCTTAGCATATAGTTCTACTACTTCCATTACGAGTTCCGGGATAGCCAATCCTATGACATCCCTATCATTGTTGACAATTTTATGTCTAACCAAATTTTCTTTTAATTTAATTTAGGTCAACAAATTACTCATGCCTTTAATTGTAGTATCTCATTCTTTCCTAAGCATTGTCATTTTACAGAATCCTAAGACAAGGAAGATTATTGGTAGACGACATGAATCCAGTGGCCTTTACCTACTTGAGAGCACTATTCTTCATCGTGTCTATTATACACCTAGATTTAATAAAAAAGAGTTGCATGTCCTTTTAAGTTATTACATTTGATATTTGGATTCCATGTCCTATTACCTCTAAATCTATTTTTTAATAAATTTTCACCTTGTGGAAGATTATTCTCATAATACATAGCTTTACCTAATGAAAAATCGATTGGACTTGTTTTCTATATTATGTTCTTTTTATACTAAAATAGAAACACAACTAAGTTATATTTTGCTCTTTTGTAATGAAATACAAACACAATTCAAAACATCAAAGCCAATTTTACAATGTGACAATGACAAAGTTTATTTTTTCGATTCTTTCCAATCTTACATGTCTCAAAATAGTATTCTAATCACTAATCCTAAATGAATATACCACCTCAAAATGGTGTTGCAGCATGTAGGAATAGGCACATATTAAAAATTGCTTGAGTTCTCCTCTTTCACAATATAATTCCTAAATGTTTTGGCAGATGTTCCTATTGTGTGTTTTCTAATCAATCATATGTCATCCTCTATACTTCAAGGTAGCATTCCTTACAAAACTATGTTCTCATCACAATAACTTTTTTCCCATATTTTTGGTTGTACATGTTTTGATAGGATATTTGTCCATAAGTGTGTAAATAAGACCGAAAATCTTTCAAATGTGTTTTCATAGGATATTCTCATATTTAGAAAGATTATCAGTGTCATTCCTATACTTTGAATCGTTATTTGGAATCTGCTATTGTTACTTTCTTTAAGCATGTTCCATTCTTTTTGAAGTCTTCCATTAATTCTAGTAAGGGGGGAGGAGATATTTTAGCATATCCAATGACTACTCAAATTCACACCTGAAATCAATAAACCACCTATCACTCAAGTGTATGACCAAAATTCTCATCTCCTTCACCTACTCCTCCATCTAAAGATCCTAATCTTTACGTTTCTATTGTTATTTAAAAAGGTAAGTGACAACATTCTCATTCTATTTCATCATTTGCATCCTATAACCATCTATCCTACTTAGAGATGGCAATGAGACACTTCTTCTTTTTACACACACAACATTCGTCCTCAACCTGAGTGCCATCAGACTTTGACAAGCTCAAAAATAACTATTCATCAATATACAAAATGACATTGTTTTGTTACACATACGAAACAACACCGTTTTGTACGTAAAAGAAGTTTAGGCTTTGAGCCAAAACCCAAACTTAAAAGGACTCAAGCTCAACCTAAAACCTGATCAATGCGAGCCATGTATGTTGACTTTGAATTCGGCTAAGTCAGGATCAAGCCCTTTGCTAGTTCCGTTTTTAGATAAAATATCAATCCATAGAAATTTATGTGATGCTTTGCATCCTAGTTGGCGAGAATTTAGGCAAGACAAAATGAAAACTTTAGATGACCACGGGACTTGGGAATTAGTAAACTTTATATCAAGTAAACAGACTATTGGTTATAAGTAAGTCTCTGCAATCAAGGTTAATCGTAAAAGGTTCAATATCACAACTTAAGGCTCACTCGTTTCCTCAATAAATAGGATATAAAACCGGACCGATTTTGTAGGAGGAATGTTTTATTTATTTCTGACTAATAGACATACATTAACTTTATACACACTAGGCCTAATACAAAATAGGGAATAAATTTGTACAGAATTGTTAAATCCCATGACTTATGGGATACTCTATCCATATTTTATGGACATAATTAGTACCAAATGTTATGGACATAATCCCCACAAAATCTGGAAATAATCATACAGATTATGTTTTCCCGCACGACTCTTATAGTGCTCTCACATGTTTATATACAACAGTGTTACTTCTCAGTTTCTGTTTGCTTGAAACAATAATCACAAATTCAAAAGGAGATAATTAAGTAAACAAAAGAAGAGAACCTGTTCCATGGTAGGGATCATAGGCTTTGACAAATTGTGTTCATCTTTTTCATGTATTCCTTTCTTCCCATTTTCAGACGTTCTCCACCGTATAGGCCAAGCCATCCCAAGGTGATAAAGAATCTGCACAACAATCCAGTGTAGATCATAATAAGAAAACAAGAAATGGAAACAAAACACACAAATAAATATGCACGTCCATATATGGATAAACATATTTTGAAAAGTAACTTTCATCACATGGACAAGTGTAGTAAATGAATATAAAAAAAATAAATCATGGAAAATATTAGATCCTCAAATTTTGAGATCCTTTTTCTCCAGACATCTGATCTAACAGGAGAATATAAACATGATTACATGATGAAATTTGTACCATGTTTCTCTCGCAGCTGAGCTGCACAAAATGATATAGAACCCTAAACCCTTAATGCAACAGAAACAAAAATAAATTTTCCATATGTAGGCACGTGCACATTCCTGCATGCATGTTGAAGGAAAGCCAAACAACATGTGTATTATGCCAAGGAAGGAATACACCAGCAGATTGAAGGTCATGAGATAAAAACCATCACAGCATTATTAGGCTTGGAAAAAAGACCTAGGCTTAGCCTCCAACCAAAAATAATAATAATCAAAGTTTTATGTCGAGCTTTGAGCCCGACCAACCCAACTTGAACCTAAGTTTTTATTAAAAGCTCAATAGGCCTCGGTAAAATACTCTCCGGCCTTATGACGTCCAACCTCAGCCCGACAATTCGTAAGCCTAAGCATTATTTTGCATTGCGTTGAGAAGCATAATTAGTAGCAAATTTACAGTTTAAGGTTTCAACTAATACTTCAAACTTAATTTAATAGCATTTTACAATTAGTTTCAACCGTTTAATCATTTCTGTCCACTAAATCTATGCTCCTAAAACAAAATAAGCTGACAGAGAAAAGGAGGAGAAAAAAGGTCAGGAGTTGATGGTTCAATCTAAAAATCTGCAAAAGACCTTAAACTCTAAGCCATAAAATCAAAAACAATAATTGTGTTCAGCCTGAAATCGTACACATAAAAAGGCAATTTCATTTCTCTTTCAAGGCCCATATTTTGATTTTGAATAATTTACACGGAGGAAAAAATAGTACCTGAAGTTGAATTATTGTTGAGAAGATAGATTCAGTGCTCTCCTCACTTGCACAAGAGATAGACCACACGAGCTCCTAATATATCATGGAAGGTCACACAACTGCAAAAGCTTAATCAAGCAAACAAATGTAATGCAATTTTAAAATGTACCTGTTTTGAACCTCTTAGTTTTTTGTGGAACTCATCAAAATCTCCCTCTTGCAATGCCTGCAAACAACTGATAGGTCCACCAGAGAAATCTTACGTTATCTATTTGTTTCATAGAAAGTTGTTCATCACTTGGCATGCTCATGTGTTATCTATCTACTTGAGTGTAAACACAAGTTGTTTGCTATATTTTGCCATGATTCCAGCCAGCATGAAGCCATTGACTATAATCTTAAACCAGAAATGTGGACCTCAACATTGGTAATAAGCTACCACAAAGAAACAGCACCATGTTTCATCAGTACCACTAGATAACTCAATAAGCATATCTATTCGTCAGTGTAAATGGCAATGCCAAGCACTCACTTTGAAATATAGCTCTTATATTTAAACATACGATAAATGATAGTCCCTTTTCCCATTTGAAGATCCAAAATTCTATAATCCCAAGGAATCTTGAGAACATAATGGTATCCCAAGTAATCATAGAAACTCATGACTGAAAAATAATTACCTCAAAGAGGTAGAAATTATTGAACAAGTATCTAAATAATCCTCCAACTAACTAAAATCTAAAAAGACTTGACATATCCAACTGATAAAGATTCAAAGAACTTTGAATTTAGAAACTATATTTTTCATTATGATTAGTGAAAATGATCAATTCAATAAAATCAATATTGTATGGACTTTACAAGTTTAAACAACAAAGTAGTCAAATATAAACAAAAAAATGAAGCTAGAAAAGATGAGATTATGAATCAACATAATGGATATGGACAAGAGAGAATGTGAGATTGAAAGAGACGCAGAAGAAGTTTACAAAACACAAAAAGAAATTCTATGTGAGTAGGACGGGCCAAGCCTAAATTGACCATGGTTCAGACCAGGCTTGGGCTTGGCCCGAACAGCCCAACCACCAGACCGAAACAACATCGTTTTGGTTAAGTTTACCCAAAACAATGCTGCTTTGTTCTTAATTTTAAAGAAATTTAAAACCAGAACAACCTGATTTGACTGGGCTTCGAACTAAGCTCATGCCTGAGAGCCTAGCTTGAAAAGCCTGAACAGCCCGACCACCCACCTAAACAACATCGTTTTGGTTAAGTTTACCCAAAACAATGTTGTTTTGGTCTTAAGTTCAAATAAATTTCAAAACCAAAACAATGTCTTGGAAAATTTATCCAAAACAACTTTGTTTTGGGCAGCCACTCTAACTGAAGTCGTGCAAAGCGAACCCACCAAAGCTTCAAACTGGGCTCGGGTCGCATATTTTTTGGATCGAGAAGCAACTAGACAGGCCCAGCCCATTTTCATACCTACATGTGGGAATCACAAATTAAAAATTTTATTACCAGTGCAAATTCTCATTGAAATGATTATATTTTGCATGATGCTGTGAAGAAGGACCCGCTTCAACAGAAGGTAAAGAGAAATCCCAATTTCCTGCACGCCATGCAGCCTCATACTACAAAAATGCAATTATTACGTTTAGTGACAACAGTAAAGAATGCCTGAAAATTAGCACCAAACTAGCTAGTCAGTTATCGACATCAAGTCAGTTTAAATAAATAGCAATTAGACCTGCAATTCAATGAACTCCAAATCGTGATGTAACTCGCCCTTTCGAGAAGTCAATCCTTGGCAATATAAATCAAGCACATGAGTGCATCCAATCTGCTGCAGAGATCTAATCAGACCTTTGTAAGGTTTCTGCTGCAATGTCTCACTTTCGAAAGCAAATCTCTGATTGGCCAACAGTTTGTTATGATCCACTAACAGAGCTCCAGAAACACCTTGCATTTGCATCATTGTGTTTGAGCGTACTTGCAAGTCATAGTATTCAAGTGCCTTGCTCCAGTTTCCCTCACGCTCAAAAGTAACAGCTTGAGAAGTCAGCTGCGATATTAATGCCCCAGAACCAAAACAAACACTGAGACTATAACGGTAAAGCATATATCATAATGACAAGAAAAAGACAAAACTAGGCATGATGTTTCTCCTCAATATCTGGTTGTAGAGTCTTCCTTGATCCTCTACTTAATTTCCATGAAATATGGCCAATTAGCCAAAAAATTTGTTTAAGCATATGGGCTCTGAAAGTCTGACTCATTATCAAGTAACCACATCCATATCAAATCCTCAAACAAAAAGATGCAGACATGCAAATATTACAGCTAATTTATCAACTAAGATCCTTTTTTTTAACTTAAGCCTAATTACCAAGCCCTCTCCCTCCCTCATCCCTATGGAAGAACCAAGTAAACAGGCCTCTGTCAAATAGCAAGTGGTTCAAATTATAATTCTAGCTCAAAGCTACAATCATCAAGCAGAATAACATAATCACAGACCTTATGAGATTGGACAATCCCATATAAGCTATCAGGTTCATTGATTTGAGTAACTGCTGAGACAAGAATTTCAATGTGGTCTGGCAACTGGAAAGAAGAAAAGCAGATACCCAGTGATCCATGAATTGCAATACAAAAGATAATAAGATATCAATGATCACATCCTCATTCTTAAAGTCCTAATTCTGAATGATGAAGGACATCAGTCCTCTTTCACGTAATTTCTTACCATCTCAATGTGAGAGAAATCAGGGCTTCCCAATGTCAGACCATTAAAATGCTCTTTACACCAATATTCAACGTACATAATGGAGGTGAAGAATGAGCCACAAATCTACAAACGGTATGTATCCATGAAAATAACATTATTGCAAATAATAAAGAGAGCAATTCCATAAGAAAAATGGGCAAAACTTTAAGAAAAGCAAGGGGAAAAAGAAGAAACACAAGAATAGAGAAGTAATGGCACTCACCACTGCTGACTTTGCAACAAGAAGGTAATTAATATTTAGCCAATAGACCTGCCATAATTCGTAACTAATTAGAAGCAGCATACTAGAAGGTGCTAAGGAGGAGGATTATTTGTCTCAAAAAGTGAGTTTAAAGACATACATCATTTTAAATGGACAATGCAAAGCTAACAAATAGCAATAACATGTACACAGAAATTAAGCATCGCAAAATGATACGTCATGATCTAACTTTGGATACCAATGACAAGTTAGGGTATAATATAGATGGCCACTCCTGCAAGTAATTCTTTTTTTTAAGGGGCAAGTGAGTGAAGAAGGATAGTTAAGGACTAGGGAAGTGGGGAGGGAAGAAGAGAATAAAACTCATAGAAGTCAAACAATCAAACATTAAAATGCCAATAAATGTTTAGCAGGAATTTAAAGAAACTATGTTTTATGATTACATCTAGTCAGTAAAGGATGCTGGTCATCCTCAAAACACAAAAATTTGTTTGCAAGAACATATTCAAAACTGGTGAATTATGTTCTATTTATCAAATTTCTGTCTTCAAAATTTTCTCCTTCAACTTGGAATGATTTGAACAAAATATTGAACATGACCCAAACAGGCTTCAAAGAGAGTGTGTAGATCACAAATAACAATAATTCTGACCATCCTTTTATGCCTTAAATTTGATTGAACAAAATATTGAACATGACCCAAACAGAATCCAAAGAGAGTGTGTAGATCACAAAAAACAATAATTCTGACCATCCTTTTATGCCTTAAATTTGATGCCACCTGTAATGTCGTGCTGGGCTCAATATATCTTGAATAACATCCCCAAGATCATTCACTAACTCATATATAAGCAGCTCATATGTCATTCCTTTGTTAGGTAAACACTCTTCAAGAGCAAGAAGATGTACATAGCAAGGAATTCCTTTCAATCAACTAAAACAAGTATATAAAATGAAGGCATGATTTATTTTTACACAATGTTTACTATGATAATGTAATGTCCTAAAATAATTGAAACATCAACAAGCTTAATTGAGAAAATAATGTTGGAATAAATATCCATGACAGTTCATAAGTTTCAACACAATCAAGCACACAAATTCACAGTTCTTGATACAAACTAGATCTGCAAATAAACCGTAACCTTGTTCCATGAAAACGTTGACATAGGTTTTACACCCAATGAAGCTTTTGAATCTCTAGCCTGCATGAAGGAAGAACAAGAGTTGAAGCCATTACTATATTACTAGGCATTTCACAAAGATGTCACATGTTATTATCAGGTCAACTTGATATGCTTATGGGTTTCACTCAACCACACAATCGAATTAGTATAAAGTTGCTAAATTCTGAAAAATAATTTCATAAACTCAAGTACCAAGGATAATGATATCCTCAACTAGAAAAGTCTTAGCTATCAACTAATAATGGGCCTCAATAACTAGCATCTCTAATAACAGTACATCCAAAAAGCCAGAGACCGGCTCAACCTTCAACAACATGGGTATGAATAGTAGAACCAACAGTTTTCATAGACACAAGGTATTTAGTAAAGAAAGGAAAAGTTATGTTACTATTATCTGCACTTTCCTGTTAACTGAACTGAACCAGTTGCCATTAGCTTTATCCATCTCAAATCTAGACATTTGTATTATTGAGTGTTAGAGTATCCCATATTGACTAAACATGAAAATGTTAAAGAGTTTATAAGTGTTAAGGGTCAATTATCCAAATGACTAGCTCTAGTCATTTTGGCAATGGTTGACCCAAGCACAATTCTTGTTAATGAGTTATACACTCTACTCATATTAAAAAAGCTAATATGGTATCAGAGCAAGTTTGGTCCGGATTCTTAATTTCTCAGTTGTCCGTCTAGATGTCTAGTTCAAGAGACCCGGTCTAGTTATTGCTACGATTATTTCAAGTAACAATTGAATGTCTAGTCCCAGTTGCACTTGAAGGGGAGTGTTAAGAGTATCTCAGATTGACTAAACATGAAAATATTAAAGAGTTTATAATTAGTAAGAGCCAACTATCCAAATAACTTATTCTAGTCATTTTGGCAATAGTTGACTCAAGTCAAATTCTTGTTAATGAGCTCTACATTCTACCCATATTAAAATTTCTAATATTGATTTTATATTTTCATCTCAAACCAGCAAATCAATTTGAAGTCTTTATAATCAGAAACTTTCTGTTAGGAATCTGGTGTCGACTTATTAGAAAAAGCTTAAAGGAAGTAAGAAGGCACTGAAAATAAGAATGAGAAAAGAGGAAAAGACATGGATTAAAGATTAAAGCCAATACAAGGGATTAGTTTGGCAATATTCGAGAGCCTGCCCCTCTCCTTTTAACAATTGGTTTACAAAAAATCCTCTCTGCCCTTCTAGTCTTTCTTTTGTCTCATATACTGTCTATAAACATTCTAAAATGATTTTCCTGACATTATGTAACTAACTAGCCACCTCAGCCTGACATTTTGTAACCAACTGGCCACCTCATTCTACTCTTTTACCTTTCCTAGTGTATGTGTGCAGTATGGGAGGTCTATCACTTTCTTGCTATTAACTCACATTACTAATGGGCTTGAGTTCCAGTAATAGTGAATAAACTTCCCCAGATTTTGAAATTGAAATAAGAAGTCACACATAGTAAATCAATAATTAATGGAAGAAAAATGATGCAAAAGAACTTAAAGTATATAGAAGAAATAAAAGAGGAAAGATTAGTCAACCACAAGTCCTAATTTGGTGGGATGAGGATTGGGAATTGAGTTGACATCAAAGATAAAGGCTGAAATCCAGATTGTATTAGGATAAGTATTATGTTATTCTTATTAAGATATGCTATCCTAGTTGTATAGTGCTTATAGAATTTCTATTATAATACGATTTAAGTTAGAAATTCTTTTCCTACTAGAATAAAGATTCTAAGAACACTATATATATGTAAGCCTTTCATCAATAACATACAATCTGGAATTTTTCAACAAACTTGAGTTTTTTTTCACTAGAAGGTGTGATGCTTTCTTCCAAGAATGATTCTTAGACCCTAAGAGTGATTCCTAGTTGTTTCTTCTCTAAATTCCGTCAACCCTAAACCTACATTCTAGCCATCTCAATCCTATATTCCAACCATATTAAACCCTAAAATCCTAAGCCTAAAATTCCAACAATCAAACCTTAAATTCCAAGTTGTACAAAATCTGAAAATTCTGCATTCTTAGCTAAAATTCAACCTTGAAACCTAATATTCCAGCAGCCTAATAGCATCCACACTTCTTAATTTTGCACTTTTAACTACTAGTTCATAATTCTTCTATTTGTCCTACATATCAAACCTTAAATTCCAAGTTGTACAAAATCTGAAAATTCTGCATTCTTAGCTAAAATTCAACCTTGAAACCTAATATTCCAGCAGCCTAATAGCATCCACACTTCTTAATTTTGCACTTTTAACTACTAGTTCATAATTCTTCTATTTGTCCTACATCAAAAAACATCAAGTATTGCAATCAAATTGGTGGAAAAAATTAGAGAACATCCAATAAAAAGTAAATCAAATCTCAATGCACATTTCTTCTAGTAACAAACCATTCAACCTTGTCGGTGGAATATTATGAGTAATATTCCCATCAAGATACTATACAGCTTTAAATTAGATTATTGAGATATAGATAGGCTGTAAATAGTTAAGATAGAATAAGTTTGAAATCCCTTGATTTAAGGGATAACATTAGATATATTTAGATATCATTCTAGATTTAAATTCCTACTTGTAATGACCTATATATGGCTGTATATTTTCTAGTCAATACATCGTAATATCATTCCCCATTCCTTTTCATGGTATCAGAGTAGTACAGAACACTAGGGGAATGATTACGTTTGGGTCGATCAGAGCCATACAGCTCAAGTCGGAGGAGATCTCTGCAGCTGGCTCATCTAGTGTGGCTCCACTAGCATTGAACCCATCCTCTCTCCAGAACAGTGCCAATAATTCCCAAACCAGTATAGTCAGTCACAGACTGAATGGGAATAATTATTTACCATGGTCCCACTCGGTGCTCATGTTCATAAGAGGAAGAGGGAAAGAAAAATACTTAAGTATAGCGCCACCTGTTGTGTCTGATCCGTTAGACCCAAAGGACCAGACTTTGTTGGCTGAAAACAACCTTGTTATGCGCTGGTTGATCAACTTAATGACCCTGGAAGTCAGCGAGCAGTTTGTCTTGGCCACATTTGCGAAAGAAATCTGGGAAAATGCCAAACAAACTTATGCTACTATTGAAAATACTGCTGCTTTATTCCAAATTAAGAGTCTTTTGAGAGAGAGAAAGCAAGGAGAGAAGACAATAACTCAATATTACACAGCATTGGTGAAGCTATGGCAACAATTGGATCTTTATGATCCTCACCAATGGATGTGTAATGAAGATTTGACTTGCTACAGGAATGTATCGGTAAGCAAGAAGGAGGTAGAGTTGCTTAGAAAAATTCTGAGCAAGTATGATCTAAAAGCTGAAAAGGTGGTATCTACGAGTCATATGGTGAATACAGGTAACACATGCACTGCCTTGGGCGTTAAAACCCCAAATCGTGGTATTTAGATTGTTGATTTAGGGGCAAATGACCATATGACTTGTGATAAATCCTTATTTGTTGATATTCAGCTTTGTCAAGATCATATAACTGTCAAGGTAGCAAATGGACAGGTTCTTAAGGTTGAAGGAATAGGAACTGTTATGATAGTTCATAAATTTGTCTTAACTGGTGTTCTTTATTTACCTGGTCTGGATTGCAACTTGATGCCTGTGAAGAGACTTACTAAAGAGCATAATTGCACAGCTAACTTTTACTCTAATGGGTGTGTTTTCTAGGATTTGGAGTAGGGGAAGAGGATTGGCAGTGCTAGGGAGTTTGATGGATTATATTACATTGGCAGCTCCAATAGGAGTAAAGCAAATGCTACTCTGTCATCCAATAATGAAATTGCTCTTTGGCACTATAAGTTAGGTCACCCTAGTTTATCTTACATGAAACAATCATATCCAACTTTTTTCAATAATAAGGATTCATCTTTTCAGTGTGAATTTTGCCAAATCTCTAAACACACACGAAATTCCTACTTACCTCGTGCTTATGAACCCACTAAACCTTTTTCTATCATACATAGTGATGTCTGGGGGCCATCAAGGATTAAAACTAAGAAAAATGCTAAATGGTTAGTAACTTTCATAGATGATCATACGAGATTGACTTGGGTATATCTCAAAGAGAGATAAAGCAGAAGTTTTTCAGATTTTTAAGGACTGTTACTCCTTTATACTGAATCAAGTCCATGCAAAAATTCAGATTTTTAGAAGTGACAATGGGAGAGAATACCTAAGTCAAGCTTTTGATCAGTTTTTATCACGAATGGTATTATACACCAAACTTCATGTGTCAATACACCACAACAAAATGGTGTATCTAAGAGGAAAAATAGGCATTTACTTGAAGTTGCAAGGTCTATTATGCTCACTACAAATGTTCCAAACTATTTTTAGGGGGAGGCTATTCTTACTTCTGCTTATCTAATAAATTAAATGCCTTCACAAACATCGGGTTTCCTTACACCTTTATAGAAATTACTTGAAACCTATCCCTCGGTTCCCTTTCTTAATCAACTACCCCATAAAGTGTTTGGTTGTGTTGCTTTTGTTCATAATTACCATGGTGGAAAACTTTAACACTGGGCTCATAAGTGCATTTTTTTGGGCTATTCTTCTACTCAAAAAGGTTACAAGTGTTTTCCTCCTACGCTCAACCAGTTCTTTGTGATAATGGATGTAACTTTAGGAAAAACTGTAGTGGGATGCAAATGGGTGTTTACTATCAAATACAATCCTGATGGAAGTATTAACAGGCATAAGGCAAGACTTGTGGCTAGGGGGTTTACACAAACACATGG
>JAOQMS010000006.1:34212896-34240045 GCA_027563885.1 Erythroxylum longipes
ACTGCTGCCAAGTTAGTTAGGAATGTTCCCCTTGTTGTCCCTGCAGCCCCTTTCTCTCTCTGCCTTCTAGAATATACGTTCAACCCCACGTGCCCCTTCTTCCTTTTATAAACTTTCTTAATTAAGGGTCTATCATAATCACACCATGTTTATTCAACGTTTGACTAGTGGTAGGATAACTATCCTTATTGCCTATGTTGATGACATTGTCATTATAGGTGATGATTGGGAAGGTATACAGGAGCTGAAGAATTCTTTGGCTCAAGAATTCGAAATCAAAGATATTGGTAACTTGAGATATTTCCTTGGAATGGAGGTCGCCAGATCTAGAAAAGGTATCTCAGTGTCTCAAAGGAAGTATACTCTTGATCTTTTAGATGAAACTGGGATGCTAGGAGCAAAGCCAACAAAAACTTCTATGGAATCAATATATAAGTTAAGTCTTAAAGAGGGTAGTACACCAATGGACACAGGGAGATATTAGAGACTGGTGGGAAAACTGATTTATTTATCTCATACTCAGCCAGATATTAGTTTCCCTGTCAGTGTGGTTAGTCAATTTATGAGCAATCCTCAAGAGGAACACATGGAGGCAATGTTTAGAATCCTGAACTACTTAAAAAGGACACCTGAAAAGGGGTTATTCTTTAAGAAAGTGGGAGCAAGGAACATTGAAGTTTCACAGATGCTAACTAGGCCGGGTCTGCAACTAATAGAAGGTCCACAATAGGTTATTGCACCTTTGCATGGGGCAACTTAGTTACTTGGAGAAGTAAGAAGCACCAGTGGTTGCAAGAAGCAGTGCCGAAACAGAGTATAGAGCCTTAGCACTTGGAATATGTGAAGGAATATGAATCAAGAGGCTCCTAGTAGAACTACAAATCACAATAGAGCCTCAAATGAAAGTGTGGTGTGATAACATGGCCACAAGAGGGATTGCAAAGAATCCTACACATCACGATAGAACCAAGCATGTGGAGATAGATCGTCATTTCATCAAAGAGAAACTGGAATCTAGATTAATTGATCTTGCCTATGTGCCCACTAGCAGTCAAGTCGCAGATGTTTTTACAAAGTCACTTGCAAGAGTCAAATTTGAAGAACTTAGTTGCAAGCTGGGAATGATCAATATCTATTCACCAGCTTGAGGGGGAGTGTCGGTGGAATATTATGAGTAATATTCCTATCAAGATACTATACAGCTGTAAATTAGATTATTGAGATATAGATAGGCTGTAAATAGTTAAGATAGAATAAGTTTGAAATCCCTTGATTTAAGGGATTACATTAGATATCTTTAGATATCATTCTATATTTAAATTCCTACTTGTAATGGCCTATATATGGCTGTATATTTTCTAGTCAATACATCAGAATATCATTCCCCATTTCTGTTCAAACCTAAAAGCTAAGCTATAGGGTGAGCCCAAGAAATGGTTCAAATATCATTCTAGCACACCCACTAACATGAATTATGGACAAACAAGATAAACCAAAAATCCCTTAGAGATAAGGGTAGTGCAATTTGAACTTGAAACCTTCTATTACTAAACACAAGAAACCATTCAAGTCAAAAGCTTTATTAGGTGAGGCCTAAGAAACGGTTCAATGCCATTCTAACAACATTGAAGCAATTCAAGAGATATTCTTAAGCAGTTACCTTAGAGCTTTCACGTTTTGATACCACTGGAGAAGATCTTTCTACAATGTAACAAAGTCGAAGTTCATTCAGAACATTCAAGAATACTTGAATTGATTTTATCAAGCTATTGGAATCTACAAATATGTGTTTCTGCACCTGCCCAATAATTGAAGGATAAATTAGAACTCCAAAAGAAAGTACGGATAACAACTTGCAGAAAGAGCAAAAGAGATATCAGCCTCTTGAAATAGCTCATAGCGCAAAGATATTAGGATAATGAAACAAGATGGATTAATTTGCTCTAGCTCATTCCCTTGTTTACATTCAAATAATTTCTCAATTCTATCAATTAAAAGGAAATAAAAATATTCAAGTAGGACAAGACATTAAAAGAAACAGTTTCCATAAGAACTGAGCAAAAAAGCCACTAACTTTGCTATGAATAATTATTTGATAACTCAACAACATATACGTAACTTCCCTACACCAAAACTAGTGAGCTTGCAATGGCATGGGTTCGAACCCCCCTGTTGTAATCTCAAATTCATCAACAATTACAATCTAATCCAATAGACAGCGAGCCAAGCATTTCATTTCATCAACAAATCATTAAAAGCCTTGCAATGAGGTAATGTTTTCATTTTGCAACTGCTTGCATTGAGGGAACCAATAGTATTAAACAATTTTCAAGTACACATTCTAATTTCTTTACATCTCAAACACAATAAGCGCTACAACTCAACTAAGAAAATAGCTGGTGTCTCATTCTTAACCTGTACCACAACATTGTTCTTGGGAAAACTCTGAGTACAACTATTTGACTGCCACAAAATAGACTAGCAAGCACTAAAATTAGTATTTTCCACCAGAATTCTACGTTCTTACACAGGAAAGAGGGAGAGAGAAATTTTGATGCAAATCAAATCACCTCATGCCGCAGAAAACTATTGACTTAGGAGAGAGAAGCATCTTACCTGAGAAGAGATTAATTTCTGAAGTTCGTCCTTCACATCCTTCCTTCCAGCAAGATCAACAACAATACATGGCAACAAAAGCTCAGCCACTTCAGCTTTTAGCATCACAACATCTTGGCATAATCTGAAGGCCATATACCAAAAAGATAACTTAAAAAGGTGACAATAAGAAAAACATCCCAACATAAACAAGTATATTAATAACTTCTAAAAGAATTTAATCTTATATACCTTATAATAGGATCACAGCTGTAGCGAATCAGTGAGTACACAAGTGGACAAATCCACATCTCAAAGGTTTTGTTATGTGTCTCCCATACAATAGACCCCTCCAGTGGGATTGCTTCAGCTGAGAGTGAATTACAGAAATGATGAGATATTCCTTGAGCATCATGCAATCAAAACAAAAACAAATTCTAACTAAATGAAAAATACAAATGTTAATGAACCACAACTAGGAGCAAAATCCACCAAGTGCACATACTTATCCACCTAGACCCATTAAACAAATAACATAGGAGAGCAGGTTGCAAGCTTGTGAAGAATGAAATGACAAATACAAAAGCTGACAAAATTATGATTTTTAAGAAAAAGGAATCATATTTTTAACTAAAAAGCTACACATACACGAGGTGAAATCTACGAAATAGATGTTTTGAGTACATTAGCATGAAGAAATCTTCAACTACATCTTGATAAGCATCCTAGATCCATTTCAACCAAACAAATCCATCTTAACGCACTAGCATGACTTACTAGCAAACCTCCTTTCCAGATCCAACAAAAGCTTGTCCAACAGATCAACATTTACTCCCTTGGAGTGAATCTACAATATAGGAATATGTATGTTATTCACCATAGAACAGGAGCTACTCCCAGTTTAATATTAAAACCAAACCCTAATAGTGCTATAACACTAAGCAATAACAGGATAGATAAAATCAATCACAGCACCAAATCAATTCCTAATCTTCACTGACACTTAGGCTTTTGTGTCAAATAGCTTAGAGTTGAGATTATTTGTAACAAGTTGAAACGTCAACATTCAAACTTAAAGGGCAGTATTATGAAGATTTATTGTGATTTAGTGTTATTATGTTGAGATATCCTATATAAGAATATCACTTAGCTATCTACATTAAAACACCTAAGGTATCCCATTTAGGAATATTACTGTTTGCTAGAATAACATATGATCCATTTATGATATATGACTCAAGGCCTTACCCATTAGCTTAAGCTTTTGAGTTGAATGGTTTCTAGATATGGTATCAAAGTCCTGTGTAACCAAGAGAACACATGCTCAAATTATACCACCCTCATTTGTCATGAATTTATAAGAATAGTGTTTGTCAATGAATCTATGATATGTTGCACCTGTTTGTATTGTGATGGGGCATGCCAGAATGATATATGATCCATTTATGGGCCTCGAGTTGAATGGTTTCTTGACACTTTAATGGGTTGAAACCCAGATAGTACTAAGTAAATTTTCTTCTCTACAACAAGCTAGCATAAAATCTCAAATTGATTCCACTTATTTCCAATGAAACCTATTTTTGTATTAATTTACTTTAAAGCTCATAACATAATTTTTTTGATCTCCATCTATTGGTGGGTATTTCTAGAACTGATCTGCTATTTGCTTAAATCGCCATTATATATTTCTTTGGCTCTCCATCTATTGATGAGTATTTGTACAATTGAACATGCCAATTGCATTGTCTAAGTTAACATCCTTGACTCAATTATTACTAATGTTCATACCAATATTTCCCCAAATAATCCACACTCAATTCAAGCAGTACAGCAGAGACCAAAGATCATATAAAGTTAATGGAGTTGAAGGACATAAAAACCACTCCAAAATGCCATAGCTGAACACTATTGTTCCTCACATGTAAAATAAACAAGATGTATTCACTAACTAAATCTTACAATGTACTTACCTCGATAAGAGATCTTTCATAAGAATCAAACGACTTGATTGCTCTTTGACCCCTCTCGGTGGAAACTATTCCCTATTTTAAGATAAATTAATAATCAATTGCAAAAATTTGAAGTTTTGATGCACAAGGATTAGATAACTGAAAAGAACTCAATGAAAATGAGAAAGCTGAGCATTTAGAAAGAAAACAAGCATGCTAGTTAAACACCAAAAGATACACATCCCAAAATATGGGTTCTGCAAAAATTCAAAACATCGATCAAATGTTCACTCAACTTCCGTGCACATCAGTTAACATTTACAAACCCACATAAAAGAAATAAAAAGCACAAATTTGCACAAGACAAAGTACTACTAAGCACAAGTTTTAGCCTTAAAATTTAGAGATCCGAAGACAAATTCTCAGATACAGTCACCGTTAATCCATCAACCATCAAACACATAGATGATAGGCTTATCCTGCCACTTTCCCAAAAGAACCATTCACTAGCTAGTCGAACTAGTGGGGGCCCTACCGGGACAATACTAAAAACCCTTCCTTTCAAACCAAGCACAAGGTCATACTCCAAATTTGAAAATGAGAGAAGTCCTCATTGAGAAGAAAGATAGAACAAGTAATAAGGAACACATTTCAAAGTTGGGTCGCTCATGCAGAGTGTCTCTCTCTATCATCAACATATGCTTAATTTATAATTAATATTTTCAAATTCCTTATGATCATTCAACTGAATTATAAAAGCTCTACAAATGGCAATGGACGATGCTAGTTAACCTACACCAACCCAGAAAAAGTGCAAAAATGTCACTATGTCTAAATAAATTGGATAAATATTCAAATGTTAACTCATGGAACAAAAGATTCATCAGTATCATAAATATTAACAAGAGAAACTCACTCGAAGAGCTTGTGATGATATATCAATTATTCTGACAGAATCATCCATCAAATATTTCTTCAGAAGTTTAAGAAGTGTAACTAGAAGATCTTCAGAAATACCACCATCCGCTTTAAGGTTGATTTCAGCAGGATTAGCACTAATAGTGGTTTGGCTAGCTTTCATGTGAGTGGAGTCTTCAAGTTGACGAAAAACAACACCACATGGGTCCCCAATGCCAACCTGCAGTCAATAGGAAGAGACAAACTGCTTAGGAACATACGTTCTCATGCAAGAGTTTACATAACAAAGAAATCTCAAAGACCTGAAGAAGCACAAAGATGATACCTTTGATACAAAATCAGAAACCAATGGTCTTATGCCATCAGCAACATCTGAACCACACATTGAAACTAAACTCCACACTGCGTGAACAATTTCTGAGTCATCATGCCAAAATACATCTTCCACAATATGTTTTGCATCATTTCCTCTCCATATATATTCCCCCATGAGCAATTGTTTATGGAGTGCCCGAATACTGCAAGTCATGTAAGCAAAGTATAAATCATAGGCCACAAACAATTATTTAAGATCACTAAAAAACATAAACAAATTAACATAAAGTCACCATCTTTGAATTCGTACAGTCCCACCAAGAATTTTAAAACTTAAATCAAACTTTCAGAAACACTTAAAAGCATTTCACTTTGGAAGGACACATACCTGGAAAAGAGCAACCGTGGTGGAAGGTATCGAGATCTCTTGACAAACTGAAATTTACAAAATTATATAGCAAACAATGTGAAAAGAAAGAGTATATCCTGATTTCTGCATAAACGAACCCCAAAAAGATTAAACTCTTTTTCAGCTTAGCTTCGGTAATACCTTTAATAAGTGGTCCCTTAGAGAGTAGCCTTCACATAACCCCTGATGGAATTCTCTTATCCCATCGAAGACATCTATATCAGGGAAGGCTTCCAACTCCTGAAACAAAATAATCCATACCTTAGCAAGAAAGAATTCCTCAATTTCATAATAATTAACCAAAAGAAAAAGGCAACTTCATACCATATTGAAAACATAAATATATAATAAGCATTTAGTATTTATAAGCTATAAAGTTTAAATTCTATTAGAAGCATAAGAAACATACTCTAACATAATCATGAAGAGATGGATCTGAATCCACCGTTAAATGGTGAAGCAAAAATAATGTCTGTGATGATCTAATATCAGAAGGTTTTCCAGTAGCTTCGATAGGACTGCACGATTCCACCAACTTTGAAACCAAAAACTAAAGATAATATAATTAATCAGTATATGTCTACTGTCAAGGTGGCAATATTATTAAGGAAATATATATTATGTGCTCAAATGACAAAAGCACCTGAAGCTGCTCGCCAAGCACATTAGCAGTTTCTTTGGATGGGCTACTCTTAAAAGTTTGGAGCAATGTGGAAATTAGGCGAGAGCATTGATCATGTAAAGCTTCACAACCAATGAATTGCCCAACCAAATTCAAAAGATAACTGCATTAATTCACAGGAAACAAAACCTACTCAAATATCTCATGACTATGCCAATAGAAGTGCAATAGAAACAGGAAGAAAAAAATTGAACAGTTGCCCACATTCAACTAGAAACAGAAAAAAAATCACAACTTTTTGTCTATTGTCCTCAGAACACAATAGCAAGAATCATCCTAAAGCCAGAGAAGAATAAGATGATGATGATGATGATGAGTCAAAAAGGGGGAAGAGGAGGTAAAGGCTAGAGCATGACAGAGCAAGAGGACATGTACTTAATTGTGCACAACAAGAACTCACAAAAAACATTAGTATTAATGTTCCTAAAAAGAATTAAGACGTGATAGTTCCTAGTCCATGTCATCATGAATAAGAGAGAGAGAGAGAGATGGGCAGAAGGTGTAGAGGTTTGAGATCGTCCAAGAAAAGAACTTCTTCAAGGATAACTACGAGAGATGACAATTACAAAAGTCAGCAACCACTATGCAATTCTCCATCAAGAGATATGTAAGAATATTACCATAATGGAAACCAAAATTCTTTAATTTTATAATTTTACTGCACTATAATTCCACAATAATTAACTTAATTGAAGGCTTTTGAACACCTTTTTCACAAGAAAACCATGTAGATTCAAAGCTATCTGAATTGTTCGAAATCATGAATTAATACTATAACTGAAAAAAATCACCATAAGACATACCTGTAGGTGCTTGAAACAGCAGCCCTGTGACCAAGAATATCTATAAGCGCCTCAAGTCCAGCCAGCCTATGACATCTATGCCTAGGATGATATGCTGCTTCTATCTTGTAATGTATTTCTAATATGAACTGCACAATTGCAAAGGATGCATCAAATGCAGTGGCAATAATGCTCCAATAATCTTGAGATAAAAATAATCATATACATGATCTATCTAGTAATTACCATGAAAACTCTATCTGGACGAAAAATATTGATCTTATCAACAACAGAGACACTTGTAGAATAATCCTCCCTATATCAAAAGAAAACATATTTATGTACACTCAGGATCTAGAACGTAGCAATTCAAAATCAAAGCAGGATAGGAAATTCACATCTCCAAGAATCCATCTACTATGGTTCGAATTGCATGTGCCACTGTATCTCTGGAGAAGAAAGGTACTGGAGGGTCTGATGAACAGGAAGTTAAAGACAATATCTGGCTCACAATAGATACCTACATATTCAGAAAGCATAGTGAAGAAACAAATTACAATAGCAATATAGTCAAAGTAGCAAACAAGAAAAGTGCATGTGTCCCCAAAAAAAAAAGTTTAAATGTAGTTGGAAAATGCAAACACGTCTTGGAAAGCCTGAACAAACATTTAATAAAACTCAATGTCCCGGAAGCTCCAGAGAAAGGGATGTCCACGATCATTTAAATGTTATTTGTTGACAGTTCATTAGATGACCAAAAATTAATGACATCAGAAAGAAAATTCTCTTGCAAATCAAAAAGAAAAAACAACAATGGCAAATAGAAGGCATTTCCTCCTTCAAACTCATGAAGCATAATAATTGCTAATTACCAACTGATAGTAAGTAGTTTGGTATATATTAGAATCAGATCGCAGATGACAAGGAAGTTTCATGTGAAGACAATAAGATAAAAATGTTCTAATTTGCATCCCATGACCATATTAGACATACAAGCAAGCAGAAAGGCTTCCTGTTAGCATTGAGTTTTGTATTAAAACAATAGCTGAAATCTATGAATCCAATGACACATAATAAATAACATACTTGAAGTAGCATACCATATGTTTCTTTATTAGATTGTCTCTTTCATTCTCGGAAATATCTGCCAGATGCAGAATTGAAGTCCCAAGGACTAAAGCTCCCCTTTTCCATTCAGAATTCTTACTGCAATGCAATGCCATACAAACTGAAAAAATTGGCACAAAGTAATTTCTGACTAGATGAGTCAAACTTTGACCAGCAACCTGCAAGTAAAGAAAAAAAAAATCAATCATAATGATGAGTGCTTCAGGAAACTATGAGCTAACAATAGCAAGTAACAGACACTGATTAATCCTACCTTCGCCACCAAGTTCAGGTCAGAAGTGTTGCCATGTAGAATCAAAGCTGGAAGAAGCCACTGGCAACAATATTGCATAAAATAACTAGGTTCAACATCTGAAACAAAAAATTGCCGGATCTACAAAGAACAGTTATCCAATGGTTAGACGAGATATTTACTTCCAATAATAACTAGAAATGAAAATAGCACCAAACAAGCTCATTAGAACTGTTTTACAATCTATTTTCTATACCAAACTCAATTAAAACTTTTAAGTTGAACGAAGATACCATCAATCAGGTTCTAACTCCAATGATTCAATCCCACGAGCTTCCACGTAAGGAGAATAGAGTTATATGTAATCTAGTCCTACATCTCGCCTAAAATCTTTGAACTTCAAGGTTTAATGATTCCTTGACATAGTATCAGACTCTTTATGATCAAAAGATTTTTGGTCCAAACCATCTCACCCTCATCATAGCGAATAAATTTCAGTTTTAGTACAAGGTACGGTTGTATGGTGGGCCAATGCTAGCTCTACAGTTTCAAACCAACACCTTTCCATGTAAGCTGCACATTAGAAATGGCACCATTCCTAGACGCCTGATACTTGTGGTTGAATGTTTCTTTGCAAACCCTAATTATACAAAAGATCTTGATGAATCCACTATAAAAAACTTCAAGCACCAAAAGCTACGAAAGGGGAATTTTTTCAATTAAGCGTAACTTCAAGCACCAAAAGCTACAAAAGGGGATTTTTTCAATTAAGCGTAATTATCAATCTTTTGAATATTGAAGCAATATATAACCTTTACTGTTTTCAAATTTTTCTTTCAAATTGTCCTACAAAGAAAATTTGGGATTGAAGTCTCTTCTCCAAAATGGGGAAATAATTTGCAATTGCTTTGATATACCACTTCATTTCAAAGTATATTAAAATCAAGAATAGGATGACCTTTGAGCTTATATTGTTACCATAAAATCAAGACAGGAAGAAGCATAAAGGTGTATCTGATACCTCAACGAGTGCAGCTAAGCTAACACCACAAGCAACCCAGAAAAAGAGAATCGGTCCCTTGAGTTCCTCTAAGTACTGAAGGAAAGAAATAATATAACAACTTAGTCATGAGCTGCCAAAGCATATTACAAAAAAATTAGCATCAAAACCCACTATAGTTTGTGGTTTTTACATTTCCTGAGTTATGAATTAGCTCTGAAGACCCATTTAGTCTTTAAACTTTCATCGTAGGCTCACTTCTAATGTTAATTTTCCATCATTATCATTCTGATGGCAATATTGCTAATTTCCAGAAAAAAAAACGAATAACAATGTCCTGCCAAGGTTTTATTTAAGTTATACTGACAAATATTCCCACATGGATAATCTTGTAGATTCAAAAACTATAAAATCTTCAAAGCCAAATATAAAATGTACATTTAACCCAATTTAAATATCCTAGAAATATAAAAATGGAAAGTATAGCTCACAAAATTCAGGATTAACACTACAAAGAATTTTGTTTCCTTTGGAAGTCTCTTTTACCACTTTAGATTCCCATGATAGGCAAAGCATAAGAAAATAAACTAAAGTAATGATTCGAGGTGGAAAAAATCAAGTATAATCAAAATAACCTGAAGAAACTAGTCCAGTTAAGCCTCTCAACAGGCATTGTATATAGGCAATGATAGCTACAGACACAAACCTTGAATCTACTTGTATAATGGAGCTGCCTTGATAGATTATTTAGAGCTGCTTTCACTAACTCCCTGAATAAGAAGACCAACAGTCAGAAAAGCAGTTACCCTAAAGGCAGAAAGAGTTGGAATATACCTGTGACAAGGATCAATAGCAGAAACCACACACATAATGAATATAGCCTGCATAGTCACATGAATACAATCCAGAAGTGTAAATACTCTTGAATTTAGAATGCCAATAACGTTAAAAAAATTCAAATACATTAGAAGATTACCTCCAGCTCAATCTTTTCACTGTGCAAAGCAAGATGCATAACAGTAACAATAACAGTTTCAATTGCAGTAGGTGACTGGGGACCAGTAGCTAGGACCTCCTTTGCAGTAACAACTTTTCCTTTGAAGGGAAGCACCAGTAAAACGCCGAAGTTTGAACTATATCAAAAGTTGAAAGGAATGATTAAAATTGAAGATGATAAGCTAGACACTCAGAAATACAAGATCAAAAACTATAATAATGCTACAGGTTAGATTTGTGTAGAACGGTCTGATAAAGTGAAAGTATTCTTCACAATCATATAATGATCAAACATTGAGTGAGCATCTCAAAACAGTGTGGCTTATCATGTAGACATCAGAGAAAACGTCATATGAGTACAAGAGAGTGGATAGCATACTATAACCTTGTATGAACATCTAGAGAAAATAACCAATAGCAATCAAAAGAAAAGAAAAAAGTGCATGTCGAACAATGAAACTAGAACTCAACAACATTGCAAGGGAAAGCAGGCTGGAGATTATGCAACATATGGGGAAAAAGTACAAACTCATTGCCGTCACAGCTCACACAACAACATGAATAAACAATTCTAAAAATATAAAGTAGAGTATTTGAGGACAGTAGTTTAAATCCCTCAAAAATAATTGCATTATAGGCCACATGGTAATGGTGCCAAACTGCCAACTTACAAACATGACCGGTTATCCAGCTTTCACATTAGTTGTATAGTAACATCTACTTGACATGTTTGCATAATCAAATCTTAGATATTGATGCATAACAAAGCAAATACAGATTATAAGTTTTCTATGATTATGAAGTATGTCATGGCAACTCACCAAATATCCTGGAAGAGTTCCTCATGGCCATCCCATGTTTGGAACAGAACACCAATACGCCAAGCGAGCAAAATCCTAACTCGATAATCAGGATCTCGAAGTAGCAAGAACAACCTTTCGATCATTGCCTGAAATTATATAGCAAAAAACACAGATATGCAAACAAGTGACATGATAAACCAACAAATTTGTTGGCAGAGATGATCTTAGATTTTCGTTGTTAGATTAGAGATAGGAAATAACATAGCATGTATGTTTTCCCATATCCCATAATGTATGTATGTTTTCCCATATCCCATAATGTCCCTGTCCTACAACTCTTTCTTGCATTATCACATTCAAATTTTCCTTTACAACATCCACCATAGCTTCATCCATTCTACAAAGTTAACCGGGGCTTCATCTATTTTACAACTGCAATTCATGCATATACTTCTGTCTTAGTATTCACCTGACCAATTTGAGGGCTGACTAAGATGAAATTGCAAATGCATTCAATAAGCCTAACACGTCCCACCCAATCAAGAGCTCCAAATTCTCCAATTCTGTTAATTAGGTCTCTTAGGCACATCAAACCCTGCAAGTAAAAACACACAAAAGCCTAGTTTTAACAGACAATGCACATCAAACCCTGCGAGTAGAAACACACAAAAGCCTAGTTTTAACAGAATAAATCTTATCAAGACTTCATAAAACATAGTCAAATCATAGGATAAATGTGAACAGAGTTTTCAACACTACTGCATGAGAAAGGGAATGTCATAAAAGAAATAAGGGACAACGCTCGCAACAAGAAAGAGAAAGCAAAATCAAATCCAATGTAAATGGCCAATTAGACATCATAATTAACATTTATTTTATAAATGAGAAACAATTGCAGGACTAAAGATGCCAAATTTCCCAATATCTTAAGGATTTTGGTGCCTTATAATGATGCCAAATTGTAGTATTGGTACTTTTCACTTAAATTTTGTTGACTCTATAATGTTGTTGTGATGCTAATAATAATCCGACGGTGGAACCATATTGGCCAACATTTCTCATCCAAAAATTATTGATACTGAATTCTGATACAAATATGCTTCGCGTGGGCAAAAATTTTACCATAGAAAAGAATTATGTTCAGCTTCTCATCACCCAAACAAACTCCTTCCCATTGAATCAAGTAGAGCATTTTTGAGCCTTGCCATATTTGCAGAACAATTGTCTCATTTGGAACAAAATTCATTAGATCACCTACAATGTTGCGCTTCTCAATACACCTTCTTATGGCTTTAATTAGCTCATCCTTAAGGTTTAATACTTTCCAAAATGGATATGTTTTCCTAGTACTACATATTTAAACTTTAATTTTGGTTAGTTCTGGCCAACAAAACTAACCAACATTGAGAAACTAATTCCATTCACAAGAACATACAAGTTTATTAGATCACAGAATAAAAATACTAGCAAAAGGATCCATTTTGTCAAACAAAAAGGACCTCTAAGACTAAATTTAAGCTATATGTAGTGAAAGCACCAAATCTACTGAAACTCTTAGTGATTTTTACTTTCGACGGAAAGATGATATTCATGTTGCTCTATAGTCCTACACTTTGAAATTCTAGATTTGGTATTCCAACCAATCCCCTCTTCAACACAGTCTCAACTAACATTAAAATCTAAAAAATTGCACACAAGACCAGCATATGCCATAAATGAATCAATAGTGAAACTTCAAAAACTCAACCCAGATTCAACTTCCTTTAAAATACAAAACGAAATGAAAGGAAAGTGGGAGGAATAGAGAATTTAAACTCGATAGCATAAAAGACTACTGAAATAAACATATTATAAGTACTGTGTAATACCGGTTCAGATTCTCGCTTTATCAAAGCCAAGTCAACATTCTTTTCAGGTGTATCGAAGGATAATAGGTTGCTTAACAATTGATTGGCAACCACTAGTATGTTGACACAGTCAAACTTGACATTAACTGGCATCTCAAACATGTCATTTGCGATTTTGACCTGCAAAGAAAGAAGGTCTATAACTCGAGCATAAAAGAGATATAAAACATCTATGATATTTATATAGTCATTACCAAGTCCAAAATCTTTGCAGGAACGGATCTGCGCAAATGTTGACAAAGATGCAAAAGAATAGTCTCGACTATCTGCCAATATGAATTTTAAATCCAAGTTAATAGAACTGTTACTGCATGAATTCCTAGAAAACAAGCAAGTCAGACTAATTATGTAACATACCTTTGTGTCACATTCTTTTCCCATAAGTTCAAACAAGATATCCCACGTAAAGGAATCTAAAACTAAGAAGAAACTTGAAATTAGTGAAATCATCCCCATCTTCCACCTTGACATAGAAAATGGTACACCACTGGTCATTTTGCCACCTATTGTTACAATGTCTACATCCATATCATCCTTGTTCACATCCAGTTCTTCGTCTACAATTCTACTACTGCTGCTATCTAGTGAGCCGGATACTAGCAACGTAGCCCTATTATTAGTTGAGTTAAAAGCCAATGGCTCAAAATCAAGATTTTTTGCACCTTCAGAAAATTGTTCATACAGCTTAACCAATGACCTTAAGAGCCTTTCTATGGATTGATTTACAGTGTGATAATGAAAAACTTCATGACTAGTTTCCTCTTCCCTCTTGACAAAGAGAGCACTTCCAAGAAAGCTCCTCATTGAAGCTAATAGCAAGGTCCTCTCACAATAGTCAGAGCTAAAGCCTAAACAACCAAGAGCTTGAAAGTCATAGTTGTTTTCTTGAATACGCGTAGTAATATGATCCAAAGATTGTAGCAAGTAGCCACCCATTTTGCTGGTGAATGATGAAGTCTCTTCTCGTTTTCTGCAGGATGGAAATGTATTAATCCTGTGTGCATTAAGGAGAAATAAATGCTAATGGTGCTCCATTTATGTGAAATTATAAGTATGTATATTTGAGCATAAATATTGATGTACAACACTAATCTGGTTACAGCCACAAGTTTTATCTAGCACCAGTTACATTCAAGATTAAAAGTTATTCCTCATAACTTGCATAAAATGTATTGAACAGCTTACCTGAAGACTAGCCTTTACTAATCATGCGATCAGACAAGAATAGACAAACAACCAAATATATACACATTGAACTTGGAAAACAAGCACGGTAGAGGTGCGGAGTTAGGGGAACTTGAAAAGCATAATTAAGAGAATATAGTTATATAGATACAACACAGTAGCAGGACAAGGATTGTAAGTAACCATGAGGAATTGTCATTTTCAATTGTAAAACATTTACAGCTTAAAGTGATCACTAGCCCATCTAAAACTACACAACAATAAGCGTCCAACATCCAACCCATTACACACATCTAACAAGGAATGTAAACCGTATACTCATGAATAATACTCGCCTCCAAGGAAACAAGAAAATTCATGTGTGTGGTGAACAGAAATATTGCAATCATGCAAAGTACACAAACCTCACTATTAATGCGCCGTGTATAAAGTTAGATAGCAAAGCACAAATAAATAAAGCTCCAGACAGAGACATCTGTTCAGTATCCTTATTCAAAAGAGTCCCAAGAATGCCAGCCTCCAGTTCATACAGTAATTGGTCTCTCAATTGCCGTGGAAGATGAACATTTTGATGGTGTTGGGATAAAGCAACCTGTTAACAAATCACATATGAATTCAAACAAACATGAACCCCCCCAAACACCAAGAAGAAAGGAACAACAAAAGCACAAACAATCACAACACCTCAGCTGTGGGAACAGAATCAATGCTTGCAATAACTTCCACAAAACAATCAAAAAGATTGCATTGTCTTGCATGCTCGTGTCCATCTATCTATAAATAATTAGATTTTAGTGTCCCGAACAAAATATTATGTATGTATGAAGTCCAAAAATCAATAGTAAATAATATGTATGTATGAAGTCCAAAATTTATTCGAAAATCTAAAATGACGCGTACATTATCACCATCATCTGTTGTTTGACAATCATCTGAAAAAGAGCACGGACAGAAAAAACCTTCATAATAATGAATAAAAGGAGCACAACCAGCACAAAGTGCATAAACAGCTGCTGGTAACAAAAGCACCATTCGCTCATTCAATGTGGAAGTTTCCTGTAGTGAGAAAACAAACATCATTTGCAAAGAGTACAGTAAAGTTTAAGCCATCATAGAGGTGTCCAATAGTACTTGTAAGCTTAGGACAACCACGTTGATCCTATTCTATTCTAATAACAGGAAGTAATCATGTTTGGCAACTTGGTTGCATAAAACATTGATGAATAAAACCCAAACTGAGAGAAAAGGAAATTGCTATACAAGGCAAGGGAATTGATATGAAAAAAATCATTAACACCAAGCAATAAATAGTCGCACGAGGAACTACCAAAATTTGCATCCAAAGTATTAAGATCATCCGGCATTTAAGCGATACAGGCCCATATACAAAATCAAAGGTGTAAAGGAAAACTTAGCGTATTCTTTTGCACCTTCCTTCAAATGTCGCACAAGGAACCATCAGAACAGCCAACAGAAATAAACCTCTAGAAGAGCTTAGCCATGCTTGGGTAGTAGCAACAAATAAGGATACAACTATAGCAACACTACCATCTTAAAGCATAAAGTAAAAGCATAAACACAAAGGACAGAGGCTAGCATATGTAGCATCAATGGAAGTTGATAATAATTCTCTGCAATGCAAATCACTATGACATCCAAGGGATGGGACCTTGGAATCTTTCCCGAACCACAGAACCAAATTCCTCACTCTAATTTTTGTGAATATTAGCCCCTTTTTTAAAAAAAATTGAAAAAAAAACAAACTATATATTAGCTCTTTGTTGATTTGCATACATTGCAACAGGATAAAGCATACCTCTAAATATCCTCAAAACCAAACTAGAAAAGATCACCCTAATGACCATTAACACAGCACATGATTATGCCATCCACTTTCATATTTGACTCCAAAATTTTTGTTCCACCTCAAAGAAGCAAATTATTAGGAGGGGACGACACTTCCAACCATAGGTCTCATTTTCTAACCTATTGGGACCAAACAACATAAACAGAGGCATGAATTTAGACAACCCAACTGCAATAAACAAACCTTCCAGTTTAGGTAGAACAAAACTGCTCCCATAAGATTCTTCCTAAGATGTAATGAATCTTGAAGATCAACCTACAAAAACATTAAAAAGACCAAGTTGAATTTCTAAATATGAAGAAACCAATCTTCACTCTGAAAAGAAAAGCTCCTAGAACTAGCATCCTGACATATAGAAGGGATTTGAACTAGGCCAAATGAGGATACATGTTCCCTGAGCCCAGTAGTAAGAACATGACAAGCCAACAATTATGCATTTAATTCCCAACTCATCAACATGTTGAACTCAGTAATAGGTTACATTGGTCCATAACATGGGAGTCCATGAAAAGATGGAGCAAAATGGATATTTGTGGGTTAGGTTCAAACATAAAATTCAAGAATTGAGAGATAAGAAAACAGAGGAAAATTGCTATGGCTTCTTTGAGTGTGTGAGGCTGGGAAAAACACTGATTGACAATTGAAAACAATCATGACATGGCAAGAAAGCAAATGGTAAATATTCCATAGATGAAGCCTAAGCCACTTACTTGAGAAACCTTGTGAGAAAAGTAACAAGCAATGAAGTACAAAGTGGCCCTGGATAACATCATAGCAAAACATAAGTAGCAAGTATTCTGATCGTAATAATATAGACAACAGTTCCCTATATGAACATTTTCAAACAAAAGAGAGTCTACAGAACCTATAGAAGAGAATCCACCAATACCAAAATAAAATTAAGAAACAGCAAGGTTATGCGTCATTGAGCTTTTTTTGAACATGGGAGGTGTACATTTCACAAAAAATATTTTCTCAGGCAGTGTCATGAAAATAAACTTACATTGATGGCGTCTGCTTAAAAATCTTAAGATCCCAGACATCTTGAGGCACAAAACATGTATTTATTAGTTCCTGAGAGAAAACAAGAACATTGACAGAGCCATATCAGACAAAGGTATGATTGAAGAATCTATAGATACCTTTCTTTCAAATCAAAAATTTTGAAGATTTCTTTCACTGCTTAAGTGTCTCAGCAAATCAACAAGGAAACTGCTTATAATAAATCTGAGAAGCTGAGTCTAAAAGGACTTGTACCCACCTTTGACATGATGTTTCCAAGTAGTATAAATGCAGCATCCACCTACATGGTTTCACGAAATGAATATGGGCAGACAATTAAGCTAGAAAACGAGCTTCCAGAATGAATTGAAAATACTGAACATAACATACTATGAAGAGATCTACCAGATTGTTCAATAAAACAACAGCTGTTATGAGCATATTTTCATTTTCATCAACAAAACCCGCTACAAGTTCCCTAAAAGCAAAAGAAAAAAGGGAAAGAGCATAGAAGTGCAAAAAATCCCCTTCCATTAATCACAATAAAGGTACAACCATTAGTGATTTGCCACTATAACTACCAACAATATCCTGAATGCTCACGCCATGATCAAGTATTCAACAATTAGCTCCGAGTGGAATGAAAATCAACATCGTGTAAGCATACCATTACTTCATACTTGAGAAGGTCAAATGGTGTCTTAATAACAGACCCTTATGACCAATTGTCTCAAGTTCAAGTTTGACATTTTTCATCTATGGTGGATTTGTTATTCTTGTGATTTGTCTATACTCATGTGAGGTGTGATCGAGTAATATTTTATACATTACTAAAACTCACCCAAAAGTTAAAGCTTTTAAGTTGAATGGTCTCCCCGCACATTTAACAAGAAAAACAGCCACAAAATCATAATATGTCATCATTCGTTTTGACCTTAAGGATTGTCAAATTTCAACAATGCATCAAATGAAAAAAAAATCACAAATAGTTAGCATCAGACAGTTTTTCCAGATAGGCTGATAGATAACATCAAAACGCCAAAAAGAAGATGAAGAAAAGTCACCAATAATACATCTAGCAAAGATTGTGCAAATGATACTTACAACCGTACTTATATTACTGAATACTGGCAACCCATGCATTAGGCACTTCCATATCAAGCCCCAACCAAAGTGGAACTGCAAATTGACCAATCAACAAGTCACCCCAGGATCACTAAAGAGATACGCTTGAAATAAACCATATTAGTGGAACTAAAGTAGATATAAGCAGCCCGATAGGAAATTTATAGCAGAACTCTTTTAGTAAAGGATAACAATGTAAATACTGGAAACTTGCAAAGTGCTTGAATTTTAATAGGAGAGTTCACAAAGAATTATAGGAACTCATAGGAGAGAGCTGAATTTATATCATTTTCCAGTAATTCTACACCATCAAATCAAAAATGGACACAAAAACCTCTTAGCACACCTCGTCATAGCTTTTCTAATAAGGGTGTCAAGTTGGATGAGAAAACAATTCAAAGCAGACAAACATTTCAATGTTCTTTTATCAGTCAGCTAAAAGAAATTTAAAATAATAATAGGAAACTAACAATCTAAGTTTTATTTGCTACATGTCTAAAGCAAAAATTAACAAATACATGTCAAAAGAAAAAATTAACAAATGTTTGTTAGTTTCACTAAAAAGTTTGAAGAAATGACTGAGTCCTAACTCTATATTGCAAACCTAACACACACCAAGGCTAAACTTTGGCATGTTGTTGAGTAGGCAAGTGGCTGAAGGACCAATAAAATGTAGATCCAATGCAATCAACTATAATGGAACGCAGGGTGCACCCAATATAAGCCAAGCCAAGGCAAGGAGCTAAAGATGATTCGGAAAGCTTTGACTTGATAACTTTTTTATAGTTAAAGCACATTGTCAGAGACACAGGAGAAAGAATGCAAGAAACTAGAAAAATGAAAGCATAGAGGAAAGAATAAAAACCTTGTTTGGCAAGGAAGAGGAGCCTGATGAAATGTCTGCTTTACAATCCGGAATCAGGAAAGTGGCAGAGAGAACCTGCAAACTCCTAACGTAGCAAATAGATGCATATTAGAACATGTGTTGCAAAAGTAATAAAGAAAATATAGCCAGAAATAAAAAACAAAGCTAAAAGGAACATCTATTTCATTTAAGAAAAAAATAAACGTTATTAAAATGAATGATGAAACATGCAAGCGTTAGATCCCTCACTTTTGGCCTTTTAACAAAGCACTTCCTTATCCTATGAAGACAAATAATAGAATAAAAACAAGCACAAAGTGATTATGTTTATAAAGACCAGAGAACCAGACCTTATAGTCCACAGCAAACCATCATAAGTATGTGTCACATTTGCATCACTCAGAATTCTGCAAAATAAGGTTCATAAATTCAACAAATACAGGTATAATAATCCTCCCCAAAATCATTAGCAATCTGGTCTGGGTTTCACATAACTATCAGTTGACATCATATTTAATGAGGATAAACGACACCAAGACTTAACATAGCTAAATTTACAGTATTCCTCTGTCAAATAGATTAGCCTCATGGATCCCAACATTTTTCAAGTTGACAGTATAGATAGAAGTGGTCGATTACCACCAGTTATAAATCCCTAATTCTAATAAACTTTTTTAGCAATACAAGCCAATAATAACAGATTTCCTTAATGATGAAGTGAAATCAAACTCCATCAAATTTCAAGGACAACACTAAAAACACAGATGTATTTAGTGGATTAAAGAACCAAAGAGACTTGGAACAAATTCACAAAATAAGGCAGTATTTTAAGAACCAAATAGGACAGACAGCCCTGGGACATTTAACCTTCTAAAGAATGATAATAATCCACATGATTCAGACCTTCAAAATGGCTAAATTGCATTTCTTCCTGCTATGTTTCTGTTAAATGTCAAAATCAGAAACATGTATGTAATTCTATCGACAGGGACAGACAATTCACAAACTTTTACACCAAATCACCCATAATCTAAAGTCAAAAATGCAACTCCAAGAATAGAGGACCCAGAATAATTAGAATGTCATCTAAAGATTAATAAAAGAATTGTACATGGATCACAATAACATGGACAGAAAAGTAACTTGATAATAACTTCAAGCATTAACGTTAATACTCAATTGAAATGCAAGGTGTTAAAAGGTTAAAATTGACTAAAAGAATTTCAAGCAAATAGAAAACCTAACTTCTAACATTCATGCAAGTATGATTTATGGAAAAAGATATAAACTACAAAAAACAACTTCAAGAGTTCCATGCATTTTTCCATTTCAAATTTAACACTGAGAGAATATTGCAAAACCAAGACAAAGTACTGCAAGGTTATACCAAAATGAAGAGGCAATTACATCTTCTATTGCCACATTAAAAGCATCATTACCTCTCAAAACTTGAAGAAATTGCTTCAAACCAGTCTATGAAAAGATCCTTACTCATGCGAGTGTAGTAATTACGAACCAGAGAACAAAACGCAGCATTCCTGAAGTACAGCAAATGAATTTTGTCCTAATATACAAGTAGTGAAGAAAAACAAAATAATAATAGGCCATAGGACTCAACAACATTGAGAAAAGTTATGTTAACTGGAAAGCCACTAAGATATGCATAAAACTTCTGTCATTCCCTTCTTTAAATTTAATATTCTAGTCTAGAAAATGATGCAAAATATATCCTTAAACCCCTGTTCTCATTGTCGTTTGCTAGATAACAAGGAAACCAATAAAATGCTAATAACAAATTAATGAACTTAAAAGTCTAAGGTATCTACGATCCGGAGAATTTCTTTACTTAAAGGTGAAAGGAAGGAATGTTTGACCAAAATTATAAGATAACAAGGAGTTCCAATGACTTCAACAATGAAATAAACAAGAGAAGAGAACAAGAAGAGAAAGAAACCAAACTCTGAAAATTGAAAAAAATGAAGGAATTGAATACAGAATTACATCCACATATGCAATGCACCATAAAATACTTCTAAGATATGCCCAACAATTTCTCCTTTACATACATTCTTTTGATACAAAAGCCTTGCTTTCTGTACATAATCAAAATACTTGTCAAATTAAAGAGAAGAGCAGAGACAAGCACTACAGAGAGCATCATTTTGCTCATTCCCTAAAAAATGAAGAGCAATTTCATTAGTATGCCAACAAACCAAATAAGAATTTTGTACCAAGAGTAAAATAAGCAACAAATTCCAACTGTTCTAACTTTGTCAAATATGGAAAAATGAGACCTGCTATATCCCACTATTGTCCCATAGCAATACCACAATCACCATCTTCAAAGAGATAGACAGGAAAAGGTTTATATCAACCTATCTGTAGTAGGTTTCAACAAGTAGAAACTGATAGACATTAGTCAAAATAACCATATGCACTTGAAACATACCATAACCACTTCCCTCTCATAAGTGCTTCCTTTAAAAGGACACCAGCATGCTCCCTTCTAAGCCGCTTTTCCCTTGTTGGTGATTTGATTGTATTAATACACGCCTAAGATAGTGATATCCCATCAAATGGTGAACCAAGTTTTTCTCAAAGAAAAACATAGTGCGAGTAAAATTTCAGAACTGCATCTTAAATGCTTTACACCCCAAAGTACTCATATCCATTCATAATAATAGATACCTATTTATACATAACAAAATTTCCTTCAAAAACAAAATGAGCAAAGCTAAGGCTCAAGAATTGGAGTTGCTATTTTAATTAATTTAACTGTAACAAAGATACACTAACATTCTGACCACATATATCAGTTTTAACATCCCTGATACACGTTATTCGGAAAAACCTACCAATTTTAATCAGCAATTTTCACATCAAAAGAACCATATTCTACAGCATCTTTAATTGCCAGTGAATGAAGGAAGTACCCGATAAAGTACTAAGGAAGCAAGCTCCACCAAGTTAAATTGTGAACCACTTAAATTTCCAATTTTATCATCCTTAATTGCTTCTGTCCTGATCACAATTCAAAGCCCAGAGATGAAATTGTCAAGATCAACTCTGACAATAAATAAAGTAGGATAAAAAAAGAAAGAAAGAAAAGGCACTCACCAAGGAACACCAACACCAGCTAAACTGCTTTGATCTAGTTCCTTACATAGCACATCTAACAATTGTTCTACCAAAGAACTTCCATCAGCAGCACCCCTTGTCAGATTTAACTGCAGCCTTGCATAAATTATAAGTAGATCCTGCAAAAAAAAAAAGACACATTTGAAAGAATGAAGCATAAAATGGAAAAAATGCAGTAATTTAGAATGCCAATCAACCTTAAGCCCACGGTCACGAGTAGTGAGCCACCAACAAAATACAAATTGCCGCACAGCATTATGGATCTCCAAGGATAAATAACCCAAATTCGGACCATCCTTCAACAAGTATGTATTAACACACTCAATAAGCTTTCGTGATATTTTTCCTTCATCCCTGTACATGTTATAATAAGGGACACAGCCTCGTTGATATTATGGTTAGTAAATAAGAGAACAAATGATGTTAACACCTAAATGGTAAAAAGAAGAAAATAGAATATCGTGAATCATTCTTGTACCTTGTAAAAGAAAAAATCTGAACAAAACCCTTAACAATGCCCTCCCTAACATCATCTGGGAAATCCCCAGGAGGATGTTCCAAAAGTGCATGGAGTGTTAAGATACAGCGGAAGGCCTCCTCCTTTTGGTTGCAATGACTACTACTTTTCCCACCCAAACTTGTTTCTACCCTTTCTATGTACAAAAGCACCAAACCTTTGCCAAAATAGGTTTAGATAAAATGAAGATCAGTAGGTTTCATATTCATATCTCAGCAATCACAAACAACAATGTATTGATTGTAATCTATCAAAAGCCACTCACCAGAATAAATGCGGTTCTTCAAGTGAAATTGATAACCTCTTACTGTCAACAGATGTCGAAGTATGATCCCATATTCGGGCTGAAAGCTTGGGACATTACATAAAACATCCCATATGTGGCTAAAGAGTGATTTAACAACAGGTAGTAAAGCCAATGTCTTGCCTGCCAAAGGACAATTACACCCCAAACAAGTAATATTAGAATCATGACTCTCACTGTTAGTAAGCAGTTGGCTCTACATCTTATGTTATGAAATGCATTTTTAGACAACCACCCTTCACAACTAATGCTAGAAAACAAAATCATGTTGTTAAGAAGCTAACCTGCAAATTTGGCATCTTCTGAACGTTGAACAACCACACGCAGCGTCTTTGCAAAAGTTATTTTTGGCACTCGCTTTTTGCTCCCAGCTATCTCCAAGGATATACATTGTATGAGCAATTTAACCAAAAATGGCCATGTTTCAGCTGCGTAATCAATTCAAACATTTCAATTTCACTAAAGAGATAATTGAATCACATAACCATAACAAAAACTCAATCACATCTTTCTCAAACCAATATTTTCCCTTACTATGGGGAATATCGTCCGGTTTGAGCTTTGAAGTATTTTCTCCAAGATATTTGCAGAATCCTATCGATCTTTCTCCTTCTAACCAAGTGTTCAACAACTTTATCCCCTCCTACACATTCAAAACAACAATTAAATTTTCAGTCTTATAATGCAACCCTGAGTGGTACAAAATGAAAATGAAATGAATCAAAAAAGGGCATCGTCTAAATAACCAGAAACAACGTCTCACTCTCACTTTAACTTTACAGTGTCAAAACTTCTAAAAGAACATTAACATGGCGTCAGTTTCTTTCAATTTTTACAGGGGAAAGAAACAGGACCTAGTAAAAGAGTATGAGAGAGAACAAGAGAAACAAACAAATCAAAAATGAAACCGAAGCAACAAGCCGATTGATACAAAAATATGTACTTGTAGTATATGGCAGTCAAGACTGTTAGTATGTCAGTTGGAGGGTGTTATGAGTAACTATAAATAACAGTCCCCCCACGGCTATTGTATGTTTTTTGGCAATTAATGAGAATCCTACTGCATTTTCCCTTTCGCTCTACTCTCCCAAATTATCTCGATTCCTCTCTGTTCTTCTTCTATTCCCCTCTCATTCTCTCTGTTTCCCTCACTTTCTCTCTTTTCTCTTCTCTTTCCTCTCTATTTTCCCTCTTTTTCCTTTACCATTTTCCATAACAACAATCATCTAAATAATCTTAGTCGAAGTAAATGAACCCGAAGCCATCACCTGATAATCCAGAAGCAAGGTTTCTTTCTCATTTTCCTGTACAGTTCAAAACTTCCAAAACTTCAGTCCTATGGCATCATTTCCTTTCAATTTTTTTTCTCGGGAAACAAACAGGACCTATTAAGAGAATATAGACAGAGACAGAAACAAACAAAACAAAAATGAAACCGAATGCAACAGGAGCGATCATCTAACTAATCTTGGTCAAAGTAAATGAGTCGGAGATAGTCATCCGATTATCCAAAAATCAAAGTGTCACTCTCACTTTCACGGCACAGTTTCAAACTTTAAAAGTACAGTCCTATGGTGTCATTTCTCGGGAACAGAACAGGATAGAGAGAGATAGTATGAAAAGAGAAAGAGTAATGTTACTTCACGAGGCCTAGCTTTATCAGAGGAGAGCTTGGAGACGATCTCTTGAACGTCTCTGGAAGTCACCATAGCCAGATAGCGGAGGGTTCGCAAAGTCCAATAGGCGGGAAAAAGGAAGAAAGTGAGAACAAGACGAAAAGTGTCCGTTTGTCTCTGTTTGTGTTTTGGAGAAAGCGTTACGTGAAGAGTTGCTTTTAAGGTGAGCTCAATAAGCCAATGTGTGTTTTCTGGAAGTGGACTAGTGAGAATGTACGATGACTAATGTAAAAACGATGAAATTTGAGAACGACCCCTACAACTCTCCAGTCATGCCGCTTGATCTTTGCAAAATTATTAAAATAAGGGATTCCCTTAAAGGCCTCTCTTTTTGAAATAGCCCCAACTTGATGTGGGGCTTCGACCCCATTCGTGCTTTGTCCACAAAGGTATTGGGCCTTTTTAGCAATCCTAGAGACCTAAAGACCAAACAAGCCATCGATTATAGGTCTCAAAAGTCATTAGGCAACAGGTCCTGCAAATTTCAGGTATCATGCATTGGGTTCAAATCCTTCCAAATATGGGCAACTTGTTCATCGTCAGAATCTGATTCGAAATCTGATAAAAAGTTTGTGTCAACAATGTCAATATTAAATAATTAATAAAATATTCAATCAAGTATATTTAATCAAATGTAGAAAAATATTCATACAAAATATAGACTTAAAATTATGTCAAATATTCATATAAAGCAATGTTTTAAAATCTGGACCGGACATCGAACCAGTCGAATGAAAGGTTTAAGGTTTAGAGGTTCAACCGGTAGTGAACCGCTATAAAACCGGTATAAAATAAATAAGAAATAAAACTTATAAAAATAAGTAAAAATAAAATATTTTATTGAAATAAAAAGTACACTAATGTTTATTATTATATAAAGAACTAATAATAAATAAATATGAGTCTAATATAATACTATTGGATCCTTATCTCCTTATCTGTTAACATATTGAAACAATAACACATAACAATGAAACTTGAATAAAACTATCACTGCCTTATCCTTATCTCATAACAGAAACTTGAATAAAACGAACTCTATACAAATTGGAGCTTTATATGAATTATGAAATGTTCTTCCACCCTCTGGCCCAGCAGTAATTCTCTCAGGGCATCAGATATCTCGTCTTTACTAATTTCCTTAAGGTAACGCCTAGCCGCAAGAATGGCTGCCTCATTCATCAGGTTCTGCAAATCAGCGCCTATGAATCCAACCATCCTCTTAGCTATCTTCTCAAAATCCATATCCTTTGCAAGTGCCTTCCCTGTAGAGTGTACATATTGCTCGAACCATAAACTTGAGCTAACAGAAGTTCGAAGCTATAACTAACTTCCCTCATATTGTTCATATACATTATCACTTAAACAAATTGCCAATGCCACCAAATCACAACAAAGACTAGAAGTCCAAGATTTTAAATTTCAGTCTTACCGAATGTTACAATTATGTATAATCTGCAATCCGCAATTTAATACCTTTAATAGGAAGAAGCCAACAAGTACCTAAAGTATCTTCACTCTACCAGCAACATCAGGCCTATCCACAGTAACTTCTATCAAACCTGCGAGGCCTCAGCAAAGCAGCATCAAGAACATCAGGTCTGTTAGTTGCAGCCAAAACAATAACCCCTGAATTACTTGAAAACCCATCCATTTCAGTCAGTTGTTAATGGCTGATCTCTTTCGTCATTCCCACCACCAAGTCCAGCCCCTCTCTGCCTACCTACCGCATCGATCTCATCGATGAACACAAT
>JAOQMS010000006.1:34240145-34253743 GCA_027563885.1 Erythroxylum longipes
GTCCTGACCCTATACTATTTCATAAGCTTCATGGTCAACTTATTGCTCATGAAATACTTCTCAAAAGCTGCCATGATTCACCTCAGGCCAATATGGCCTCTCGGCAATTCTCCAACAACCCTCTCCCACCATTGCTTCCAATGCCAAGTTCAAATTCCAATTGGCAAAAGAATTCGACTTCCAAACCCAAAGGTCCATGTCAAATATGTGAATACCGAAATCATACTGTAGACAAATGTCGTCGTCGCTACCAACGCCTAAATCAAAATCAAAATTAGAACCAAACCTGTTACCCACCACCAATGGCCAATTACTCTTACAATTGTCCATCACCCTCAACCTATTATCCATCACCTCCTTCAATGATGAATTACTACCCACCCCCTCCACCATTGGCAAACTACTCCACTGCATTACCTTTCATAAACCATTGGCACCCTTACACTGCAGCTAATTACCATGTCACACCTGATATTCAATCATTGAGCGTTACTACTGAATATCAGGGTACTGATCATCTTCATGTTGGAAATGGTGTTGGCTTACCAATTTCTCACACTAGTACGGTTACCATTCCCTCTTCCAATGTTCCCCTTCATTTAAAAAATACCCTTTGTGTTCCTAAAAGTGTAAAAAATCTTTTGTCTGTTCAGAAATTCACCACTGACAATTGTTGTTTCTTTGAATTTTGGCCTCATTGTTTTTTTTTGCTAAGGATCAGGTCACCAAGAAGATTCTTCTACAGGGTCCAAGTGAAGATGGTATCTATTCTCTTAAATCACCCTTGAAGTCTGCTATGACAGCCACTGTTCCTTCATTTTTCGATTGGCATTTTGCCTTGGGTGATCCACATCATAGGACTGTGTCCAAAATAATCAAAGATTTCAAGTTACCTTGCTCTAGTTTTCATTTTAATCCTTGTTCTGTTTACAACTTAGGAAAATTATTTAGACTTTCCTTAGCTTCTGTTGAACACAAGAACACGGGTCCCTTTTAAATAATTCACTCTGATGTTTAGGGCCCTGCTCCTGTTGTGTCTAGTTTAGGTCATAAATATATTCTGCTTTTTATTGGCAATTTCACCCGTTTTACTTGGATATATTTGTTAAAAAATAAAAGTGATGTCTATGCCATGTTTCTTCAATTTCAATCTCTTGTAGAGCTTCAATTTAATTCAAAAATATTAGCTTTTCATTCTAATTGGGGAGGGGAATACCAAAAATTAAATAGATATTTTCAACAGACTGGTATAATTCATAAGATAGCACGTCCTTACACTCACGAACAAAATGGCACCGCAGACAAAAATTCGTCATCTCAATGATACCACTCTTACATTACTTTCTCATGCTAAATTACCTTTACAATACTGGAACTATGCTGCTAAAAATAGTGTTCAATCTATAAATATAATGCCGTCACCAACCCTTTAAAATCATAGTCCGTTTATGTGTTTGTATAAGTCTTCACCAAATTATCTTGCCCAACAAGCTTTTGGTTGTACCATCTATACATTTCTTAAACCATATTCTAATCACAAATTTTCATTCAGGTCCATACTGTGTATTTACTTAGGAACAAGTCCTTCCCATCATACTCATTGTTGTCTAGATCCTACGTCAAAGCGTGTTTATCTAGCTAGACATGTCAAGTTTGATTGAAACACATTTCTTGGTTCTCAATTATCTACAGGTACAGTTCTGCCTCCACCTACTACACCCTGGCTTTCCATCACAAAGCAGATATCGCATCACTTGGGCACTCCAGTTGAACCAGGTACAACTTTATCTAATATAAATTTATATGAAGAGTTTAATTCAACGACAAACACCTTGCCAAATCCAACCCATTCACCAACACCTACATCTAACAATAATCAGACTCCTACATCCAATACATCTTCTTCCCCTCTCAACCAAATCGTCCCATATACCAATCCACAAAATCCACTAGCTTTAGACCTTGTAGTCGACCTTTCCTCTCACTTTCTGCCAATTACTCTACCACAGAACCCCATCCGAACTCACCCAATGCAGCTTCAACCATCCACTAGACAAAGACGACATGCTTTAATCTGTACAACCAAGCTTGATTTTTTGTCTCATAAACCTCAGACCTACAATCAAGCTTAGCCTCATCTTCAATGGAGGCAGGCCATGGAAAGTGAATTAATACTGTCTTGTAAAATAAAACATGGCAGTTAGTTCCTCACCCTCCAAATACCAACATTGTGGAAAATAAATGGCTATTTCGTATTAAACGGAAAGCTAATGGAGGTATTGGGCGCTATAAGGCTCGTTTGGTTGCAAAGGGTTTCTCTCAGCAACCTGGAATTGATTACAATGAGACCTTCAGCCCGGTAGTCAAATCAACAACAATTCGCACAGTATTGTCTCTTGCTACTGTGTATAATTAGCCGATTAGGCATTTGGATATATCTAATGCGTTCTTGCATGGATATATATATATATATATATATATATGGCTCAGCCACCTGGGTTCATTGATTCCGTTCATCCGGATTATGTTTATAAGTTACAGAAATCTCTGTATGGGCTCTGGCAGGCACCGCGTGCTTGGTTTCAATGATTAAGTAATTTTTTGTTACAGATTGGGTTTCAAGCTTCCAAGGCAGACACTTATTTGTTCATTTACAAGGTGGGTAATATTAAATGCTTCATTTTAATCTATGTTGATGATATTTTACTTACATGCTCTGATTCTAGCAAGTTAGAATTTTTTTTGCAAGCTTTACAGTCTGCATTTCTGGTTAGAGACCTTGGCAAGTTGCATTATTTTTAGGTATTGAAGTGCTTCCGACATCCTCTGGAATTGTACTATCACAACGGAAATATGTTCGTGATTTATTGCATCAGTTTAACATGATTGACAACAAGGCAACCTTGACTCCTATGGCTACCACTCCACCACTATCTAAGCATGGTGGTGAACTCATGTCTAATGGAGAACAATTTCGGCATCTGGTTGGTTCTCTTTAATATGTTACTCTCACTAGACCAGACGTGTCCTTCATAGTTAACAAACTTGCGCAGTTCATGCATCAACCAACGCAAGATCACTGGATAGCAGCCAAAACATTTGTTGCGTTATCTCAACGGTACTGCTTCTATAGGTCTCTTCTTCTCTAATACTTCTCCAATATCTTTACAATGTTTTTTGGATAACGATTGGGCTGGTTGCCCTGATGATCAAAAATCAACATCTAGTTATGCAATTTATTTGGGAATAACTTAATATCATGGTTATCCAAGAAACAGTCCACTGTTGCTTGCTCTTCAATGGAAAGTGAATACCGTTCTATTGCTCACGCTACATCTGAGATTATGTGGCTTTTGTCCTTGCTGTCCGAACTTGGGTATCAAGTTTCACTAGTAACCCTATGGTGTGATAACATTAGGGCCATTTACTTGACATCAAATCTAGTTTTCATGCTCGAACGAAGCATATTGAACTACATTTTCATTTTGTGAGAGACCAAGTACAGCGCAAAAAGGTTCAAATTAAATTCATATCAGGCCAAGATCAGATTGCTGACATAATGACCAAACCTTTAGACTCTCGTCTGTTTTTGCGCCATTGTGACAAGCTTCGTCTTCAGCCTTCTCCGTCTTTAGCTTGAAGGGGCGTGTTAAGATATCAACAACTGATTTGGATATGAGTAGACTCATGCAACCTTACCTTGATTTCCCTGATGCTGTGTATATTTGATTCCTTGATTCTTGGTGTATATTTGATTTGTTGAGATCACTTCCCCTTAGTTTTACCTTAGCATATATGTTGTATTTGGCTATAAAAGCCACAATATTGTAACTAAAAGATATACAATTTTCTTCTCCTTCTCTGCTGTTCGTACAATAATGACGTGAGATAAATTGTATAATAATGATATCCACATGGTGGTTATACAACGTCATTATTATCATTAGGTAATTGATTTCCTTGTTTCAACCATTTTCTACCATCCTTTTATCTGTGTCTCAACCTCTTTTTTGAGTCACATATTAGATTAGATCCTCACTCTTATTGATAACCGGAGATTAGTGATTCCATCTTAGGTGAAATGGCCCTATTGTTAATGATGATTTATTGTTGATTTCATACTATTTAGTAACTTATTAATGCTTATATTATTGTCTATTTTTTTATTAATATACTTGAGGTTTTGAGCAGGACTAATTGTAGCCTTTAGATATTTTTATAGCAATTAACAAAGGCACACAATATTCTTAATTATGTTGCTCAAAATTCATATGGTTAATAAGCCATTACATAATCAAACCCTCTTTAGAGTTTTTATCGGAGGATTATAAGATTGATCAGGCCATTTCAAAGATATGTCTAGTCATGTTACTTGTAAGAGTGATATTAATGATTCTTTTGCCAAAATAAGATCCAAATTGTTAAGTCCAAAGAAGGTTCCATCAATTTTCGATATTTTTCAGTATGTAAATGTCCTTTTTTTGTATTGGAAGGTTTTGAGATTTCTTTCTTCGTAAATAGTAAAAATATAATAGTTAATTATAAAATTCAAGACAAACAAAGTCTCCTAGTTTTAGTGATTTTTTTCTTTACCTAGTAAACTATCCTCATTTAGTCATCTTCAAAGTATGTATAGATTGCATAATCTCTTAATTTGAATCCACAATGAAAAATATGATAAACCAATAACGTAAACTTTATGAATGCACCTATGTTAATCAACATTAAAGAAAAGAAAATTTCATAACTTCCAGTTTGAAAATGTTTTAAGAACCAAGGCTATAGGTAGAGAAAGTATATACATGTTGCAAAAAATCCAACTTTTTCATCTTCTATTAGTGTCATTAAGAGTAGTTTCCTCATGTTGCTCCTTCAAATATGAAATATGAAAAGGCTTGTGTAACATCTCAAATCCAACATGGCAAAAATAACAACTCATTGTATCCTCCATCTAATCCAACTTCTCATCTTAACTCTTTTGAAATTCTTGCATCTCTTTTGAGAGTTTTTTGTTGCTCACATATCTCTTGTATGAACATAGTAATCTATTTCAATAATGTAGCTTGAGCACTTTGTATATTATCCCACATTGACTGTGGAGGTAGCAGACAAAAATTCCTAGATGTTGACTTCTCCCCCTCTTATTGTTGAGTAGCTGATGGTGGTTGATCAATTGTCATTCAACCTCATCACCTTCCACTCTAGCTTCATAACCATCAAACTCATTGATTTCTCATATTCCCCCTTGAACTTTTTAACTAAGCCTATGTGTCTTAATACTTGAAGATCAAGAATGGATATTGAGCATGTAGTGATCATCTGAAGAAGGTAAGGAAGTATCTAAAGGTTCCTTTCTATGTGTTTTATGTATGACCCTCTATATGTCGCTCCCTTCTTTCTAGTTGCTCTAATATCTAAATAATTGGTAAAACAACAGCTAAATTGCAATGGCAACCCTCTACTAAGCACCTCAAGTAGAACAAATCACAGAGTGTCACTACCCTTGTAATCTCCCTCCTGCTAAAAATAGTATGTGCAATCACTCAATGCAAAAACCTCATGGAATGTGACTTTATGTGCAAGCTCTTTTTTCTAGTTGTATTGAAATATATGCTTTAATGCGATAAATGTTGGCAGAATTTAATAGGTATAAATGTTCTACAATTAGAATTGTTAAAGAAATTTAGTAATTTACTATATGCATAAAATCAGGTTGTTTGAACCTATAATTCACTCCAAGTTGCATAATAGATATAGATAAATCCGCGCCACCCATATGAAAATCAATTATATTAAGCTCATCCTAACCTACACTATTTAGCTGAAATTTAGACAAAAGCTTCCAAACTTAACTCATTATAAATATCTCCAACAATAATGAAAATATTATCCAATCCACTTTATCAACCATTTATACCACCTTTACTTCCAAACCAACTTCTACCAAAGAATACAGCTGGACGTTTCTATTAGGTTGAAAAGTTCTAGTTCTTAGGATTTCACACCTTTTAAGTAACCTTCATTAGTGAAACATAGCATTAGATGCTCACCTTCATCAGGTAATCAAAGTTCATTGTATGTAACTACTCATTTCTTGGACATACCTTACCTATACTTGAGGATGGTCTCTGAATCATTTTTTAAAACAGTTCTTCACACACAATTTAAAAGAATTAATTTTTTAAAATTAGATCATGCAAGTGATTTAGAGAGAAATTAAAAATTTTTAATCATAAAGGCATAAAGCTAGTCGTGCTTATAAAGAGAACCCTAATGTTGAATTATAATGAACATGGTTAATAACATAGGCATATACTAAACAATTTTCAATTAAGAAAACAATTCATAAATATGATTTGACATATGAGCATAAAGCAATGAACATAATTTGGAACACAGAGTTGTATTTATCTGTGTCTATAGGAAAACCAAAGCAATGAACACAATTTGGAGCACAGAGTTGTATTTATCCGTATCTATAGGAAAACCCTTATTAAACACAGTTTGTCACATAAGGTATGTATCAATCTATGTTCCCTAAGAAAACCTTTTAGGAACATGGTAGGAGATCATATTTACTGGGAAATCCTTTTCTGAACACATTCGAGGATACATTCGTGTCCTTCTAAGGTATTAGTTTTAGAATATACCAATCCATCTAACAGTTATATTCAAACCTATATATGGTTTTTAATATAATTGATGGTATTTTTTGTACATAAAACTAGTGTTTTTTCATGAAAGCAGTGGTTCTTAGTTAAGATGGTGGTATTAACTCTATTAAGTTAAGGTATTTTTTATATAGGTGATGATAATTTATGTATATAGTAGTGGTGTTTTTTCGTGACAGTGGTAGTATTTCTTGTTTAAGGTGGTATTGTTTTTTATATAGGGTAGTGATATTTACATATTGAAGTGGTGATATTTAGAGTATTGAAGAAAGTTTTTTTCTAATAAATGATGATATTTTTTCACAAATTTCCAATATTTTATCTAAAGAGTAGTAATATTTCTTATTTAAGATGGTGTTATTTTTTGAACAAGTTTGTGGTATTTACAATATAAAATAGTAGGGTTTGTTTTTAATGAGTTAAGTAATTTTTTTTATTTCAATTGGATGTATGTCTACAAATAGCATTGATATTTTTCTTAAAGTTTATCAAGTTTTTAAAGGTGATATTATAATATTACAAACTTATAGTAATTGGAATATAGAGTTGTGGATTATTAACAATTGAATAAAGGATTATTTATTATTTACAATTTTATATTAATTAAGATGGATCATAACATTACATTTATATCTTAACAACAATCCTTTTCCATTTATTTGATAGTTACCACCATACAATAAACCACACTAAGATAGCACAATCATATTAATTTAGGCAACAACCTTACAAACACATAATTAAATTCATATTATAAAATAGGATTATTACCTAGTAATCCTTACATTATATGTCAAAAAATAATATACAACATAATAATTAAATTATGAATAACCATTGAATAGTTTTTCATATGTATGCTTTTATATGTAGTTTAGTTACGAGAGGAAGGTATAGATGGCACAAGGAGTTATTGCCATTCGACATCACTCAGTTGTATAGGTGCTTTCAAATCTTCGTTGATCGCTTCCACTACAAGTTATATGTATAAACAACAATATATTTCATGTTATATTTATATATATATATACAACATAAGCACATCAATCTACCATAATGTTTTATTCATTTACCCAATTCTATACCAAAATTTTAAGACACAACATAGGTAAATCCCATAGTCATCATTTTGTACATAAATAGTCGAATTAGTTAAAATATTATTCATTCCTTATAAGTTAACACAATCATAAATCCTATAGTCATCATTTTCTTCTATTTGTTGTCTCCAACTTTATTATTAGCGTCTTTTCATGGCCCTACTCTTCTTCAATGTCTACATTTTATCTAATGTCAAAATCACTATACATAATAATCATAATATACTAAAAGCTTTCTTAAGATATACAACTCTCTTGAACCTCATCTTTTTTCTCTTCTCCTTCATTATCTTCTATTAATCTTGTAATGATCTAAAATTTTTTTAAATTACTCATAATGGACAAAAAGGAGAAAAGCCCTATAAAAATATGAGTTAAGCTTGAGAGAGCTTAAGTTCATTTCTTTCCTAAATTCTTTCCTTATAGGTTACTATTCACTTCCAACTTCTGATATCCATATCTTCACTTTTTGACCACCATCTCTAGCGATCTAGGACTCTATGAGAAATTCTTTAGACGCTCTACCAAATCCCTAAACTTGTTTCGTCAAAACGACCTAGATTTAGAGAGATCAAGACTGGAAATTTTGGTCCATTTATGTAAGTCACTGTTCTCCTATTTCTAATGATTTTGAGTGAAACCAACACCACCATCATGTTTAATGACCCTAAAAATGTGGGAAATAAGGGGAATCCGACACCAATCGATCCATTTTACTGGTGAACAAAAAATGAGTTACTTCTGAGCTTCAAACCTTTGATTCTTACAAACTAGGAGGAGTTTTGGTGTAAGACCAGTGCCATTTTGAAGCTGAGCTCGTCATTTCTGGGTGGGTGGTGAAGATCAACACTACTCCAGTGGTGGCGCTACATGTCCCTATGCTCTGATGACGATGGTGATCCTCCGACCAGCCCAGAAAAGGCTAGAAATAGTTTTGAATTTTTCAAATATTATGTGGATCAATTTTCATAAAAGTGACGTATTGAAATTCTTGATAGTTTTTGAGATAAAAAGTTTTTTAGAAAGGGTTATGTTCATATGGGAATGCATGAAACTAATTAAATTTGAGTAGTAGTTGATTAGAATTGAGACTATCTGGATGTATTAAATATAAACGAGGGTGTTCGGGTTAGAATTTAGTATACTTGAATTATGAATTGAATTTATTATGGATTTTACAATATAAATGCGGACTCAATTAGGCATAGACATGTAGTTCGAAGGCCCAAATTGAGTTGTGGTTACTGGTGGATATAGAAATGCATTTTCATTATAGGAATGAACCTTCTTTCAAAAGGGGGATGTTTGTTTTACAAGGAAAACTCTACCAAATTTTCAATAGGTTCCTCATAAAACGTGACATTGTCGTTTTAAATAAAAAATAGAGCTCCTTAAAATAAGTAATAAATTGAGTCACGGTCTTATTCTCGAGGCAATCTAAAACTAGTTTAGGTTTTAAATCCTAATGATCGTCCCAAAATTTTTCTTTCTATAGATTAATTAAGAGCAAAACTCTCTACTTAGAAACACTAGGTTTGGCATGAAGAATTGCATTTAACCTTTGAGTTAATATTCATAGTTATGAGCATACATTAGAATTCATTCTCATATTTATCATGAAAATCAACATCATTATCATATGCACACATGATACTTATACATATAGATTGACACAAGTACACATAGTTTTGTTGTGCAATGTTATGCTTGTCATGATATGTGATGATGTGGAGGATCGTTATGGTATGAGTTACCTGGTAGGTGTCACCAGGCTGTGTGCATAATAAGTCAGTTGATTAAGTATAGATTTGGGTTAATAGTTGATCCATTAATGGATCCATTGATTGAGAAACGACACAATTGGGGCGATTCAATCGAGGTTGCTCTCAGACATCAACCATTATATGGTACATGATATGGTGGTGTGATTATAGTAGTTCGGTCGAGGTTGCTCTCACACGACAATCATGTCATGGTGAGGCTGTGGCGGTTTTGTTAAGGTAGCTCTCAGAATGTAGTCCACTACATTTGGACCAAATGACTCGTGTGGAAAAAAAGAACCCCTGTGACTATAGTCTATGGGTAAGGGGCATGTCATAGGGTCCTTCATCAGTCCTCGACTATTATTTATGATCTGTGATTATGATGATTATGTGACATGATATTGATATGGGAAATGCATGCATGTTTGTGACAAAAATCATTATGTTGTGAATTATATATATATATATATATATATCCTTAGGAGTGCATAACATAACCATATTATTAATTCACTCAGTAAGGTCTAACTCCCTCAACCATTTTTCAAGATCTTCTTTTCAAATCTCTTGTAATAGGGTACTTCATCGATCTTCTTCTTCTTCGGTGATTCGATGTATGCTTGTTGGTGACCTTTGACTCTAGAGTCACAACACTCTTATATGTGTTGGATTTCCCTTGTATTAACTACCTCAATGTTGTAGCATATTATGGATTGGATATTGTTAGGACTATTAGACTGTTATAATTATGAGTTTGATCATTTTGAAATCTTATCTTTAATATGAATATAGGGATTTGATGGAATTTTAGGCTTGCTAAAGGTCCAGTAAACCATGATTTTATTGCTCCCTTAGTGCTAATCGCGGTATAAGGTTGGAATGGTGAAAAAGTTAGTATTAGAGACTTAGGTTTAAATTTGAGTTACTGAGCTGATCAGAATTGAGTCAAATTTCTCTTTGAACTACTGCAACATTAGGATCATATTTGTTTTAAATTGTTGCCTTCACTTCCTTCCTTTCGTAGTATTGTTACAACTTTTATTGTATCTAAAGCCTTTCGTTATTCTTTGATCATAAGGAAGAAAAGACCTTTAGCGCGAACTCGTGAGGTAAAAGGGACGGTCGATAAAGAATCAATTCTTGAAGAGGTTATAGCTCCATTGCCACCCAAGCAGGCAAGGTGAATGGGTAGGCCTAGAGCCACTGCACAGTAGCCAAATTTTCAAGCTTAGGGTGAGCCAGCAATATAGGGTTTAGATGCTGCTACTCTAGCAACTGGTATTATAAGATTACTAAATACTATAGGTGCTTTGAATCAGACTATCCCTTTAATGCAGCAGATATCAAAAAATAAAGGTCAAGGTATGATGAATGCATAAATTATATTACATTACACCATAATTGGTATGATTACTTTTGATGGATTCCATGGGCTTTCTCAATGGTATTAAGTCTCGAACTATAATGGCATATACAAATTCACATAGGATTCACATTGTTGATTTATCAGTTTAGACAATTGCATTGGATTAGTTTATCCAGGTTATTCATCCAATTATGAGTACCTTATCTTAGGAGGAGTTTAAACAAAGATTTATGAGACAATTTTGTCCACCACCACGAAGAGATGCTTATATGTGGCAATTGTTACACCTTAGGAGAGTTAATAGGTCAGTTGAGGAGTATACTATTGAGTTTTATCGACTGATGAGATACGTAGAGGATATAACTGACCAGAGATGGATAGTGGGACTTTAAATTACCAGTTTGGGTCCCTTATATGTAGGACTTCATTCAGAGGGTCAGACTTTGGAGGGTGCCATAGATGAGGCTAGAGAGATGGAGAGGCAACACATCGTATAGGGCACCATTCTTGATCCTTACCAGACTAGTGGTATTGGGGCTAGAAGCTATAATTCATCATCACCGGTGATAGGTGTAAGTGGAAAGCAACATGGACAATCTTGAAGAGGTCACGATTTACGTGAGCATAAGAACAATAGACATGGTCATAGGGATCTAATAAGATCAATTAGATTTGGACCTAAAGTAGGTAGAGGTTGCAGTGGGTAGAGTTCTAGATATAGTACTTCTTGCTCTAGAAGCATTACTTATCAGAGTTGTGGTAGAGTCTATCAGGGACCTTGCCATTTTCCTCTAGGTGTTTGCTTTCGATGCGATCAAATTGAGCATTTTGCTATAGAGTACCCTGATTTTGGGTTTTAAAGACAGTTTTCCCAAGGTTCCTTTGTTAGTGTGGTATAGTTACCACGTCAAGTTCAGCCTCAAAATCAGGCCTAGTACCAGAGTGAATCTTATATTACAGGCCAGCAAGGCCATGGATCAGGAGATAGGTTTAGGGTAGAATCTAGCCTAAGGATAGGTCGGTACTAGAGGTTTTGGGCAGGGGTTGACCTCTCAACAGTCAGGAGGAGGACAGGATCGAGTGTTCACCCTTACCCCTAAGATGCTGAGACCTTTAATGTAGTTATAGCAGGTAATGTATCGATTTGTGATGTTAATGCTAGAGTTTTATTTGACATAGATACTACCCATTTATTTATATCTCATGTTTTTGCATCAAGAATTGGTTGGCAAGCAACCAGATTAGTAACTCCTTTATTAGTAGCCACCCCTCTAGGTGAATCCTTGAATATTGAAATTATTTTTCCTTCTTGTATGGTGTTAATCAAGGGTAGAGAATTAGTAGCTAATTTATTATCATTGGATGTGATGGATTTTGATGTGATTTTGGGTATGGATTAGCTATCACAACACTTTGCTACCTTGGATTGTTAAGAGAAGTTAGTGATTTTTAGGATTCTTAATAATGTTGAATTTTGATTTAAAGGTGACAAAGGGAAACTCCTCAAAACCTTATAGCTGCCATTACTTCTAAACAGATTCTTCGACGAGGTTGTCAAGGGCATTTAGCCTTAGTAAGGGATACTTTACTAGAGATGGGTTTAGTTGATGATGTCCCAATTGTATGTGAATTTCCTTACGTGTTTCCTGAAGAGTTTCCAGGTTTGCCTACAGAGAGGGAGAGAATGAATTCTACATTGATGTAGTGTTAGGTACAACTCCTATCTCTATTCCACCTTATAGGCTAGCTTCCGTAAAGTTAAAAGAGCTTAAAGAGCAATTACAGGAATTATTAGGCAGGGGATTTATCATATCTAGTACTTCTGCATAGGGTGCACTAGTATTATTTGTAAGGAAGAAAAATGGCAGCCTCCGACTTTGTATTGATTACAGAGAATTGAATAAAGTAAAGATTAAGAATAAGTATCCATTTCCAAGAATTGATTATTTGTTTGACCAACTCTAAGATTGATTTGAGGTTTGGTTATCATCAATTGAGGATTAGAGGAGAAGATGTTCCAAAAACTGCTTATCGTAATAGGTATTGTCATTATGAATTTTTGGTGATGTCCTTTGGGTTGACTAATGCTTCTGCTGCCTTTATGGATTTGATGAATAGGGTGTTTAGAACTTTTCTAGAAAGAATTATCATTGTATCCATTGATGACATCTTAGTGTATTTTAAGAGCGAAGAAGAACATACGGTACATTTGAGAATGGTTTTACAAACTTAGAGGGAGCATCAAACGTATACTAAATTTTCCATGTGTAAATTTTGGTTAGATTATGTAGTCTTCTTGGGACATGTGAAATAATTAATAATTCAAAATTTTAAATTATTTTCATTATTTTACAATAAATTATTATATTTAGATAATTATTTTATATAGAAATAATTAGAATATAATAGAGATATATCTACACTAAAATGGATAAGATATAAAAAAAAGTTAAATTAAATAAACTATAACTATAAATTAAGTATCCCAACACAAGGCAACCCTGTCATCCATTGAGCTAATTGATTCCTAAAGGCAAGTCGGGAAGTCGAGCAAGGAAGAGATAGCTAGCTTTGGGCTTCCTCTACGAGAAAGAAGGGATTTGATTTTAAGTGCAGAAGCCAAAGAAACCCTCTTTACCTAATGGTATACGAGTGGGAATAGGCTCAATTCAAAAAACCATATCTATCTGTAGAATCA
>JAOQMS010000006.1:34273808-34291276 GCA_027563885.1 Erythroxylum longipes
CCGAAAATACCCTCAATTTCTTCTCATGCATTCACTCCCTAAGCTATTATGCTTAAATTAATGGGAAAAATTTTCATAGGGCCGATATGCTCAACCTCAATCTTCAAATTCAGGTATGTCTTTAGATAAAATTGTTAAGACACTTGCTAATAATACTTAACAATTTCAACAGGAAATAATGGCAAGCCTTCAAAACTTAGGAAATCAAATCACTCAATTAGCCACCTTAATAAGTAAATTGGAAGTGCAAGCATTAGGAAAATTACTTTCCTAAATGACGTTGAATCCTAAGGAGAATGTGAGTGCAATGACTTTGAGAAGTGATAAGGAAATTCAGTCTAGAACTTCTTTACCAATGGAGGTAGAAAAGCAAGGTGAAGGAGAAAAGAAGAAAGAACTTCCAACTCAAGAATCAATAAAGGTAAGAAATGATTTATCTTCATTGATATCAATTAATACGCATGTGCCTCCTTTTCTTAGCAGGTTGACTAAATCAAAAGAAGAGAAGCATGAAAGAGAGATCCTAGAAACCTTTAAAAAGGTTGAAATTAATATACCACTTCTTGAAGCCATTGAGCAAGTTCCAAAATATTTAAAATTCTTAAAGGAGTTGTGCGTAAATAAACGAAAACTGAAGGACAATGAGAGAATAATTTTTTGTAAGAATTATATCAGATGTGATAAATAGCAAATTATCAAAAAATGTAAAGATCCAGGTATGTTTACACTTCCGTATGTTATTGGTAATAAGAAAATTGAGTGTGTCATGCTAGACTTTAGGTGCATCCATTAATGTCAAACCATACTCAATTTATCGAGCTTTAAATATGAATTCTTTGCAAGAAACTAATGTGATTATTCAACTAGTTGATCATTTATATTTGTTTCCTATAGGTGTTATAGAAGATGTTTTAGTCAAAGTTTATAGTTTGGTGTTTCCAGTGGATTTTTACATCTAGAAAGTGGATGAAGAGTGTGTTGAACATTCAGCTTCGATTTGGTTGGGTAGGTCATTTATAAAGACAACGAAGACAAAAATTGATGTGGATAAGGCTACTATTTCCATTGAATTTGATAGAGAGATAGTGAAGTTCAATATTTTTGAAGCAATGAAGCACCCGAATGATTTTCCATCCATCTATCATATGGATATTGTGGACATTTGTGCAGGATATATTTAAGGAAGAAAGTGATGAAGATGAGTTGAAGCGTAAAGCTAAATCAGAAGTGAATTAGCAAGTTGATGAAACTTGTGAAGTTGTAGAACCATTGTCAGCAATGCTAATAGATTCGGAAACTTTAAATAATGAACTTACTATAACTCACAAGAAAATCTTACCTTCTGTTTTATAGGCTTCAAAGATAGAATTAAAGGTGTTACTTGATCGCCTAAAGTATGTCTATTTAGGTGATGAAAAGTCATTATCCACAATCATTTAAAGAAGTTTAACTAAAGAGTAAGAGGAAGGGCTATTAGCACTACTTAGAAGTACAAAGCTACAATTACGTAGAAGTTGGAGATGAAAAAGCCATGTCGAGCATAACGATGTTGAACAATTACACGTTTTAGCAGGAAACCCAAAATATGATAGTTTTATTTTATTTTGTTTTAGTTATATATAACTTGTGCGATTACTTTTGAAAAATAAATCTATTGGCTTAAGGAAAAAAGGGGTCTTAAAATTTCAGACTACTAAATCTCATAAGGTGAGATCTTGTCTTATGTAATTTAGTGTTTTGGAGTGAAGACCTTAAAATTCTAGACTACTAAATTTCATAAGGCGAGATCTCATCTTATTTAATTTAGTGCTCTCGAATTTTAGACTACTAAATCTCATAAGGCAAGATTTCACCTTATATGATTTAGTGTTATGAAAAAAAACTTAATTTTTTTAATCACTCACTTTTATTATTTAATTTCTTTATTTACTTATTTTTATTTTAACAATTTTTATTTTATACTTAATTTAATATCAAAAATCCCTAGTCTAATGTCTGCTTGTTTCTTTTTTGGCAGACATAAACAAAACACTCATTAACCCTCCGCCAACTAAACACATACCAGTAACCTTACTTCAACATGTCACTCATGCAGCCTTCACTCACGTCAAAGAAAACAATAGCAGCTCCACACAAAAGCTACCAAAATAAAGAAGTTATTGTACATCTCCATACAAGTAGAAAGTGGCAGCAACATCATAAGTTGATGCCTAGCACAACTCCAATGCGTCACCAGCAACTCTAACGCACTTGGAGTGTTTCCACATCAACGATAGAACGAACTCCACCAACAGAAGCAGGCACTAACAACAACTCTCCTCTCCAAGCAACAAACACACCCAAATTCTTTTTGCTTTAATTCCATAACTGAGATTCACTCAGCTCCAACAGAGTGCCAAACAAGTAATCCAACAATAGTTGCATCTTTATAGCACATCTCCTTTCTGATGCTCACACCTCATGGGAGTTCTCTATTCTTTATCTTATTATTTTATGGACCTGTGAGTATCTTATGTATACATTAGGGACAATGTATGATTTATGTGCGGGGGAGTGAATGTTTATATTATGATGAACGTTGTGATTGTGCTTGGACTCATGATATATAGATTCATATATTAATTATTCCTCATGATAACTTCATTTGTTTATAAATAATCCTTAAATTAGGATACATTTTCTATTTAAGATCTAATACATGATTGAGACAAGCATGATTAGTGTTTTCATTAAACTATTTTAAGTATCTCATTGATTTTGTTGTATGAAACTGTGCAAGACTTGATGTATTTTTTGACACCTACATGAGCTTTGAGCCTAAAGCATTCATCACATATGTGCTCATATATATCTTTTTGTTGTGAGTTATCAAACATAGCTTGTTTATGTTAGAACATGCTTTTGAATAACTGTTAAGATCACACTTTTGATGAATTTGTGTATAAAGATGAAGAGGGCATTAGGATAACCATTTTTGACCTAAACAAGCCTACCTTACCTTTTGTCCTTAGAAAGCCAATTTGAGCCTTATCCTTTCTTTTCTTGTATAATAACCTTGTTACAAGCCAAATTTACCCTTTTTTATTGCTGATATCCCTAATAATTTTGAACCCTTAAATTGAAGGAATTGTATCAGCTTATTTGCATAGGATTTTGCCTATTTGCGTGAAAAGTAAATTAGATGATTCAAGTTGCATTGTTTTGATTTTTTATGGAATGGAAGAGTTGTAAAAAAAAAGAAAAAAATCTCCTCTTGATATTGTTGTTAAAGAAAAAAAGAAAAAGAAAAGAAAAGAAAAGAAGAAGTGATTGAAAGAGATGCTATTTGAGTTAAGTGAATTTTGATTTACTTGTGTGGATAAGTTTGTATGGTTCCCTTTAATTTATTTATCTAAAAAGCTTTTTGTTTGTCATACCTTACCTAAGCCACGTTACAACCCTTATCAAGTCCCTTTGATTTATACATTAGGTTCATTTTGTTTAGTGGTGGAGATATGATTCTTGAGCAAGCTTATGAAAATGACTTGCTATGTTTTGATTTGGGAGCTTAACAAACTCCAAATATTTTTAGTGTATAAAGTGAAATCCTTGTGAGGGTGTCAAGTCTTGTTCATTTGATTTTGATGGAATTGATGAGATGTTATGTTTTAACAATATGTCCTATAAGTGGTTATTCTTTTGATTGTTATTTTATCTTAACCCTTAAATGTGAATTAACTTTTGGATATGTCTATATAACATGAAAGGAGATGAGAGGTTGTTGTGAAGATGATTAATGTATTGAATTGATGTATGCTTAAGGGCAAGCATGAATCTAGTATGGGGGAATTTGATAAGATCTTATTTTTACATGTTATTTGATATTTTCTTCTTTGTTTTGAATTTATTTTGGTGGTTAAATATTAAAATTAATGTTTGTTTTGTTTTAGGAGATGAAAAGTGGAGATTGCATTAAATTAGGACTCTATTGATGATAATCACAAATTTTGGATTAAGTAAAAAGGTTGCTGCAATGGATAAGGCTGATCACTTGAAGAGTTAAAGCTGATCACTTGAAGAGTTAGAGTTTAACTGAGAAACTTCCTTTTATCCTTATCATGTAGGATTTTGAATTTGAATTTAGATAGACATCTTTGAAAGTTAAAATCAGATTAGGATGATATCAGAAAATCTTATAAAAGGGGTGTTCCTTACAACAGAAAGAGGTTCTCTCTTCTTACGTTTTTCGCAATTTCTTATCTGTCTTCTATTTTTGTTATCGAAGCAAAAGTCATGTGTGGCTAAACTCAATCGTTCTGATTCAAGGGGATTCAATATTCTAGTTGTAATTTTGTGCAATTTTATGTTCTTAACTTTTATTCATGTTTTAATTCAAATATTTCTTATTTTGAGTTATCACATTTCATGAATAATTAATATTGGTTAATTTGAAATTTAATTTAATAGTGATTATTCTATCGCTATCCATGAATTCAATGATCCGTAATTGTCATGAAAGATTGGTACAAATAGCAAATATGTTATTTATGAAGTTCTATATTTAATTTATGGTAAATAAGAAAACTAAGTTGAATAATTGCAGTTAGTTTGATTATTTAATTTAGGGTTAGTCTTTTTCACTAAACTTATTGCTATCATTTATTTGATATGGAATGCTATCACATCCAGTCCATGGATGATAAGTTTTGGTTTGGATACTGAGTTTGAACCAATTAATTTAGGAAAATTTGGGACTTATTATGACTATCCTAATGTATTTCGAACTAACTGCTGGAATTATGAAAATATTCTTTTTAGACCAATGATTAATGTTACACTTAGATGAGATTTTCCTTTGGATCGGAGTTTGGTAATCTTGACTTTCTCACTTTTATATTAATTTTATTTAATTTGATTTCTTATTAATTTTAATTAATCTAAAACCCCCCATTTTATTTTATTACTTGAAATCAAGAAACTAGTGTTTAGTTTTTTGAGGATTCGACCTAGTTCCACGACTACCACAAGAAGTTTGGAGAATCAAAATTATTTTAGGAGCTTCGACAACCTAATCAATGATAGTGGAAATGTTGGACGTGGTAGTAGTCCTACCTAACAAGAAGTAAATGTTGCATTTGGACCTAATGTTAGGAAAAGAAGAATGCATGTGTCTAATTTTTTTGCATGACAAACAACTCCTAGAGCTTAGCCTTCAATTTGTAGTGCCCTACAATTAAGAGAAATGGCTCATAATGTGGATATGGCAATGTCTAGATGGTGTTATGATTCAGGTATAACATTCAATGCTTCCCAGGTTTATGATTATCAACCTATGGTAGATGCTATAGCCTCTTACAGTCAGGGATACAAAGCTCCTTCAATTATAGCTATAGAGGTAAAATTTTAAATAGCTCTATTTATGAAATTAAAATTTATTTGGATGAAAGAAGAATGACTTGAGTTACTTTTAGGTGTTCAATCATGTGTGATGGTTGGACAAATAGGAGACATGAGCCTATTATTAATTTTTTAGTTTATTTTGCAAAGGACTCAATGTTTTTGAAGTCTATTGATGCAACTGGCCATGTTAGGAATATTGATACTTTATTTGAAATATTCGAAGAAGTTATGAATGAAGTAGAGCCAGAAATATTCTTTAGTTCATTATTGATAATGATTCCATTTATAAAGTGACTGGAAGAAGATTACAAAGCCAGAATAATTCTTTTTCGGCTCTTTTTGCTTCACATTACATTGAATTAATGCTAGAAAATATAGGGGATGCTAGGTATTTTTCTATTATTGACGAGACTGTGCATAAAACAAAAATGGTGACAAAGTTCATCTATAATCGTGCATGATTTTTGAATTTAATAAGAAAGGATTTTAATAACTTTAGGAATTTGTATCGTTCTACTTTTACAAGATTTGTAACAAATTTCTTATCACTTTAGTGTTTTATTTTGATGAATAAAGAGTTGAGACAGATGTTTAAAAGTGATAAGTGAGTTGCATTTCATCATGCTAGGTTTAATGTTAGATTGGAGGTTTCTAAAATTATAATTGAAGATATTAAATTTTGGTCCCAATGCCAATTTGTCATTCGAGTTTGTAAGCTTTTGGTGAGGGTACTTCATCTGGTTGATAGCGATGAAATGACAACAATGAGTTATTTTTATGATGACGTGGTCTGGCTGATAGTGATGAAATGACAACAATAAGTTATTTTAATGATGACGTGGAGAGGGAGAAGGCAACAATTAAGGCCAATATGAAAAATAGGCCTTCTTTATACACTCTTTATTTTGCAGTCATTAATGAGAGATGTAAAGACAACTTTACTCTTTCTTGTTTGCAATTGAGGCATTTTTGAATCTTAGTGTCTATTTCAAACCAAGTATTACAAAAAAAGTTGAAGTTAATAGGGGAATGTTATTAATTATTACAACAATTGTTGTCGTGAGATGATGCAAGATCTCTTAAGCTCCAAAATGGAGATTTATAAGGAGAAATATGTGGATTTTGGGACTTACAATTTATTGGTAGGACGAATTCAAAAGTGGTATTCTAGAAGTGCAAAGACTCATACAGTAACTTAGAAATCGAATTGCGAACTTGCTGTGAAAGGAATTAGAACACATTTAAATTCATCCATTTCAAGAAAAGAAATATATTGGAGCACAAAATATTGAATGAATTGGTCTTTGTTCAATTCAATTTAAAGCTACGAGAAAGGTACGTTATTTTCATTATTAAGTTAGATATAATGCATTGTAAATTTTTAATAATTTAATTTTATTATTTACTAGGACTCTTAATAGAACAAGTAGTTTAGTAGATCTAGTTTGCATTGATAATATCAATATTTTGGTAGATTAGGTTTATGAGGAACCTAGTTTGATAGATGAGAGTGACCTGGAAGATAATCTTGGATGGGAAAACATTGACATGTAATTTAGTGCAATGAATTTAAATGATGGTGATGATGACTCTCCCCTTAACGATGAGGATTTTGTACCAAATGAGAATTAGAGTCAATGCAGTTATAATAGGTATCCCGTATTTGATTGAATAAAGTTCCAGGTTTTTTTTCTCTTCTTTTAATTTTACTTATATTTAATGTATACGTTAAATTCTATATATGTAATGAAATTGTAAATATTTTTGTTTTAGGTTTCACTTCTAGTTGGTTCTTCGGCAAAAACTGTTGTTGTAAATTGTAATTGTTAGAGAGTAACAAATATTTATTATTCTATTTATTTGATATTTTTATATAATTATTATTTATTATATGATGAAATTGTAATATTTTAAATACTTTGGATTGTTCTTAATTTTATATTTGTCTAATGATTAAATGATCTTTTTATATTAATTGTAGTTGCTATTTATATGTGAAAATTAACGTTAATAAAATAAATAAATTCTTATTATTTTAAAATTTTATTATTATGATTTTTGGAGAAAGAATTGATGTAAAATTAAAGTATACTACTAATGGACTATTTCATAAATTTAAAAAATTACCGAAAATGGTATCTAGTATTGACTGGTATCGGTATAATATCGTATCAGTACCAAATTCAGTACTGGTATCGGTACGATATACATAACTTTCTTTAGGAGTGGAGCTTAAAACAAAATTTCCATTGAAATAACTCGTCATTATTTGTGTTATTGACATATGGTCATATTTTCTAATTTTATCCTTATTTCAAGGCTTGTACTAGTTTGTAAACTCAACATATTAATTTGATGGACTTTGCTTACAATTTCTCTCTCTTTTGCTTTTGTTATCCCATACGATTTATATTCAGATTGCGCATAATAAATATATTTTTGTACATGGATTCATTTTCCTACTCTTAGGTTCTATCCTTCATAGAGGTAAGTGAAGTGTCTTAATTTTAAGAAGCACTGACACGAAGATGAAAGCATACAATATTTTTCGAAATGAAACATATGGATACTAATCGTGGTGTCTTGTCATACATACTCATATAGAGAAGCTAAACTTTGTAAGTTCTAAAATATTCACTGTTTCATGTTTTGAGAAACATTTCTTTTAACTTTAAGTCTCTTTTTTATTTATTGATAATTGATATTTTTAGTCATATCTAGTAGCTATAGATATATTGTATTATTAAAATCATTAATTGATATAAATTTTACATTATTATGCCAATATTATATCTTTTAATCTAAAGTTTCTCATGTTTAAGTTTTTTTAAAAATATTTTCTAGATTTATAGAATCAATGATTTTGTGTGTTATACTTTTGTATTTTCCATATTAGTGCTCTGGTTTCCATGTAAGTTAAAGTTGTCTAAAAGTTGTTTGTCTTGTATCCCTTTGTTTAGTTTATAAAAGCAAGGTTTGTCTTCTGTTATAGATCATTGAGAATTCAATAATTCTATCTTATGGCTTCTTTCTAAGTTTTCCCTCTCTTGAATGCTTGATTCTTGAATAATATAAGTAAGAATTATTAGAAACACTAGTTCCCAATAATATTCCTAGAAAATAAGAGGGAATCTATTAATAGCGAGGTGCAGAAAAAGGTTAAGGCCCACTACTGTCATCAGTAGAGTCAGACATGTCATCTTCCATTTTCCAGTTATTTAATAAAATGGAGTATTTCCGTGTCAGTCCAGACTAGAGGCCAGGGATCTTAGGCATCTTGGAAATAATCAGGATGTTTGGGCTCTACTTCGGGCTGTTAGGTTGTGGAACTTTCTCTAAGTTCAAAAGTTTTCTTAGGTTCAAAGCCAAGTGGACATGACAATTCACCTGCCATAATATTGAATCCCTTATTGGCAAATTGGTCAATATAAGATCAATATCTAGAAATTGGTGAAATGGTTAAGGTATAGTCATCATAACCTGAGCCAATTCCGATAAATCTACAAATTGCTTTGATTCTTCTGAGGATCATTCCGAGATTTCAGAATCTTCAAAGGTTTGTTCTCCAGATTCTTCTGAAATAGATACTAGTGCAAGAGTTCCAATGAACTCTAATTGAGGAGCTTTATCTTTTCCAGTTGATGGAGAAGGTTGGGTTTTTAGTGGTAAAGAAGTTGGAGTTAATCTGCGAGAGTTTTATCCATGGATTAATAAGTTTGGTATATGAAATTGATAGATCATGAGTCTTTTTAGTTTTGGGCTTTGTAGGCTCGGTGTTGGGTTTGGTGGTAGAATGAATATGCTGCCTAATTAAAGGATAGTTCCTTTTAAACACTTTTTCACAATCATTCGGGGATGAATAAATAGGTTGGATAATTAGAAAAATTGTAGGATAAGCTCCATAAATAGTTTTAGAATGTTCTTTCTACATCTTTGCCTCTATTATATGAAGTACTTCTTTCACTCTTCGAAGTTCTTGTTCTTTGTTTGCGAAATCAGGTCCAAAATAATGGGTTTCAATATAGCATCTGAGATCAACATCGAGTTGAACCATCTAATCTTTCAAAGATGTATATGGTTTTTGGATATGAGAAGAGACTATTTCTACTAGTTTTTAAGTGGCTTGAGTCTGTTGTTTAATCCCATCAAGTTTGGTATCAATTTGGAGAAGAACTTTGTTTTGGGCCACAACATTATTAGTAGGCTAGTTGAGTACTTGATCGGTATAATTTGAGACAAGAGTTCCTTGAGAAGTATTTCCTTTAAAACGAACATAAGTGTTGGAGATACCTCTATTAGTATCATCTGTGTGTCTCTATATAGGAGGAAATTCATCCTTATATGGTTTCATCATCATACAAGGGATTGGTGCTAGAGTAGTAATAGAAATAGGAGGAATAATTGGGTGAGGTCTGTTAGGGATTAGATCTTTAAGGAACAAATGTTCCTTTCCAACAACTTTAAGTAGCTCCTAAAGAGTCTTGGTTCTGGATTGTGGGTTTTTAAGCCCAATCCATGGTCTAGAATCTGGACCATTATCATCATATCAAGGATTAAGTTATTGGGAAGGTTGAAAATGATGAATTTCTCTAGGTAACAACCTTCTTTTATGTCAAATTTTTTTGCCTCTTTCAAATATAGGTCTCATCCTTAATGTCTGATTCATTATATCTTAGCGTTGGAGATATTTTACAACATAGCTCACACGTGGATGGATCAAATAAAAGGAAAAATGATCTTCTTCACACTCTCCCCTTCTCTTGCCTCCTCTTCTTTTCTCATTTTTCAATCACCTTTTTTCCATTATTTTTCCTCTTTTCATGACTCCAATTTATTATCCCACACAATCACAACATATAATCCAACTATAATCTAATGTAGGATGCCTAAAAATCAAACTAAAAGACACATAATGGTTGTTGGAATTTTACCTACGAGCTAAGGAATTTTGGGGTTGTTAACTTTAACAATTTCCTCACAATTTGCTATAAAACAACCAAAATGAAGGAACAAATGAGAAATGTTTCACATGCAAGAGAAAGATGGTACATTTACACACTTACCAATTGATAAAATGGAGAGAAAAGTGAAGAAGGCAAGCTAATTTTTGTTGGTATTAGAATTTTCAGTTGATATGTTCTATTTATATCCCTATGTATAATAGTTTTATGACTTGGACTGCTGGTTTGATTGGTTAATGTTGGGATACTTTTATTTCTTTTGTGGGCTTTACGTGAATTGTGGGTTTCCTCTTTCCAATTGAACATAAGAAAAATAAAAAAGTAATGTGACCAAAATTTGATAAAATTTAAATGATTAGTTTGGGATTTATTAATTTAGAGCTTAAATTAAATGTTTTGAAAATATTAAAGTTCTTTTAGAGTGTTCTCAAACATTTGAATTTAAATTAAAATTAGCATAAATGTTAGAGTTCAAATTGCTTATATATATATATATATATATATATACATAAACCTTTTATATGGTTTAAAAACTTTCTAAAAATTCTTTATAATTTTTAATTTCTTAAAAAAAACCCTTTGTTTATACTTCGGTTGAAAAATAATAATGAAATACATGCAGTATGAATATTATATGTGTACTAATCAAGTGTCATTAATATAATAACTTTTCTCAACTCTTAAACCCAACTCAAAATTAAACTCGAGTTGAATTAATAATTTAAGATAATTATAATAAATTATTAACAAATTTAATGCGAATATAGTTAGTTTGATTCGAATTTAATACTTAGGATAAAACATAATGTAAATAACATTTGATTTGTTTATGTTTGATATTCGTATTGCGTATATTTTGTCATTATTCTTTTATGAAGTTTAAGAGAAATTTTTTTAAAAAAATAAAAACTATAAATATTTTTCCAATAATTTTAAAGATTAGAGTTCTTTTAAAGTTTCTAAAACTATAGGGAGAAATCATATCTTTTAAGTTTTATCTTATAAAAATAAAATTGATCTTGCAGTCACTAGTTATTCTTTAGTTAATTTTTTTGTGCATGCAATAATCTACAAACTATACTCGCGATCACCTATTTTTTCAATGCAGGTTTTCTAAAATAGTTTCGAGTAGGATTCTACACCTAATAGCTAATGACACTTATATGTATGATTGGTAGCAAACATTGAATTGAGTGCTTAACCATTTGAAGCATAATATGACTAATGGGCACATTTTCAAAGTGGCTTTCATTTCCACCATTTTTATTTGGCAAAACTTAGGTTTAACTTTAATTAGTGATCATTTCCTATACTTAATATTCCTAGTTGAATTAGTATACTTAGGTACATAGGTAATGCTTCTCTATTGGGTTTCTTATTTATCTTCTTTTCCATTTACATTCCTTTAGTTGTTGTAGTAATTAGTCTTTAATTATAAAAATAGAGGGGTTAGGTTCAATGTAAAGTCATAGTTTACTATTGGATAAATGATATTGAATCATTTTCCTCTTAACTTTTCTCTTTCCTTTCTTCCTCTTTGCTCATCCTCTTCTCTCTAGTCCAAAATCTGACTTTTTCATATTTCTTCACTTAAGCTTTTGATTGTAGAAATTGGCCTCCATTATAGTATGCCATAACTTTCTTCAATTTTAGAGTGAAACCAATAATCACACATTATGTTTATGCATGCATTTACACCCCCAAATATAAAATTTTCCCTAACAAGACATATATAAGAGAACCATAGGGAAGCAACCTCTAACTTAAGAGCCCATCAGTAAAATAACTATCCTGAAATATGAATTAAACAGTAATTCCATTCACGAAACATGGATGAATTGAGCTTGTACATCAGAAATTAACATTCACTAAACAGATTTAGCTAGGTGAAGAAAAAAATAAAAATTTGATGTATCTATTATTGATTTTAATATCTCTTTTATATACAAACTACATAACGAAGAATTAACTATCAGTAATTTTCTAATAAACTAACTACCTATAACTGCTTTAACAACTAACAAAGCAGCAGTTACATCGAGAACTAAGAGAGAGTTAAGTGATAACTTAAATACTATTCTATATATTTACATCCCTCCTTAAGTTAGAGGTTGGTGAAAATCAACCAAACCCAACTTGGAAAGCAATTTATTTAATATAAGAACTGTGAGGGGTTTAGTAAATGAATCTAATAGTTGCAATGTAGATGAAACATGTGTAACTTGAATGAAACCTTGCTTGAGCTTTTCTCGAACTAAATGACAGTCAATATCAAGGTCTTTTGTTCTTTCATGGAACAGGGGATTAGCAACTATATGTAATGTTGATCGTTATAAAGCAAAGTAATTGGCAACTGAAGTGAAATACTAAAATCCTCCAGAAAATAAGTGAGCCACTATAGTTTGCAAATTGTTGTAGTTATGCTTTTGTACTTTGCTTCTATAGAGGAACTTGATATAGTAGTTTGCTTCTTGGTGTTCTAAAAGATAAAAGATCAGCCAAGAAAAATGTAGTAAGCTATTATAAAATTACAAGTGGAAAGCCATGCAACCCAATTGCAGTTACTAGTTTAGCAACAAGAGAAAAACTATCGATATAATCAAGGTCTTCAACCTGGTTGTACCTTTTAGCAACTAATCTAGCTTTATGCCTATCTACACTTCCATCATGTTTAAATTTTACCTTATAAACCCATTTAGAACTAATAACTTTCTTTTTTGGAGGTAAGGAAGTTAGCTGCCATATATGGGTCCCATTTTGCAAATGGTTTATTAGTCATTTTTTAGCTGATTCAAAGATTTTAACTGTTTAACTAATAGAGATGTTTGGTAATCAACTGATTGGGATGACTGATTGAACCCAATCAACTGATTTTTAAAAAGCGACTAAGAGTAGCATTTTTTTCTTCAGCCTATTAACATTGTGTTTTAATGACAATTGTGACCACTCTTTACTAAGTAAACTGCCATCAATTATCACATTGTATTACAGATTTTAAGTTATTTGGTGTATGAATGTCAAAGGTCCTCCTTATGTTGCACTGTTCAAGCCACTGTCAATAGCCATTGCAGCTATATATAAACAAATAATAATTTAATAAAAAATATTTTTAAAATATAATAGTTTAAATAAAAATATTACAATAAAATTTTATTTTTGAATAATATTTACAAGTTAATTTTATTACTTATTTAAAACTAAGAGCTCAAATAATTTTAAATTAACTAATTAATAAAACTATATCAATAATAAAAATATTTATATATTTATTTTGTAAAATTAATATCTAAAATCTAAATTCTTATGAGAATATTCAAAGAAATACGAAGATATAATACTTATGTTCTTATATTTTTTATAGTCATGTCCTTATAAGTCATTTTACATATAAATAGCTAATACTGAATAGCTAATTTTACCAAACATCTTTAATAAATAGTTGATGTTAACCATTGGTCAAATCAACTGTTATAATCCACTATTAGCAATCCGCTAATAGAATCTACTAACAGCTAATGCAATCCGCTAATTGCCAAATAGGGTCTTGATTCTCCTCCAATGCGTATAACTCCTGTTGCATGACCTTAATCCAATTTTCATTCAGTTTAGCCTGATTATAGCTCCTAGGTTCATGAATGCATGATATATTTTCCATGAAATTTAAGTACGCTGGGGTAAAACAATTTGGTGGAACAAAAGGAAAAGATGGAGGAGTATAGGATGTACCTGAATTAGTTGACTAAGTTTAGAATTTTGGAGTAGTAGAAGAGAAGTAGCACGGAGAAGTATTTACGTTTGAGACAATTTTTTAGTTTTGTAGACCGGTACTTGATTCTCGTGCTTTGTTTGGTGGGTAACTTAGGTAGAGGAGACTGAGGATGAGTTGGGGTAGGTTCAAAATTTGGTTCTTCAATTGGTTGTATGGTAACCTCTGTATCATCTATAGGTGGTATCATTGAAGGGTAATAGAAGTCATTAGGAAGTGTTGAAAAAGATTCATTGTGAGGAATTAATGGAAGAGGAGTCGTATTATTATGTGGTGTGATATTGGTATTGGTTTGGGCATAGGGATACACGGATTCATGAAATATGACATCTCTTGAAACAAACACCTTATGGCTATTAAGATCATACAACTTGAAAGCTTTTTAACGAGCTACATATCCAATAAAAACACACTTGAAGGCTCTATCATCAAATTTATCCTTATGGGGTAATGCATTTGTGGCATAAAAAAGAAATCCAAAGTTCTTAAGATTGTTATAACTTGGTAGCTTATCATAGAGCGTCTTATACGGAGTTTTCCATGATAAGAGAGGGGTAGGTAGTTTGTTGAAAATGTAAGTAGTCACTAGAATTGAATCCCCCCAATATTTCTTTGGCATCTTACTTTGAAACATAAGAGATCTAGCAATCTACAATAAGTGCTTATGCTTTCTTTTAACCACTCCATTCTGTTGAGGGGAGTATGGACATGATCTCTGGTGCACGATTCCTTTTGTTTGGAAGATACTTGAACATTCTGAATTGATAAACTCATTTCCATTATCACTCCTCACAGTTTTGACAATGGTTTTGCAAGATTTTTTATTATTTGTGTTTTATGGTTGAGTAAAAACATCCATGTATCCTTATTGTAGTCATCAATAACAGTTAAGACATAATGAGCTCCAGAGATAGATGAGGTTTTATATGGTCCCTATACATCCATGTGAATGAGATCAAAGATGTGGTATGAAGAGGTTTGGCTTTTAAATAATGGTAATCTTTATTATTTGGATAAAAGACAAACATCACCTAGAGATAAATGCATTGAATCATCAGAAGTAATACCAACAATATGCTTTATGACAATGTGAGGTGCATAACCCAATTTGATATGCCAAAGTTGTAATTCTTTTTCAAATCTTTTATTTCCATGTTTAGTAATAGTACACGCTATTTGTTAGGGTTTATAAGGAAATCCTACCTTTGTATTTTGAACAAAAGAAACAATTGTATCTTGTAAAAAAGTCGACTTATTTAGAATGTAAAGACTTCCCTCAACTCATCCTACTACCAAAATCTTCTTAGTTAGCAGGTCCTGAAAGATGCAAAAAAAGGGGGTAAAACTTGATCTTAACGCCAGACAAGTTAGTAAGTTTGTGAACTAAAAGTAAGTTGAATTTAAAGCTTGATATATGAAGAGCAGTGGTAAGTGTAAGGGACGAATTTATGGTTATATCGCTTATGTGATAAACTAGTTTGACTTATCCATTAGGCAAGAAAATTGGTGCATATTCTTTTGGGGTTTTAGGTTGATCAAAGAGGTTAAAGTCTGATGTCATGTAGTTGAGGCTCCTGTATCAATTTTACATGAACCAGGTTCAATAAAATTAATTGAACTAAAAGAAAAATTAATTATAGAACCTATAAAGTCTACTAAATAAGTAAAATTGATTCGGTGACTATCCTCACCAATATTCATTCCCTTTATGTATTTCATTAACTCTTATTGGATAACATTGGTGATTTTTGCAGTCCATCCAGGTGTCTCTTGGATAGTATTAGATTTATTAGCTCCTTCAAACAACATGTTAGCAAGAGTAGCCATCACTCTTGGTTGTTTCTTTTCTTTTTGTTCTTTTTACCCTTATACTACTTTGGATATTCGTGTAATTTGAAGTAGGTTTCTTTCAAATATCCCTTTATGTTACAGTAATCGCAGAATCTATCTTTCTTCTGTTCTCTTCTCCTGTCACACCATTGATTGCTTTCTTTGTTGTATTCTTTTCCACCTTCCTTCTTGAAATTGTGTCCTCTAGCTAACAGAGCATTATGCTCAGAGATATCCTCCATGGCATATGCTTCCCTCTACTGCTCAACCTTTAATGTCATCAAATAGGCTTTATTCACACTCGTAATATGATTCAACAGAAGAATTTGATTTTTAATATGATCAACAAAATCATTTAGAACCATCAAGAACTAAATTAATCTATTCATCTTATTTATATTAATTATGGTCTTTGATAAACCATATGTACATTATGGAATCGATACCAAACAACTCAACTAATCCTGCAATTTCTTTAACCTTGTCTAATATCGAGCAATTCATGTTTCCTTGACAAATAAAATTTATCTCCCTCTGAATTTGATATATCATAGGCCTATTGCTTTCTCAAAATCTCCCTTGTAATTCATCCCATAGTTCTTTCAGCATTTCTTGTATAAATAGGCATCTAACTTACTCTTTGGAGAGGGAGTTCAGTATCCACGATGTTACCGTGTAATTTTTCCAAACCTAATTTTCATACTTAGGCAACATCTTAGTCCACATGGTGCATTTTCAATTAATGAATCCCAATTTTACCTTGGCTCCTAAGGTAATTCTTATAGATCTCGACCATGACATGTAGTTATATCCATTAAGAGGAGAAGAAACGAGAATTATACTAGGATGATCTGATGATTAAAGCCATAAAGGATCTTTAATGATTTGGCTTTTGTATTGTTGTCTTGCTTCATTACTATGATCATTTTTTACCATGATTAGCATTAAATTGTAGTAGCAGAATAGGTATTTTTATCAACAACCAGTGATCGTATGGCTCTGATACCATGAACAAATTTATCTAGATGAAGTAAAAATGAAAAGTTGTTGTATTTATTATTGATGTTAATATCTCTTATATGTGCAAACTACAATGACGAAGAATTAACTAACGGTAATCTACTAACAAACTACCTACCTACAAATGATAATTGCTTTAATAACTAATAGAGTTACAGTTACAACCGAGAGCTAAGTAGAAGTTAAGTGATAACTTAGATGCTATTTTATATGTTTACATTTACAACTAAAGATATCACCTTAAGTAAAAAGTTTGCTCCAGCCACAAGACAATCCATTTCATCTTTTTTGTCAAGATTGAACCCAAGCCGTTCTTTGAAAATGTATGCCCGGCCACCTGTGGCCTTTTAAGAAGATTTTGTCAATAATAGTACAGATTAAAATTGTATGAACATAATTGCATAAACTAAAGGTAGAAGTTTTGAGCCATCATAAAAACAAATTGTATGAAGATATTTTAATTGATGTTCGAGATACATAAATATACTAATCACTCAACTAATAATTATATA
>JAOQMS010000006.1:34294064-34323196 GCA_027563885.1 Erythroxylum longipes
ATAGGTAATTAGTTAACATTCTATTTATTAATATATGAATTAATGACATTTTATTACTTAGAGAATAACTAGATTCTTTTTTATTTAAGGAGATGATTAGGTTATATTTCCTATATATTCTTTGTACTATTCACAAAATAAGAAATAATTCTTTCTTCATAAGGAAAAATATAACATATGCTAATCCTTTTACGTTCTATTAATGTCCACCCTTAATAGAATAATGACTAAGAACAATATATGGATAATATATAAATACAAAATAAATCTCATAATTATAATCTTATCATAATTTCTTTTGCAATGTATAATTATTCTATAGAATTTATCATATACAACCAATTATGTACAAGATAAAAAATACATTTAAATAATATTTTTTGATTTAATCCTCAAAATTGAAAGTAATAATTTGCATTCGGTACTTGAAGGTGTTATTACAATCCACCTTATTATACTAAATGATTAAAAATATTACTATAAAAAAGTTTGAAACATCATTGTATGAACTATGAATATTGAATGACCACCAAACTGAAAATAATACATAAAAATCTAGTATAATACTATTTTTTGTCAAGATCAAATATGATCTTATTTCTTAAAGTTTATTGTTATATATCTTAATCATAACTGAATCTTATTTATGTTAATATTTTATAAAGTTTAGTGACAATAAAGTAGACTATATGCAAATTATAATATTATAAATTTTAAAGAATAATTTAAAAGTGTTATATTATAAAACGATCTACTATAAAATCTGTAATCACGACTTTTTACTAAATGGTTACATACTAAATAAAATCACCTATATTAACAAATTTTGCCAAGAATTGACTAATTATGTAACAAAAAGAATATTAATTAGTCAAATTATCAACATAACTGAGAAATAAATTTGCGGTCCTTTTAATTAAAAGACACCGGTCCACATCGGGTGTTACTAGAGTACAAATAACTATAATATTTCTTTTATTAACAGTAGTATGCCGTATGATATAATGCCCCACTGGGTTGAAATTGCAGAGAAGAAACTTAATTTCGTTGAAACTGGATTATAAACGCCGACGGAAAAATTAAGAAATAACTATAATCGTGCGTGAGAGAGCTAAGTAAGAACTTGATAGTTCATATTATTAATAAAAATAAAATATTAAGTTGGAAATCTACAGTTCAATTGGACTTGAAAGACATTAAGAGTCCGTCAGAAGTATACCTAAGACGTTCAATGATAAGTTTCCCATTGCAATATAAATGCAAACATTAAAATTGATACATGTTACTAATTGGTTAAAGGGTTAACTAACTTGTATCCTTCTCTTTAATATAAACAACTAGTCTTGGATTTCCTCTTTCAGCCACAAAACATAGTCTTGATCTTAAACATATTGATTTATATTTTGACATGAAGAGGAGAATTTTTATACGATTTTACTTATTTAAAATATTCTAAATTATTTGAATGGTATTAGAAAATCTAAAAGGAAATATTATGTGAAGTGTTTATTAAATTATTTTAATAAAATTATTAATAGTTAATTATTAAATACGAAAACAATTGACATTATCATGTATCTGATTCAACTATATAATTAAGACAATTCAATATTAACCTAAAGTTCTACATTTAAAAAGAAGTTCTGTTAAAGTTTCCTTCTAAAGAAAAATTGCAGTTGGGAAAACTGTTGGAAACAAATTGCGAAGGAGCATCAGAGGTATATACCACTATTACACCAAAACTTCCTGACAGCTTCTAGCTAGCATCAGTCACCACCAGCAACGCTAACCTTCTTCTTTGTCTCCTTTATAAAACTAATAATTGTGAGAAATACAACTGATGGTACGATATTAAGGCTCTAATAGGTTGTTAAACGTTACCTTAACCTCTATTAAACACGTACGCAGTTAGTGTTGTGTTAACCAAATGAAATTAAACACAGGATAATATTGTTATGTTGGATTGTGACCTCCTTCAATTTGATATCAATGACCTCATTTAATGTTTATGTTTGTAATCAATTCAGTTACATATATACAACTAAATCTAAGATAGACATTACATAATGGACACTTTTTTATTTTATAAAATTTTCTTGTACTTTGACTAAATTCTGTAATCAAGTCAAAATGGTCGACACATGGAGTGTATTACTATTACAATTTCTTGTTTGGTCAGCTTGCATATTCATCATTCAATCTGGGATAGATTTAGGTTGGTAGATGCATTTCTTATTTTCTTTTTGACTATTCATTTGACTCACTAGCCTCTTAACCCATTCCTTAATTCTGAGAGACTCAACAACTTGTAAGGTATTAAGTGGTAAATTGAACGATAAAATTTACCAAGGAAAGGTTTTATACGTAATTTACATTCACTATCTCCATACCAATTCTTAATGAGCCAATAGTCGCATGCCACGTTACTAATTAACAATTAAGCATCGTTGACTTTCTATGTTTTTGTCCAGTATAGTCTCTAGGGTTTAAGCAAAGTAACACTAATCAGAGATTATTATGTAAAGAGAAGACTGATAGCACTAAGCCACTAAGCTCAGCAATCGCAAGCGAGAAGGACCGTTGGTTCAAAAATAATTAACCGTGAAGATCAACCTAACCAAATTAATGCCTATACATCCTCAGCTTTTAAGGAACATAAAGGTGGCAATAAGTCATGTATTTCCTAAACACTTTCCACCATTTAAGCCTCAGGATCTTCTTGTGATTTTGCCCTCCATGGAGCTTAATGACAAGCTCCTGAGTGAAATCTCTGTCCCTCATCAATCACTGTTCTTTCCAGAAAATGATATTAGTAATTACCCCAGTAACAATGAACCATACGTGAAAGATGAGTTTCCCTTGGAATTGTGCTCATCAAAGAGCTTTCTTCATGATTTCCAACACCTTGATAACCAGTTTCATGCCCATGGGTCGTCTTCAAATCCCATGTTTGGGGTCCAAAGTGGTTACAATTTCGAATCTTTCGATGCTTTCTCATATGGGTCTTCGACTAATATTGATTTCTGTGAATACAAGTGCAAGCCATTTGCAGATAGTAATAATAATGGTGGTCAAGTTCAAGTCTTGGACAATTTTCTAACTGCATCTGGAGGAGGGTATCTGAATCTTTTTCAAAGAAACCACATTCATGAGTTGATAGGATCTTCTACTCAGCGTCACATGTCCTTAACCTTGCAAGAGATGAAACCATTGAATATTTTAGTACCAGACGAGGTCTCTTGTGTGAGTGCCAATAATCACGAGTACTATAAGAAAGTGGATATCATTAATATCAAACCAATGCCTTCTTCTGTAAGAAATAAGACTTGGAAAGGTCGAGAGGAGAACAATGTAGTGAAGGGTCAATGGACAGTTGAGGAAGATAGGTATAGATCAGATTGTTTGATTTCTATCAGTAGGATATTATTAACTTTGCTTATATATAACAGTGACGATCTCTGATGTTTGGTTTTGCTGCTAATTGCATATGGTTATTTATGTACAGGCTTTTGATTCAACTGGTTGAACAACATGGCGTGAGAAAGTGGTCTCATATTGCTCAAATGTTGCCAGGAAGGATTGGAAAGCAGTGTAGAGAGAGATGGCATAACCATCTAAGGCCTGATATCAAGGTTAAAAAGTCTACCTCTTTTTTTTTTTTGCATCATTTCATGTAGTGCAAGTCTAATAGATGCCTCCGTTTTATTTTATATTTCATTGGGATAGTAAGTAGCTCGCAAAAGGTAATTAACTATAACTCGTAAATCTTATAATATAATAAAAAATATTTTAATACTACAATTCAAATAGTATTTTTATTTTATTATTTTATTATTTTATTTCTTATACTATTTGTCATTAATAAATATAACTAAATTTAAAATATATAAAAATTCAAATAAAATTTGATTTAATAATTAAAATATATTTCAAATAAACATTAATTTATAAATAAAATTTAATTTATAAATTATTTATTTTATTAAAATAACATAATTTTATTAATAGTTTGTTAATAAATATTATATAAGAGATTAAATAAATATATTTAATTAAAAATAATTTATCTTTAAGTTTATCTAATATTTAATTATTATCAGTGATAAAAATATAACTACATTAACATTGACATTTTTATTTGAAAGAAAAATAAAAAAAAACTAAAAACAAATATTTTATTTATTCGTTTGAGAATAGAGGCTGGAGGAGGAGGAGGAGGAGATGACGGACTAGAGAGTTGGACTTGGAAGTGGAAGGAAGGGATAGACTACTACATTTTGTTTGTTGAGAGCAAAGTGTGGTACGCCATTGACCAGTTAACACGTGATAATTTGTTTAATGATTGATGCGCTTTTGTTCTTTTGGTTCTGTATTGCACATGGGAGGAGGAGCAGAAGAGTAAACAATTTAATGATTTCACAAGTACATAAAACACAATACATGCTTATGCTTTGCTTTTACCATATCTTACAAATCAACCTTTTCTGAGGTCGATACCAACACTGAGTCATTTTACGTTAAAGCCTTACGGCCCTAAATTTTCATAGTTTGACATTATTTTATTCATACTTTTGATTTTTTTGGTAGAAAATTGAATTTTAATTAACTTTAGAAATAGAGGTATAATACATGCAGTTTACATCTCCACAGATGAGTTAAAGCAAACTACAACATTTCACATTTAACTCCTTACCAACGTAACATAATACAAGGCCATAAACGACAACAACGTAGTACTTCTTCATTTGTTGACGTATTGGCAAAAGGGATAAAGAGAGGAAACATATCTTTTGTTTCTAAAAATCTGTTCTTTGTTCTAAAAGCAATTTCATTCATTCATTGCAATAAATAAATTAAAATTGGACGGATGAGATTGCACAGGAACAGAGGGAACAAGGTATTTATTTGAGAACAAAAGATCTTGTTCTGTAAAGAAAATCTCCTCCACCATCGATTCTTGCATAATTTACCAAATTAGCGCTTAGAAGTTCTAATGTTGTCATGAATTACCGACTCTCCGCTGCTAGAATGCGTTAACAGAGGTAAGTGGTATTTTATCAGGTTGCATGCATCTTCTCTTTCCTATATATCTAATCGATGTTCTTTTAATGCTAGGTATGCTATTTCTACCATTTTCCTTATAGATCTCGCAATCTTGAAGAAATGTTTCTTAGTTGGTTAGACATAGAAACAGGTGAGTCTTCTTTTATAAAACTTCGATTCAAGTTATTCTCCACACTTATTTCATCGCACTATCCAATTCTCTCTCTTCTAGAACTGTTATAATATGCATTCTGATGTTTTCGCTGATGGCCATCTTAAGTGTATCGCAGGACATGACCCTCTCAAAGAAGATTCTTTGGTTGCTCTTCTCCCAAATACCTCTAACCAGGTAAGCTAACCCCGCTCTATATATCCGTGCTTTGTTAATGTTTGTATTCACATCCATTGCATGCTACACCTTATGACATCCTCCCATTTATTTGGTTGGTCTTCAGCCCCACATCTATTTGCGATTTCTTTTCATATAACATTTGTGTATTGGCAAGTGAAAAGCATATGATTTATTGATTCATTATTTCTTTCGCACAATGAACACCTATTTGGGAGTTACATAAATGTGTTGAGTTTATCCTGTGTGGGTGACCGCCCTTTAATGGCCATCCAGAGGTTTACGGTTGCCCTTGGGAGAGTTTTATTACTCCAAACTATTTCATATCAATTATCGTTCTATTAGTGAATAAACAATTTTGTTTTCTTAGCCGTATTACTATATCTTTCTCATATGAAAGATTGGTGTTAAGCAGGACGGTTTTTACTGGTATGTCTGGAGTCATCCTTCTTATGATCTCCTTATTGCTTAATCCTTGTTGAACAGTGTATTCCCTAGGAATATGCTATTTCATCCCTTGAAGTTGTGATTGTTCATGTAGGCATCCCATCTCTACTCATTTGTCAAACCAAAAATTTGTATCTTTCCCATTCCCCACCCTATGCCTTATGTGAGGTTTGATCAACTCCCTAGTTTGTCTCAATTACCTTCTTAAGGGTAGGTGAAACCCTTTCAGGAATTTTGATGTACTAGATACTCTCTTTGGTTAGATATATTCTCCATACCCATCACACCCATAATGAATTCTCCTTTCTGATTAACCTTGAAAATCTTTTTGCTAACATTGAGTGATTAATTACTTGAATCAATATGAGCCCTAGTACTCTTTGTTTTCTAGGCTTACAAATCTCTATCCACTTGATCTTAGCTACCCCTTTTTGCTTCTTGTTTATCAAATGTTCAAAGCAAATAGGCATCAATTATTTGAAAAGCTTTTAATGGGTCAATTCCATCATGAAGGTTGTGAAAGTTACAAGTAATATGTGAAAATTTAGATAGGGTGTTAAATTGAGAAGATAAAAATTTAAAAGATTCAACGTTTAAGTAATATTAAACTTACATAAAATTTATATATAATAAATAATAAGTAAAAATTATAAAATAAATAAAATTTAATATATAATAAATACTTTGTAAAAATTATAAAAATAAATAGAAAATATAATATAATAAAATACTTTATTGAAATACAAAGAATAAATCTATGTTTTTTAATATATAATTTGAAAAACTGGAAGGTTGTGGTTTCGCAATATATATTTTCTGCCATAGTTGCTTTGAATTGAACCTGACAGTTGCTTAAGAGGAAGTAATTGTGTTAGCAATTGTGAATTTTTAAGAATTAAATCGCAAGCAAAAAAATCAAATATGCAACAAATAAATCAACAATTGAAATTTGGTAATGTAGTTTGACACACTTGGCCTACGTCTGTAGGGTCCGCACCTAACTTAATTAACTTTCATGAAAGTACAATAGTTTTACACAAGGCTTTACTGAACCAACAACGCTCACCTTTTAACACTACCCACTAAGTATTTCACTCCCAATAGCACGACCACCTCATGCTAACCTCGACAGAGAATTTTTCAAACAACTAATGATAATGAAGATGAAATAAAATCTCAAGTGCTTGAATCGATAATAACATAAACAAAGAAACACTCGAGTCAAAAGACACTCCTTTATATGTGCAGCTTCATCAAATCGAAATCATAGGAAATTGTCTAACAAGAATTCTACTATGAACCTTCAAATTAATCATTGAAGAAAACCACCCATAGCAGCTACAAGAATCATCAAATGAACATATGTTCCGTCACCAAAACATGTTAAAAATATAGCAGCAAGATTGATCAAGTAACTGCACATTTTTTCCTCACAAAAACGATATATAATTAGTCCAATTGTTCAAGTACATATCCAAAAATGTAGTTGCCAAAAAGTTGATAAAAATATATGATAAATTTTCCCAATTAGTTACATACATATCCAATAAGTCCTATCTTCTTTAAGATTCTATTTCAAGTAGGATTCCTTCGATATTCACGATAGTGGAGTCCTATACCAAGTGAATTTCTTATCATTAATGATAAACCAAATATATCAAACTATAAATAATGCCCAAAATAATAAATTAGATATCTTAACAATCACCCCTTTTTTGACATTATTTGCTACATCAAAGAACTCACAAAATAGAAACTCCCCTGAATTGAACAATCATAACAATAGATTCCAAATAACATCATATTCAATATCAACTGTTAGGTTCACAAGCAATAATCACCAACAAAGCAGAAAATATCAGCTAGAAAATTAAACAATCCTTTATCCCCTTTAGGACAAAAAAATGCCAAAAGAAGGTTTAGAGTCATGGGAAGCGTAGCGAAGAACCTACTGCTTAAGTTGGCGAAGAGCATTTATACTCGCCTGAAAGATACCTTTAATCTAATCAATTTCAGCAAATAAGGCAACATGGGTATTGTTATTAGATCTAGTAGACAGTGCCAATGACCTAAAAGAGAAGTAGGGCAAATTAATTACTCGAACTTGCTTGTTCACATTTAAAATGCAAGGAGAGATATTCATCAAAGACACCAGCTCAAGTATAGCAGAATCAATCTAAAGGGACACCATGAGTATGAAAAAATTAAGTAATTAAGCAAGGAAAACATAATAATGATGTTGTTTACTAGCATCCGCAAGCATAACCTTAATAATTATCCGCTCCAAATTGAACTTAACGCTTGTTCCAATTGCATAAATTTTTTTTGCCTAAGCAGGATATATAGTGAATGTGAGGATATTGGGTAACCAGTTAACCAACATAATCTTATGAATGACAAAATATTTTTGAGATAAATTGGAAGCACGAAGTGGAACAGTAGACGACTAAGAAGACAATTTTCCACCCGTTAACAGATTAGCTAATATGTCATTCGTCACAACAAAGTCATTCGCTTATAACTCATCTTCAATCAAATTAACAAAAACACAAAAACTCATTAAGTAAATTCGCATCAAATCTAATCAATTTCCCTCTACGCATAAATCAGATGAAAACTAATAGTAGTTGCATTCAAAATACCTTTATCCAAATTGTAATAGAAATTTCAAACCAATTCAGCATCAAGATGTTTAGGCAATAATGCAGCAGTTAGCAAATTGTGCTCAGTCAATAGGGTATCCAAATTAACTGTTGATATTCAACAAAATTGATAGAATGGTCAAGGACAAACTCGGTAGTGGCGAGAGAGTCCCATTTTTGTTGTGGTGCCAAAAAGTAAAATTTATAAGATAGGGCTTGCTCCACTGAAATCTGAGCATGAGATTATTGGTAAGGCGGTCGAACTGAATTTTAAGCAATATATTTCATAAGGCGTCTGGAAGCAAAGGAAGTAGCTTTCAATTTTGATATAACCAAAGGTGTTGGAGTAGGAGACTCGATATGGACATCCTCCAAAGTAGAGGAAGAGGTGTCAGTAGATGATTTCTCAATAAGGTGAGAGAGTACCCGATGTACATCAACATCAATAATCAGTTGTTCTTGAATGGAGGGAGGATTAGGATTTACAATGGGTGTCACCAAACATGACCAAGCTCTGGTGACCGAAATCCCATAAGGTGGGTTTTGTTGCAGATGGTTGGAACGTTAAGGTGGGTCGACTATGGACGGTGGAGATGCCTCCAATGACCGCTCCAAAAGATGGGAAGACACTTGATGTTTAAATTTTCTCATTAATTCTTTGAGCAAAGAAATTCCTGATGGTGATGATGGTGAGGTATGATGGTGCGAGAGAGAGAGATCCAAAAGAGAAGATGTGGTAGTGAGAGAGCCAATGTAGTCAAAAAAGGAGGCAAAATTTTAAAAACAAAGAGAGGGGGAAAGAGGGGTGCGCCGTGGTAAGTAAAAAACTAATAACAAAAATTAAGGATTTAACCCCTTTTTTATTTTTCTTTTTCTGGATAAAATACAACAAAATACTTCAAAAATGTAAATCATACAATCCTAAAGGCCCTTGAAGAGATTCAAACCTGATGAAATCAAGCGGTTTCATAAAAATATCAACCAGTTGCTTCTCAGTTGTTCCATATGAAAGAACTGCAATTTTATTCTCCATAAGCTCTCGAATGAAATGACACTTCAATTTAATATGTTTGGTTTTTGAATGTTGAACTGGGATTTTATAGATGTCTATAATGCTCTTATTATCACACATAACTATCAACACATATAGAGTAACTCCATGGTCTTCCAACATTTGCTTCATCCATAAAAGTTGAGAACAATAACTACCGGCTGCAATATATTCCACTTCTACTATTGACAATGAGATGGAGTTTTGATTCTTACTATACCATGAAATCAAATTGTTTTCAAGAAAAAAACAGCCCTCTAATGTGCTTTTTTTTCATCTAAATTTTCAGCCAAATCTACATCACTATAACCAGCTAGATAAGAAGTAGAATCGTATGAGTACCATAGTCTAAATTCAGAAGTACCATTTACATACCTGATGATTTGCTTTACCGCAGTCAAATGAGACTCTTTGGGATTGGATTGATAGCGTGCACATACTCCCATGCTATAACAAATATCAGGTCTATTCGCAGTTAGATAAAGCAAACTCCTAATAATGCTTCTATATAAACTCACATTAACATCTTTGCCATGATCATATTTATTCAACTTTGTTGACACAATCATTGGTGTTTTGGTATGACGTGCATTCTCAAGGCTGAATTTCTTTTGTGACACGAAGATACCATCTTTCACTTGCTTGATTTGTAATCCCAAAAAGAAATTCAATTCTCCCACCATACTCATCTTAAACTCATTTGTCATCATCTTTACAAAGTCCTCCACCATCTTTGGATAAGTGGAGCCAAACACAATATCATCAAAATATATTTGTGCAATCATCAAATCAGATATGAATTTTTTAAGAAATAAGGTCTTGTCTACTCTACCTTGCTTATATCCTTGATTGAGTAGGTATTGGATGAGTCTCTTATACCAAGCCCTTGGAACTTGCTTGAGACCATAAAGAGTCTTTTTAAGTATGAATATCTGATTAACAGGCACCAAATTGATGAATCCCTTTGGCTGTTCACATATACTTCTTCTTATATAAATCTTTTCAAAAATGCACTCTTCATATCCATTTGGTAAAGTTTGAATCTTTTCACACTTGCTATGCCCAAAGAAGTCTAATTGACTCAAATCTTGCTACTAGAGCAAATGTTTCCTTCAATTAAAAATATTCTTGAGTAGCTAACCTAGTCTTATTTCTTGTCACATTACCTTTGATGTCAGTTTTGTTGCAAAAAACCCATTTTGTTCCAATTATATTTACATCTGATGGCCTTGACAACAATTCGCAAACATCATTTCAAACAAATTGTGTTACTTTTTACATTGTTGCTGTTCAAAATTTGTCTTGCACTGCTTCTTTCACATTCTTTGGTTTAAATGAAGAAGTATAACATATAAGCACTGTAAGTTCTTGATAATCTATCTTTTTTTTTCTTTTTCTTGTTTTCCTTCTATCACTAACTTCACAAATCACATTTTCAATAGGATGACTTCGTCTGATTCGTGATGGAGGATCTTTGATGGAATTACCTTCCTTTGAGTCTTCGTTATTCACAAAGATTGTTTTTGCATCAGATGTTTGGTTGGTTTCTTCCTCTGAGACAATCAACTGCTCCTCTGTTTGGCTGGTTTCTTTTCCAGTAACAACTAATTATGACTCTGGACAATTTCTGATTTTAATTTCATTGCGTCTTTATTCTAATTTGTGAGACTAATTTAAAAGGTTTTCTTTTACCAATTTATCAATTATTTGGTGCACATCATCTACAATAACATTCACGGATTCCATCATTGTCTTAGTTCTCTAGTTGAACACATGATATGGCTTATTATAAATTGAATATCTAAGGAAGATGCCTTCATCACTTTTACTTTCAAACTTCTTAAGTTGCTCTCAATCTTTGAAAATGTAACACTTGCTTCCAAATACATGGAAGTAGCCAACTTCTAGTTTCTTTCCCTTCCGTAATTTATAAGGCGTCTTGTTCAAGAGGTTTCTAAGATGAACTCTATTGCATATGTGACATGTCGTATTTATTACTTTAACCTAAAATCTCATTGATATTTTTCTTACATTCAACATAGATCTAGCCATCTCTTGACGAGTTCGATTCTTCCTTTTTGTAACTCCATTTTTTTATGAAGTTTTAGGTGCTTAAAACTCTTGCATGATACTGTATTTATCACAGAAATTGTTAAAACTTGCATTTTCAAACTCCCTTCTATGATCATACCATATTCTTAACACTTTCATATTTTTCTAATTTGTAATACACACGCATAAGCTTCAAACTTGCATTTTCAAACTCCCTTCTATGATCATACCGTATTCTTAACACTTCCATATTTTTCTAATTTGTAATACACACGCATAAGCTTCAAAATGCTTAAAATGCATTTGATTTTTCTTTCAAGAAAGCTACCTAAGTATAACTAGAGTAATCATCAACACATGTCAAAAAATATCTCATTCCATCAATACTAGCATATTGCGTTGGACCTACCACATCCATATGAATTAATTCCAATATACGAGAAAATGTAATGTGTCTAACCTTTTTATGTGGCACTCTCGTCTATTTATTTTCCCATTTGACATGCACTACATATAGTCCGGTCATTATTGTTCATCATAGGCAAGCCTTTCACTGCTTCAAATTTGCTCAACTTATTGATGAGATTATAATTGGCGTGGCCAAGCTTTTGATGCCATAGATTTATGTTGTCATCATATGAAACTGAATTACATGAGGTGATGACCTACAACATGTAGCAATTATCTGTCGATCTTCTGTCGTTTACTAGACACTCTTTTTTCGTTCAACACCATTCATTCATCACTAGTGAATTTAACTAACAACCCATCATCACAAAGTTGACTAACATTCAACAAGTTGGCTTTCAAACCATCCACATAAAGAACATTTTTTAAGTGAGGTAGTCCATCTACACAAAAGGTTTCTCTCGCAATTACCGTAGCTTTCTTCCCATCCCCAAAAATAACTTGACCATCCACACAACTTTGATAATACATCAAGTAGCTTCTTTCACCAGTTATATGCTATGAACACCCACTGTTAAAATACCATCCATTGTGAGAGGTGGAACGTATAGATTTAAGAGCCAAAAGTGCTTAAAGTTGATTCTTTCTACTAAGTTTGCTTTGGTAACATTGGCTTCTACTATAAATTCTCTAAAGAGTGTTAGAAATTTCTATTTTAAGCCCTTAAAAATAACATTTGTAACAACTTGTAGCAATTTGGCCTTATATGACTGTTTACGCCACAAATGTAACATGTAGGCACAAACTTTTGGTTCCTTTTTTAAGTTTTTCCTCTAACAAACCCAACTTCACCATTTTTCTCATTATTCAATTGAGGCTAAATACCTGAATTGGGGCTTAATATTTTTGAGTTTGATCAGTTTGGGACTTAAACTTGTAACTTGCTCATAAAAGGTCTAAACTTTCATGAGTCTGCTCACTTTAATACTTTTTTAGATGAAAATTAGGACATGTATTACACGCGCTGTTACATATAGGTTAGTTAATCTTTAACCATGGGTCGGCTAGTCTTTAGTCACCGGTCACACCACCAATGTCAGGCATTAGCCCACGTTTAATACATTCCTCCAAATCCATGGAGACCATCCTGGAATCTCTGATTTTAACCATCCCTGGATAGATCCACTGCTCTGCACCTACATCTCCACCGTTAATTGAACCAGATCCTTGTCGGAGAACATAATGAAGATCACGTCGCGTCTGGTCACGTTGGGGCTAGTCACAACGTGGTACTCGTCCAACATAGGTGTGCTCTGAACAAATACTTGCCGAGTAATTACAGGTTCAAGTACCCGATCTTCTTAACCATGTGCCACATGACGATTTGAAGCTTGCTCAGCTACATGGAAATTGCATGCATGAAGATGGTCCCTATGTAGACTATCTGCCCACACCTATAATTCTTTAAGATCACCGCTTTGAGTCTTGTCTTCTGCGTCTTCGTCATCCTTGGCAACATTTTCCTGCGCTTCTTATCCGTCTCCTTCAACCAAGCCATTGGGGCCACCATGCCCTTTTTCACTACTATTTTCTCTTATTTGATGACTCTCAAGAAAGAGGCTTGGTTGAATTATGTTACCTTAATCCCTATCGTCACTGGTGTTATTATTGCTAGTGGGGTACGTTTACTTTAATGTTAGCTTCTTTTAATAATTCAAATTTCTGATTTATGTATCAATTGAGTAGTCTATACTGATCTATATATCATGTTATACTACAGGGTGAACCAAGTTTCCATCTTTTTGGGTTCATAATGTGTGTTGTTGCTATAGATGTAAGGGCACTCAAATCAGTACTCCAGGGGATTTTACTTTCTTCTGAAGGGTATTCTACTTCTTTCTCGGTTTTATTTCCTCGTTTTACATGTCAATGAACACCATTTAACTATTTTGTTTTGTTTTATTTAATGGAGAAGCTCAATTCTATGAACCTCCTTCTGTATATGGCTCCAATTGTTGTTGTTGTTTTTTTACTTCATGCAACACTTATTATGGAAGATAATGTTGTTGGCATAACCCTGGCTCTTGCCAGAGACCACTTCAAGATTATCTGGTACCTGCCATTCAATTCATCACTGGCATACTTCATAAATTTGACCAATTTTTTGGTTACTAAACATATCAGTGCTCTCACTCTCTAGGTGTGCATTACTTTTTTCTCTAACTGTGATTCATTTAATTTATTGTATACTGCTATGTGATCTTTGAAGCTACTGTTAGTTACTTAATGTGAGGCATTACGAAAACAATTTGCAGTATCAACTAGTACCAAGAAATTGGTAGTTTAGATTGCCAAATAGTTAACTTTGCTGTGTGTATAATTATATGAATCTAAATGATACATAGAGTTTGTTTATATTTCTTGTATAGTGAGCATTTCATGATAATTTCAAGGCAATAAAATCAGTAGATCAAATGCATGTGCACTCTTCTGCTTATTGTAGAGATAATGTTAAAATTTGTTCCAACTTATAACTTCAGGGCATGAATGTTAGAACATGTAAGGATGGTTTGCAAAGTAAGATCCAAGTATACTATTGTTGAATTGACTGGTTATCCTTAGTAACTTTCGTTTGTTTTGTTTGAAACTCCACTCATTTTTTTATTTTTAACCAAAATTCCTTTTCTATTTTCAAAAAAAGGCTAACACCAGCTATCAATTCGTTAGCTTCCACGTTCCAGGTCGCCACTAGTGCTTTAGCAGAAAGCTAGTCTAATTATTGCCGCTATCTCGCCGATGTTCCTTCGATTTGCATCTCGTCACTAGTAGATGCTTTCTCTTTCACGTTGCACACCATTGGCATCTCCATCACCCAATGAAGCTTCATCACGTAACTCACTGTCGGCAGTCCAATCATCAGCTTTAGAGGAGTCAGCAACCTCCAGCATTTCCAATTGGAATATGTGATAGGATTACTGGATAATCGATACTTAAATGACTCATATTGGTAAGTATTTTTATGATTTGTTACTCGTGGGGAGGAGAATGGATGTGGCATTGCCATAAAGACGTTCTTTTAGGGGAATTTGGCTAGAACCTATTTTTTCTTTTCTCTTTTCAATTTGTATTCCCAAAGCACAGCAACCTCCAGCATTTCCAATTGGATTATATTATAGGATTACTGGATAATCGATACTTAAATGACTCATATTGGTAAGTATTTTTATGAGTTGTTACTCGTGGGGAGGAGAATGGATGTGGCATTGCCATAAAGACGTTCTTTTAGGGGAATTTGACTAGAACCTGTTTTTTCTTTTCTCTTTTCAATTTGTATTCCCAAAGCACCATTTTTTCTAAAAGCATCAAGGTCAATTCACAATAAATACTAACTGACCCATGGCTAAAGACTAATTGACCTACATGTAACGGTGCGTGAAAAACATGTCCTAATTTCCATCTAAAAAAGTTTTAAATGGAGCGAACTCATAAAATTTTAGGCCTCTTTGAGCAAGTTACAAGTTTAAGTTCCAAACTGATCAAAATAAAAAAGATTAAGCTCCAATTTGAGCTTTTAGCCTTCAATTGAGAACATTCACTTTTATAACTAATACCTTGAAATTCCCTTTTATTTTTACCAATTTTCAGCAATTGATCTAACTTCTCAATATCCCCATTCAACAATCTTATTCCTTTTTCAGTATTGGCTAGCTTTACCTTTGTTTCATCAAGTTTATCTATTGTTGACAATATCTTCATCTCTAGATCTTGAATGACGTCCTTTATGGTTGAAATCTCCCTCTTTAGCTTCTCATTTTGCTTACGTGTTTTCACTTATTTGGCATACGTGTAGCTGTCTTCTTCTTTGAATTCTGAGTAGTTGTCATCGTTGTCACAATCTGAATTAGAATATAGAGTTGAAACATTTGAAATTTTATTTTCAGTTTCTTCACTGATTGTTACTAAGCAAGCATTTAAACTTTTGATGTATAAAGCGACCAACGTAGCATGATTACTTACAATTTCATCTTTGTTGCCGTACTCACTTTCAGATTAATTTTTACTCCAAGTGCTTATGTAAGACTTCTTTTTTCTCCTTTTTAGAGTATTAGCACATTTCACTTGTACTTGTATAAAGCCTTGACATTCATGACATTGTATCTTATCTCCCTTTCACCTTTTTGAGTTTTTTCTTACTCTTTGACATTATTGTTTGATGAACTCCCAACATTCTATCTAAAATCAGGCATATCTTTCTTCACCTTTTTCAGACACCTGCTGAAATTTCTTGCCAACAACACCATATCTTCATTTTCATCAGAGTCATCTCCTAAGTCATTCACAGATTTAGCAACTTCAGGTTGCAACGCCAACCTTTTATTCTTCTATCTCTCGACAGATTCATCTCAAAGTTTGTGAGAATCCCAATTACCTTATCCAAAGATAACTCATTAATGTCATAGGCTTCTTTAATGGTTGCAATTTTCAATATGAAACTAGGAGGCAATGATCTCAATATTTTCTTAACAAGTTTTAGATTTCAATAATTCTTCCCAATTTGATGTGCTTGATTGCCAATATCATGCAACCACTCATGAAAGTCTCTAATAGATTCACTTTCCTCCATCTTAAGCTCTACAAATCTATTATCCAACATTTGAAGCTTTGAAGCTATCACCTATTTTGACCCCTCATGTATTGTCTACAATGTATCCCACGCTTTTTATGCTGATTCACACGTTGAGATCATATTGAAACGTCTTTCATCTACAACACAAAAAATTTCATGCATTGCTTGAGAATTACCAAGCGCTCCCTCTTCTTTAGCCCTTGTCCATTTAGATGGTTCATTAAATATCATTTAATTCTTTTCATCAATCATCATTGGATGGGTCCATCTAGTCATTCAACACAGAATTCCATGTTTTAGTTCCTTATGCTTCAATAATCACTTTCATTCTTGATTTTCAAGTAGGATAATAAAACCATCTAGCAAAGGTGGCCTAGTGATTGATGCCCTTTCTCTGGTAGCCATGATTACGGAACACTAATCTACACCAACTTGATACACCAAATTCTGATTAGGTGAACCAAGCTCTAATACCAATTAAAAAATTGGAAGGTTGAAGTTCTGCAATATATATGTTCTGCCACAGTTGCTTTGAACTAAACCTGACAGTTGCTTAATAGAAAGCAATTGTGTTAGCAATTGTGAATTTTTTAGAACTAAATCGTAACCAGAAAAAATTAAATATGCAATAAATAAATCAACAACTGAAATTTGGTAATGTAGTTTGGCACACCTGACCTATGTTTGCGGGGCCTTCACTCAACTTAGTTAACTTTCACGAATGTACAATAGTTTTACACATGGCTTTACTGAGCCAATATCATTCACCCTTAACACTACTCACTCGTACTCACACCTTATGAAAGCATTTCACTCCCAATAGCACGACCACCTCTTATTAACCTCAACAGAGGATTTTTCAAACAACTAATGATAGCGAAGATGAAAATAAAATATTAATCTATTGAATGGATAATAATATAAACAAAGAAACACTTGAGTCAAAAGACACTCCCCTATATGTGCAGCTTCATCAAATTGAAATCATGGGAAGTTGTCTAACAAGAATTTTGCTGTGAACCTTCAAATTAATTACTAAAGAAAAGCACACATAGTAGCCATAAGAATAATCAAACAAACATATGTTTCATCACTGAAACATGCCAAAAACATAACAGCAAGATTGAACAAGTAACTGCACATTTTCCCTCATAAAAATGATGTATAAGCATTCCAATTGTTCACATACATATCCAGAAATGTAGTTGCCAAAAAGTCGATAAAAATCTTTGATAAATTTGCTCAATTAGTCATGTACATATCCAATAAATCCTATCTTCTTTAGGATTCTATTTCAAGTAGGATTCTTTCAATATTCAAGATAGTGGAGTCCTATACCAAGTGAATTTATTTTATCACTAATGATATACCAAATATATCAAACTACAAATAATGCCCAAAATAATAAATTAGATATCTTAACAAATATCTAAACATAATTAATTAATAATAAATCTAATAATTTCAATTAAAATTGGATCAAACATAAAAATTAAAATAATAGTAACAATTAAAAGTATATTTTTAAAGGAAGTTGTGTCTTATTGTCATAAAAAATTTTAAATTCTCTAACAGTATTTAAGACTCTTAAACCAAACTTTCATCTAAAATATAAACATCAACATCTTCTACTATATTTAAATAAAATATAAATTAATAACATATAAAATTAATAGCAAAATAAAATTAATAAAAATAAAATTCATTCAATAAAATATATATCCTTTATCCTTAGATAATAAGTAAAGTAAATAAGATTATTAAGTCTTTAATGTTCTGAATGATTTTGTTTCTTCTTATGAATACAATAAAAAAAGATTCAATTATATTCAAAACCTTATATAGAATATATTTGACTAAATAATCTAATAACAAGTTTACTTAATGTCAGAATAATTTTACTAAATAATTTCCTTCATTCATCCATATTTTGGATTAATAATTATAAAAATAAAATATATAAAGGTATGTAGACTTACCAAGCTGTAATTTTTTAATTTTAAGTTTTTTCTTCACATATTTAGTAAAACTCTCTAAACCTTTATAATACAATTTAATTTTATTTATAACCTTTGATATTCTTCATTAGAAATAATACATTTACATATAATCACATAGAAAAGATTGCTTATAAAATTAATAAACATGCATGCATATCCAACAATATGGATTGAGAAACTAAGATACTAAGTGGATCCTTTGAATAAAATACTTATCCTATTGCTGAGCAAGAATATGTCTATATGTATGTATATGTCAGGCCTGAATTTGAGCAAGGACAGACAGGCACCTGCCCAAGACCCACCCTCATGAAGAACGAATAAGGCCCACTCTTGACTCTCATAAAGAACAAAATAAGTTAAAATAGGCCCACTCTTGACCTTTATAAAGAGCAAAATGAGACAAAACAACACCCATTTTTGACCCTTATAAAGAACAAAAAGAGGCAAAATAGGGCCCACTCTTGGCCCTCTTAAAGACCCTTTTTTCACTTTGCCCAGGGTGTATAAAACATTAGGAACGACCCTGGTATAGTATATGTATATATATGTATGTATGTATATATTTATAAGGCTTATACAATTCATCCTTTCTTTAAAAAAGATTCATAATTTTTTTACAAATTTCATACACTCAATCATATATGTACCCCATAGATGAATTCTTATATGATTTAACAGTCTTTAATAACCTTATAAGTAGAGTCACGTTCTTCACAATAATCAAGTAAGCATTCCAAAATTTACTGTATAGAATAACAACATAAACATCTATTTCCTATGATAAATTATGAATTGAGATATGGTTATTTGTTACTAATTTTTGAAGTACCTGTTTATCATAAATACTTTTCAAAGTTATAAATTTAGATGTATAATCTCAATATGATCTTCTTGTTTTCTTCAGACAGACAAAAAAATGTTATATATAAAATTTGAGATCTTAGATGCATGTGAAGTAATATTAAAAATATGGTCAATACAACCAATATATTTTAAAACAAGATTTATATAATAAGAAACACCTAGAGTCTAATAAATATTTTTAGACTTTGATTGTAACAAGTATCTAGTTGATACATAATTAGCTACATTTTTTGTCATGAAGTGCACAATAATTTTTAGTTTAACCAACTTAAGAACTTTATAAAGTAATACAAATAAAGTATGAACACTTTTTACTGTAATAGAAATATCAAAAAACTTGATAAAAGTTGTTCCAATATTACAATAAACCAAGAAATTAATCAAGGTTCTTCGTCTTTGATCAGTCTAACCATATGCCATAATAGTGCATCATATTGCTCTCTAACTAGACTTATATGCAACCACAATCAATTGAAAGGCACGTGAATCTCATAATAAGAAGATGCCTTAAGTCTAAGAACTATCATTATTGTAACATATATTACTTAATGAAAATAAGGTGAATTCAAAACATATAAAGGAATACACGAATGATAAAACCATATAGCCCGAGCTTATTTACATCAAAAATAACGTCCTTATCAATCAAAACACTTTTTAAACTAGGTTCAGAACTAAGAGTGGTTTTAGAGGAAAATAAGAATATGTGTCAATAAAACACTTGAGATAAATTAAATTACGATGATTAAAAGAAAGCATAATGGATTTTTGTAGAAAATAATTTGATGCCCATTAATAAAATATCTTCTTATATAGCAAGTTTAACGGTGCAATGTTTAGAGTGTAAAGTAAAACTTAAAATTTACGTTTTGAAAAAGGCCTTTGATTATGAACTTGTGATTATGCTATGAGAATTGAACTCAAATTACATAATGCTTAGTGAATGTTTGAGTCAATCAATGAATTTGAGTAGGTTTGATCATTGATTTGGTTTCTTTGTAAAGTTATATAAATATTTTTTCAGCAGATGGAAGTTAGTTGCTATTGTCTAGCTATTGAAGTTCTTTGATTAGTTTATACATATGTTTATATATTAACCTTTAAATTGTGATATGACAACATAGGCCAACATTTTAAGACATAAAAATGTATTGAATGTTGCTAAAATATTTTTTTATTTGAGCAAACTTAATAAAAATGAGAAACTTTATAGCAAAACTAAGAAATGTATTTGTAGCTCAAAGCATAAAAAATAAAAGGGAGATTTTTCTAGACTAAGAAATGTATGCTCTAATATTTCCAATAATAATCTTTCACTTTGGTCATATATCTTTTGGGGGTGATAGTGTAGATTATATTATGTTTTTATAGGAATTTAAGTGTGTTTTTTAGTATTTTTTAGATGATTATAATGTATATAGGCTTAGAATTATGTTATTGTTACTATTTGCATGTATTCTAAGTGTTTGTGTGGCTTAAAGCAAGAATTGGATCTTACTTTTATATTTCAAGAGGTGTTTGGTATTTTGTGTTTGTGAGTGTTGGAAATCGCGAAATTGAAGAATGAAGATGTTGGATGTAGGAAGGAAGGCATGATTATAACATGAAGTACCATTGTGAAAGAGAGGGTTGAATCATATTAAGCATGATTGTGCCTTCAAGTCATGATCGTGCTAGAAGGTTTTCCATACGTAATTTTTCATGTTTTTAGTGTTCAAAGCTATTTTTGGAATAAAAAAAGTAGGTAAATCCTAGACATAACCCTAATGCACTATAAAAGAACATTAAAAAAACCAAAAATAACTATTTATCAAAAGTGAATCAAAGTGGAGAGATCAAAGAAGAGTTTCAGGAAATTCCAGCATTCCAGATCAAGGAGTCAAACAGTTTTTATTCTTTTCCTTTTACTTTCTTCATGGTCCTTGATATGTAATTGGATTTCTATGATGTATAACATGTCAATGGATTTCTAAATCCATACTAGGAATTATTTTGGAATTATTTTTTGAACCTTAATTATTGTTGATTTTAATATATCTTTGGATGTTTGTGATAATTATCATGCATATATTTGATAACAAATCGAGAGAGTGAGTCATAGTAATAAATGTTAAGGTGTATAATGAGATTTGGCAACATAATAGACCAACAATTATCAAATTAATGATCAATTGAAGATAGATCTTGGTAGTGAAATTATTTTATTGTTTACTTGTTTCTTTTTATTATTTGTTTTACTTTTAGTTATTTATTTTGAGTAGTGTTATGACACATTACGTCAATTTTGCCGTCGTTGCCTGAGACTGTAGTGTTTTAGTTTTTTGTTCTTGATTTTAAATAGTTTTTTATACATATTTGTTTATAATTAGTTTCTTTTCAATTATTTCTTAATCTTTTCACTTTTTGTTTAGTGTTTGCGTGTTGAAAAAACAAATACATGGAAGTAGTTTCTTTTATAAATCATATTCCCAATCTTAGAGATCAGATTGGAATGATCATACTAACTTTAGTTATGGATGGAATAACCAGCAAAATTACTTCTTTGATAGTTTGTAGGATGCACAACCCGTATAAACCAGAATCTTCTTATTACGACTTAGGTCCATCACTGGAAAAATTACTTAATGTTATGGCTGCTAACAATATTCAAATTTAACACAATAATCTAAAGTTTTAGCAAAATACTCTACAATTCCACCAAGATGGAAAGCAATTTTGACAGGATACAAGGTCTAGCGTCTAAGATTTGGAGAACCAACAAAACTCAGGTACACCTCTTGAAGCATTAGTTAATGTTATGACTGTTAATACTTTGCAATTTCAACAGGGTGTACAGTAGTTTCAACAGGTCCAGCAGGAAGTGATATAACTATACCAAAACACAATGTCAGGATTCCAGAACTTGGCAAGCCAGATGGGTTAGCTGGCGAAAGCTCCTGATCGCCTAGCATCATAAGACGAAAAAATGCAACCATCTCAACTTAAAGGGTAACCAAAGGATGTTAGTACGGAGACCTTATAAAGTGAAGAGGAGTTTGAGAACCTTGAGAGACCTACTCAAGGAATTGTTTATGAAGAAGAAGAAGTGGAGAAGGAGCTTGAAGCAGAAAATTATACATCATTCAACTCGAAGGTGAGTATTGAGTCCATAATTATTATTGAGATTAGCTCTTTACCTTGAACTAGTAGGTTGGAGGAATTGGACAAGGAAGAAAAGACTACAGAGACATTTGAGATATTTTAAGAGTGTATGGACTTAGTAGAGATTGGAAGTTTGAAGATAGGGAATATGCTGAAAATGAGGTTATCAACTTAGACCCTACTCGAAAGAACATTAAATGGAGGAAGCATATGTGACAATTGAGGATCATAATTTGGTCACGTGATAAGGAAAAAAAAAGTCAAGCAAGCGACAATAAACAAAGGCACTGCTTGGGAGGCAACCCAAGGGAAGTTCATTTTTTTCCTTTACATTTATGCATTTAATTCTTATATGCATGTGTGTTTTTGTTTGTTTCTTACATGTTTTTATGTTTTCAATCAAAGAGAGAGAGAATCAAACAAACAAACAAACAAAAAATTTCTCTTTTTCTATTGCTTTTAGGACTATATAGTCATAATTAAAGTGTGAATTGACTAAAAAATCCATGGCAACTTTAGTATGTACTTTTGCTCTTATGATTGGTCTATATACATTAACTCTAGAAGAGCAGTGACTACTGGTAGACAAAAGCCAATGAGATTTTGAGCCTTATTAGACTGACACATCCACAACATTCTCATTGTCTTTTGTTTATGTTTGACTTCATGATATGTACATCATAACTTTGCTTTGATTTTCTATTCATTGCTTTGATTTTCTATTCAAGTCCACTTTTGTATCACATGCATTGACATGAAAATGATATAGGCATTCTTTGTTTCATTAGCTACATTAGCCAAAAAGCCTACCTATCATTATGATTTTTCCTTTTGATAAGGCCCCTTGAGCTTTATTTATCCATTCTTTTTGTGCTAACCATATTGCATGATTTAAACCTAACCAAATGTCCTACCCAAGCCTTAAACTTAGTGGAGCATTTGTGATTGTTGATGATTGTGGATGTATAAAAGTATAAGTGTAGGGGTGCATATTTGTTAGGTTGATTATAATCATTGAAATGTTATTTTATGTCTTGTCAACGGATTCTAAGGTTGATGTAGCTTCTTTCAATTTTTAAATGAAAAAAGAGAAAGAAAGAAAGAAAGAAAAAGAGAAAAGGAAAAGAAAAGGAAAAGAAAAGAGAAAAGAGAAAAGAGAAAAAAGAAAAAAGAAAAGAGAAAAGAGAAAAATGTTTGAATAAAAATATCAAGGAGGAAATACATTTGTTTTGAAAAGCTATTCATGATTATTTCTCCTCGTAAAGTTGTATTGAATGAGTGATTTGTTTATAATGTATATGAGGTAGATATGGCTTTGAAGGATCTCTCCTTATAGTTTCGATGAACTGATATCATCGATTTTTATGAGTGATCCCTTCTAATTAGTTATGTTTCATGTGGTTTGTGGTGTGGGAGCTTGAATTTGAGCTGTGAAACGTAGTTTTCACATTCATCATAATTGATAATACCCAGTGTTGAATGGATGTTAGTTTTTACGCTTAATGTTGCATTGAGTGTACGTTTGCTTCATTAACTTTGATGACTTTTGCACTACCCTATCCAAATATAGCTCACCTTAACCTTTACCCACATTACAACCTTAAAAAGTACTTTGATTCATAATGATGTATGTGAATCGTAGTGGTGGAGAAATGAAATGATTTGCAAAGTTGTAGAATGCCATGATCATGAGTGGTTTTTTAGTGTAACCATGAATCTATCTTATTTAAACACATTTTGTCTAAGTTTACCTCCAAATTGCTCAATTTATAAAGGTAATGATTGTTGATTGATCATGAGTAGAAGTATTGAATGATGAGATCTTGCTATGGTTTTGGAAGTTGCTTCTCTTTACTTATGGCTATCTATTATTAGGAAATATGAAAATTGAGTAAGTGTTTTTGGGTTTGCGACTTTAATTTTGATGTTTTGCCCAAGGATGATCAACAGCTAACATCCATCTTGTGTTGTCACATTTATGGGGGTAATCACCACAATATTCACCATCAGACACCAGATTATATATGGGAGAATCCATATTGCTTGTGAAACTGGTCTCAGAATACACTTTATGAGAATACTAATAATTCATAATGGAGCAACTCTTACATCTTAATCTTTAATGTAAGATCTTGCCAATCGTGAAGATAGCCACCAATTATTTCAAGATGGATTTTATCCGTCCGAAGACACTAAACCAAATACAACATGTTATTAGATCCCATTAATGTCTCAACTTGACGAGGAGGAAAAGGTCAATGACATGAAGGAAGTTACAATTCAAGAAGAGGAAGAGGAATAGATGATAGAGGACATAAAGCTTGAAGAATATAAGGAATTCTTTGTTTAAGAAGCAGAGGAAGAAGAGGGAACAAAGATGATTTCAAAAGAAGAAGAGCCAGTCAACTACTCACAAGACACACTGTTGGATTTGATAGAAAATTCAAGGAGTTTCATCATTCCTTATTTTATTAACAATTTGGTACTGAAAAGGGCATTACTGAACTTACTTGGTTTTCTTAATTTGATTAATTATGCCTTTATCATTATCTTGCAACATATAACTTATTTACAGGTTACTAAACTGCCATGTGGAGAAAATGATGGCAGCAAACCATTTATGATATACCCAGGTTGAGGGTAGAAGGCAGAGCACGTTAAGCTAATAACGTTAAAGAAGCACTAATTGGGAGGAAACCGAATAATTATGATTTTTATTTTTATTCTCTTTTATTTTAATTTTTAATTTTAGATTATTTTGTTGGTACTTTTTTATTTTTATTTTGCATGTTTATTTTATAGGGAGTGAATTTCTAGAATTTTATGGCATAGGGTGTCTCCACATTCCATCACCTACACCATCACAGCTAGAACACCATAAGTATTCTTGCTCTAACTTTATATTTATTTTTTTATTTATCTTTATTTTTATTTTTTTGTTTTCCACATTAAGGACAATATGTTGTTCAAGTGTAAGGATGTATATGCAATTGCATATCAATTATGTGTGAAATTTGTATTTGTATTTTGTTAGTTTTGATTAGTTTGACATTGTCATATGTGCATTATATGAATGTGTCAATGGCGAGAATTGAATGGAATTAGTTTATCTCTGAACATATTCATTTAAATTGTAAAGCCATAGTAACTTATGAATTTTGTGTTTTAAGTGTCTTTGGGATTAATATGCATGTTAATTAGGATATGACACCTATTCTTTCACTTTAGAAAATTTGTTTGTATACATTTATAATTATAGTCAATTGAATTAGTTAGAATTATTAGTACCCTTTCATAAGAGTGATTGACTAAGAAGAAATGAGGTAGATTAAAAAAATAAATGGAAAAAAGAAGAAATGAGGTAGGCTAAAAAATTAAATGGAAAAAAACTATTTCGTTGGCCCTTTTTAAGAAAATTGAGTTAAGAAATAGAAGGCTACATACATGCAAGGTGATGGAGACGCAAAAGCTGACTGATGCAGCTATCCACTGGATAAGTGAACTCCTTTTAGCTAAACAAAAGCATAATAAACTCAGTGCAAGCAGCATAAGGGAACAACTAATTATAAATCAATTGAACCAGCACTGTAGCAAAATACTGGCTCTCACATGGAGAATATAGTTCTAGCTATATTTCTTAAGAATATTGATCAAGACTCATTCATTAAATCTATCATCAACCCAAAATAGTTCAGTAATCCCTATCATTGACTAGGGTTCAGATCAGTACAGCACAGAAATCTCATGCATAGAAATCCCTAGAGTCTACTTTATAAACAACATGAACATCATTTATCGACGATCAATTTTTGACATTAAAAGAGCTTGATACTCACATGATGGAAAAGGGTCCCATAGAGTGATCCTCCTTTGTTGCTCCATGATGGCCCCAGATCTAATCAAGTTATTCTGAGGGGAATTTACTTAAAAAAGAAAAGGAGGCTGATTTAAATTCGATAAGAGAAGATACCTGAGCGAAGGCTTGCACCTCTAACTTGTCACTGAGGAACCGACATGTTAGAACTCCTTAAAAAGGGAAAGTTAGAAGAGATCCGGAATCAACTGATAAAAGCCCTAATCTTGTCGCATCAGTTGAAGCTGAGGCTGTTACCTACGTAGAAAGTTTCAAGATGAGAAAAAAAGTAGAAATACTTAAAAATGGAAAGTTAGAAGAGATCTGGAATCAACTGGTAAAAGCCTTAATCTTGTCGCATCAGTTGAAGCTGAGGCTATTACCTGCATAGAACGTTTCGAGATGAGAAAAAAGAAGGAGGGGAAACACTAGACTACTCCCAATCGAGTGGATAATGAGTGATCCTCCCCTCTGAATCATCACCGAGGAGACACATCGCCTATTTTCCAATAGCAGATGGTTTGAGGAGATAGATAGATGATCTATTTAAACATAAAAGCATGAATCATTATCCTCCCTTCTAAATCATCACCGAGGAGACGCATCGCCTGTTTTCCAATAGCAGATGGTTTGAGGAGATAGAGAGATGATCTATTTAAACATAAAATCACGAATCATTTTATTAAAAGAGGTTTTACCTGGGTAGTGAGTCCCTTAATGCAAAAATAAAAAGAAAGCTCACCGGGGAAGTTCAATATGCTGCCTTCAGCCAAAGACGGCTCCTTTTTCCTAAAATGCGTAGGAGAAGAAGATTCAAGAAAGCGTTTATTAGTTATACCCTAATTGTCAAAACAATCGTTTTTCGTGGCTTTAAACGTAGCCGTTTTGTTAAGTTAGACATAGTCGTTTGTTCAACCCAAACATACTAGTCTTTAAAGTGGTTCCACCCACATAGGAGAGCCCTCTCTCCATTTGTTCTATTTCACATATTTTTTAATGAATTTTTATTTTCTCAAAAAACACTCAGTGCAAGCATGAGGAGATGTTGGAATTTATAATGTCCTAAGATACTAGAAAATGCAGATTCCTAGTTCTTATTTACATTTTCTCTATTGTTTCGTTGTAATTAATGATTTCCTGAGATGTTAAGAAGCGTAGATCTTAGTCCTTACTTTAAGTTTTCTCTACTGTTGAGTTGTAATCAAAGATTTCTTACCATTGAGATGTATATTTTTTCAAGCCTAGCTAGTGTTAATACAAATATCTTTTTCTCTTTTCTAAAAAAATTAGGATAAGAATAGATCTGGTAGCCAGTTAAAAGTTGTGATATAGTTGAGTATTCACAGACATTCATGATAAAATGTTTGTTTTCCTGTCAAAAGGCTATAATAATACTTCAACCAGCTAAATAAACAATGTGACCTAGTTGGGTAATCGGGGATCATTCATGACAAGGTGTTTGCCTTCACGTCAAAAGTTTAGGTTATCATTAAAGAAAATAAAAAAGGTATTACAATAAATAAAACCTACTAATCTCTTACACATAGTAGGATTTTCATTAAAGGTTACGTAGTTATAGTTTGCCTTTTTGATTGATTAATAATAATAAATGCATGATTACAAGTGTCATAGATGTATAAATAGGGTTTTAATATTTTGATTAATAGTATATTCAAATCAAAGCACTTAAAATGAAAGGAATAAGTTAGTATGTTAGCACTTTTTAAGTGGTTGATGTTTGAGGTTAATTTAATTAAATGAAATTTGATGGCATTATACCATTATTGTATTGTTGCATGATTGTGTGATTATATGTATCTATGTGTTTTTTGGTATGTTTTTAGTTTTTGCTTGAGGACAAGCATAGGTTTAAATGTGGAGATGTTGACAAGTGTAGATTATAATTGTTTTTATAAGATTTTAAGTGTGTTTTTAAGTATTTCTTAGACGATTATCATGTTTATAGGTTTAAATTATGTTATTGTTAGTGTTTGTATACATTCTAAGTGTTTGTATGGTTTAGAGTAAGAATTGGATCTTAATTTTATGTTTCAAGAGGTGTTTGATGTGGTTTGTGAGTATTGGAAAATAGGAAATTGAAGAATGAAAAAGATGTTGGATGTAGGAAGGAAGGCACAATCATGACATGAAACACGATCGTGATAGAGAGGGTTGAATCACGTTGAGCATAGGGATGACAATTTCAACCCGGCCCACCTGACCCACCCGGCCCGGCCAAGCCAAGCCCCTTTTTGGCCCGGTTGGACAAGCCACGGGCAGCCCACGGGCCAACCATGGTTCCTGCTGGAACCCCTCCCCGGGCGGGTCACGGGCCTGACGTCCTACGTGACATCTGGCCGTGCCTCCCCCGAGGGAGGGATTCCCATAAGTGCTGGAACCCCTCCCCGGGCGGGTCACGGGCCTGACGTCCTACGTGACATCTGGCCTCGCCTCCCCCGAGGGAGGGATTCCCCACCAGGAATACTTACAACTTATAAATTCATTTAATTACCTTTGTACAAGAATAGAGATAAAATCACAAAAATTATTTCAATAAAAATTGACCCCGAAAAATTATGCGTGGCGGGATCGGAGAAAAGGCATAGACATAAAACTAAATCAATCGGGAACAAAAATTTCAGAAAAATATTT
>JAOQMS010000006.1:34337693-34353682 GCA_027563885.1 Erythroxylum longipes
AAATAATGATAAGGAATATAATCATAATAATGAAAATAAATACATTAAATAATAAAAAGCAATTTAATATAATAACATTAGTAATTATAATAATAAAAACAAAACCAAAAAAGAGAGTCATAGGCCATGTCGCGATCGCGAGACTGAGGAAGATCGACAGTCTCGCAATCGCGACAGGTCGAGATCGCGAGACTGGCTAATTTAGGCTGTTTCGTGAGCGCGACACCTCGTGATCGCGAGACTAGCTAAATTCCAGAGTCTTGCGGGCGCGACACCTTGCGATCGCGACCTCGCCTATCCTCCTCCCCTTATTCTTCGTCTTCTATGCAATTATTATTATTCACCATTATATTAATAACAATTATTATTATGTTTCTTTAATTATTCTTATTAATTTAATTTTTTAAATTATGATAATAATAAATTTTATTTCGTGCTTGATAATAATAAGAAAAAAATTATATGCTTATTTTTGCTAATTCCTTATAATTAGTTTTAATCTATAAATTATTTTAAGAATTATTATTATTTTTTGTAATTTTAGATTCGTTATTATTATTATAAATTATATTATAATTATTTATAATAACTTTACGTCTCTTTAATTATTCTTATTATTATTAAATTATTTATTTATTAATGATATTAAATTATATCATTAAATTCCTGATTATTTTTAATTTTGTTCTTAATAAGAATAAGGATAAAAATATTTGTTTATTTTTGTCATCATCCAAATAAAAAGAATTACACACACAAACAAAATTTAATAGGGACCTAAATTGAGACGGATTTACCCCCCAAAATAAGGAAAGATTTGCGGACGGAAAAATGCGGAAATATTTCAACAGATTTAGCCACGAAAAAGTTGGTCCCAACATCATTGTTATGATTTTAGGGACGGAAAATATTCCCCCAGAACTTGGTTGCAAATTCCGTCCGATATTTGGGACCAAAAAATTCCGTCCTTAATATTCTGTCTCTAAATCCGTCCCAATGTGAAATTCCATTTCAAATTCCGTGGGAAACTATCCGTCCAAAAAACAGCCGCAAATTAGTAACTGATTTGAGGATCATTTTTTTTCGTTCGTATATTTGGTCCGGAATTAGGGACGGATTCTTGTGAACTTTACTTCTTGGGTTGGGGCGCCAAACTTTGCAACTGATTTAGGGACAAAAAGTTTGGTCGGTGTAGATGGAGCGAACCTTGGGGACGGATTTAGGGACGTTTTCATTTTTTCACCCATTTCGGTCGCAAATTCTGCCCTTAATTAGGGACGGAATTTCCCGTCCCTATTTGATGTTTTTCTTGTAGTATAAACTGCAGCAGAAAAATCTCATTTTCTCTCCAAATGCTAAATAGCATTAGAGAAAACCTTATTTTCTCTCACCGGATGCTAAACAACATTAGAGAAAACCTTTATGTTCTCTAACTGAATGTTAAACTACATTAGAGAACCTTTATAGGATTATACCTTAAATTCTCCTATGTCATGTCAAATTTATGGATATCCGTACTAAACTGTATGTGTCTAAATGACATAATTTCAAAGTCAATCTTTATATATGCCCAATGACCTTTAAAATGCTTAAGATCAACATAAATCTTAAGGCTTTCATATGTATTATGACTATAAACAAGAACAGTTATTACTGAGGATAGAAAGATGATCATCTATATTAATAAACAATCATAATGTCATAATACATTAAAATGTACAAACATTTAAGGAGTGAATACAATGATCCCTAACTACTACTATATAAGGACCTTAATACACCCATACTAGATACATGTTTAATAAACACTAGTGAGCGCAGTCCTTTAGTCAATGATTTAGCTGACATCTCCTTATTCCTGATATGCTCCACTTTGACGTCACCGTTCTGAATCAACTCTTTTATGGTCAAGTATTTGACCTCTAAATGCTTTGACCCTGTGATATTCTTGTTGTTGTTACTGAACAACGCTGCAGCAAGATTATCACAATATAATCGAATGGGTCTAGCTACTAAAGCTACCACAAACAACTCAGAAATCAAGTTTCTGAGTCAAACTGCTTGTGTAGTAGCTTCATAATATACAACAAACTCTACATGCACGGTTGAGGAAGTTACCAGTGTCTACTTGACACTCTTTCACGATATTGCACCATCTTCCAACATAAAAATGTAACCTAAAGTGGATTTACGATCATCCGGACACTTAGCAAAATCGAAGTTTGTATACCCTATAAGGTTTAAATCGTTGACTTTTCTGTATGTCAACGTATAATCCTTGGTACCCTTTACGTATCTCAACACTCGCTTAACTGCATTCTAATGGTCTACACCTAGGTTAGCCAGATATTGACCCAGTAGTCCAACAGTAAATGCAATTTTTGTTCTAATGCACACCTGGGTATACATCAGGCCACCAACCGCACTAGAGTATGGGACATTCCTCATAGCCTCTCTCTCAACTTCATTCTTTGGACGTTGTGCCAAAGATAATCTCTCGCCATGAGAGATAGGTGCTACAACAATTTTACAATTATTCATATTAAATCTTTGTAGCACTTGCTCAATGTATGCTCTTTATGAGAGGCTCAATGAGTGTTGAGATCTATCCCGGTGAATTTATATACCAAGGACAAAAGATGCTTCACCTAAATCCTTTATGTCAAAATGTTTGGCCAAAAATTGCTTTACCTTATGCATCATATTCAAATCATTTGGTGCCAGCAAGATGTCATCCATATATAGTAATAAGAAGATAACTTTGCTCCCGCTGACCTTATAGTATAAGCATCTTTCAACTTTGTTTTCCACAAAGCCGAATAAGGTTAAAACCTCATCAAACTTTAGTTATCATTTTCTGGAAGCTTGTTTCAGACCGTATATTGATTTAGTCAACTTACAAACTTTGTCAATTGTATCTTCATCCTGAAATCCTTCAGGTTGCTCTATATAGGACTCCTTATAAAGGTCACCATTCAGAAAAGTGATTTTAACGTCCATATGATGTAGCTCTATGTCATAATGAGCTACTATTGTCATAATTACTCTAAATGCTTCCTTCAAGGATACAAGAGAGAATATAACATTGAAGTCAACTCTTTCTCTCTGAGTGAATCCCCTGGCAACCAAATATGCCTTAAACAACTTAACTTGACCCTGTGTGTCCTTTTTGGTCTTAAATAGTCACTTGCAACTGACAGGCTTGCAATGTTGAGGTAAATCAACAAGTTCCCATACCTTATTATGTCTCATAGATTGCATCTCATCTTTCTTCGCTTCCCACCACAAGTTCGCATGGGGTCCAGAAATGGCTTCTATAAAAGTAACTGGATCCACAACATGTCATATGTCATAGTCTTACTCACCCAAATAGACTATGTAATCTGATGAGATAGTAGGTCGCCTCTCTCTGATGGATCTGCGGAACTGCATAACTTCTTGTACCTCAGAAACCTCTTCCTGAACAAGTATAGATCCCTATGCCTGCATAGTCATGATACTCAGACCTTCATCCATTGGAGTTGACTATATGAGGGGTGGATACGAAATCATCGTAGTATCCATCCTGCTATCTCCTGGAGGATGTGAAGATCCCCCCTCATCATGGACATCATATTTCAGAAACTTAGCTGTTTGTGATTCTACTATTCTTGCCCCTCCTTCTCTACAGTAAAATCAATAGCCCTTATAATGGTCAAGATAACCTATTAAATGGCAACGAGTGGAATGAGGTTGCAATTTTCTTTCAAAAGGATTGTATAATCGTTCTTCAGCAGGGAAGCCCCACACACGAATGTGTGCAAGGATTGGCTTTCACCTTTTCCAGAGTTCAAAAGCTGTCTTAGATACTGACTTAATTGGGACTCTATTCAAGATATACAATGTTGTCTTCATGGCTTCGCCTCAAAGGTATTCAGGTAGGTTATTCCTGCTCTGCATTGACCTTATCATGTCCTTTAGGGTGCGATTGCACCTTTCAGCCATACCATTTTGCTCAGGACTACCTGGTATAGTGAACTGAGTCACTATTCCAACTAATTCCAAATACCTGACAAATGGACCCTTTTCTTATCTTGCAACCCCATGTCTGCCATAGTATTCCCCTTTCCTATCAGATCTGACAATCTTTATTGATTTTTCCAACTGGTTCTCAACCTCAATCTTAAAGATCTTGAACTTATCAAGAACTTCAGACTTTTCCTTAAGTAAGAACACATAGTCATAGCAGGAATAATCATCTATAAACATCATAAAATATCTAGCATTGCATAACGTGACTATATAGGGACCACTAACATCTATATGTATAAGGTCCAATAAACCAGAAGCACGAGTTGACCATTTTTTCTTTATCTTGGTCAACTTACCCGCACAACAATTGATACATGTTTTCAGATAACTGAAGTCCAAAGTTGGGAGAATGTTATCCTTTATCGATCTCTCAACCCTCTCCTTGGAAATGTGGCCAAGATGTTTATGCCACAACATGTACGATGTTTCCTTTATGAAGGCTATCTTTGGAGTAACAGGCTCGGCAACATAAGAAGAGAAATACATTTCGTTAAGAGTAAGACACAATCTATATAATCCGTAAGATAAGAAGGCTGATAGATGTGAAATGCATCATATTTTAGGGTATAGTTTGATTGTGTTTAGCCATTTATTCGATTTTTTAGTATGTGTTTAGGGTAGAATTGTGTTAGTTTGTGATTTATTTGTCTTTTAAGTGTTTTATGGGCTAGAACAATTTGTTGAGCTTAAATATGATATTTTTGAGATACTTTGATGTGTTTGTTAATGTTTCAGGATAAAGATCGAAGAACAGAGGAGTATCGGAGCAAATTAGGGCCAAATGCATGGGCCACGATCATGATAGAAAGGCCTAACATAGGCCAGGATTGTGGTCTACAGGGCCATGGTCGTGGCCCGCATTGGACAGATGCACAGCTAATTCCAAACTTCACATTTAGAGAGATTTTTCGGACCTTTCGGACCCTAAAAAAACCCTAGTTTAACCCTAAACACAAAAGAACATAAATAAAACAACAATAACATAAAGAAGGAGCTTTTGCGTCAGCCACTTTTGGAGAGAACCCTAAAGAGAATTATTGAGAGTTTGAGAAAGAGAAGAAGGAAGAGAGAAGTGGAGAAGAAGTCGACATCGTCGTACTTCCTAGATCAGGAGTTTCTGACTTCGTTGCCTCTCGTCTCCATCCAAGATCGTATTTCCTGTTATTTTCCATTTTTATTATTGTATAGAATTAGGAATGACAGTTTGATGATAGGATTTGTGGATGTTGAAATGTTCTAAACTCACCTTTGGGTTTTTTATCTTTAATTTAATGAAATCTGAATGTTTTTATGTTTATTGGATTCATTGTGATTGATTTATGTGATTGAATAATTCAGTAATAAACTGAGAGGATGAATCAAATGAAAATTTATTAAATTAGGCTAACAAGAGTTAGGTGATTTAATAAGAACAAGAAATTAATCAAATTGATAATTGTGTGAAGAGAGATCTTACATAGGTTTTTGATAGTTTATTGGACAACTTCAGATCTAATTAGGGTTTTGGATACGTTGTTAATTGAGAAATTGCAATTTTCCATAATCTAATTAGGGTTTATAATTTAGGGTTAATGATTATAACTCGAGAGAGAGTAATAAGCCTTAGGATCGTCTAAAACCAATAATCCGGTAAGTCATAATCAATTAAGTTAGCGTTAAAGATAGGTAAATTCTCCTTTCTCTCAATTGATAGTTTTTTTAGGTTAATTCTTGAGTGTGTTGCAATAGCTAAATTGTTAATATTTTTGTAATTATTTTTGGATTGAATTGAATTCTTGTTTTAGTTTACTATCTTATGAATTTTTGCGAATTGTGTTGGCCTTAGATTTTAGGACTAAATTATCCCTCCCTGTGGGATCAACACCTTAGGTACTACGTGAATGAACCATGCGCTTGCGGATTATCAAGGTTAACTAATTAAAACTTACATACATTAGAAAATCACGATCAAGTTTTTGGCACCGTTACCGGGGAGGCATAGATTAGTTTAATTCTTATAGTCTAAGGTTTTATTTCACCATCTTTAGTTAAAAAATTGGGCATAAAGTAGACGACCCATCAACTTGGATATCATTAGACAACAATGGAGAATCTCAAGAGTTGAACGCTAAAAAGAGATGGAAAGAACGATGGTGGAGGAAATACATTATAGAGAGTGACGAACCCTTATGGATGTCATGAGGCCATAGCTCAATACCTATCATTAAGGGATTACCCGACCACCAGTGGAAGCGAATATGTTCAAGATCAAACCATCACTGCTAAACATGTTGCGAACAAACATACAATTCTAGGAGTTGGCCAATGAGGATCCCGATGCTCATTTAGCTAATTTCTTAGAAATTTGTGACACCTTCTGATATATTGGGATGTCGGAGGGTGATGTTAGGATGAGCCTCTTTTCCTTTACACTTGGGGATCGAGTCAAGGCCTGGTTAAATTCTCTCCATCCATCTAACATTACAACTTGGGAGTAGTTGGTGTGAGTTTTTCTAGATAAGTATTTCCCTCTAAACAATACATGAAGACTAATAAAGGAAATTATCAATTTCTATCAAAATGACAGGGAGTCTTTATATGAAGCACGAGAGAGGTATAAGGAGTTGCTAAGGAGTTTTCCTCATTACAACATACCCAAAGAATTCCTATTGCAAAGCTTCTACACTGGAGTTAATCCACCCACAACGAGTACCATAGATGCAGCTGCTGGAGGACCATTCACGAGGAAAACAATTGAACCAGCACATGATCTGTTAGAAGAAATGGCATACACTAGTTGTCTTTGGACATCAGAACGAAGTAGAAAGCAGTCAGCTTTTTGGGACCCAGGAGGAATGATTGTTGCTACAAATTCAATGACAACATTGCAAGCTAAGACTGACAACCTAACCAACCAATTGAATAGCCTGAAAGCTACCTCTTCCTCTCTAGCCACAGTAATACAACACGAATATGAGTCATGTAGATAAGAGAACTATATCGCAACTGATTATTTCTCAGGGGAAAACAACAACACGGAGCAATTCAACTTTAATGAAACCCAAGTTGGTCAGAGAGATAGCAATCCTTATTCCAAAACATGCGAGTCGGGGTGGCATAATCACCCAAATTTTCATTGGTCTAACAATACTGACTTTCAGTTTAGAAATTAAGGGTCACATGGATATAAACAGGATAAATAAAATGACTATGATTCTAATTTGGACAAAATCATGGACAAGCTCATAAGTATGGATAAGGCCCAGAAGAGGTTAGAAGAGCAAATTAACCAAGTAATAAGGACTCATGCCTCTTTTATTCTCAGCCTCGAGGTTCAAGTGGAACAGCTTGCCAATGTGTTATCTACAAAAGGTGTGGGAAGTCTTTCGAGCAACTCGAAAGTATATGCAAAAAAGTAAGTTAAGGCTATCACACTTAGGAGTGTGAAAGAGTTTAGGGAATTAATAGATAGACCAACTGAAACTCACTCTGTAGAAGACCGAGAGAAGCAGAAAAATGATGAAGAAAAGAATGAGGAACCTCCCTATGTTCCTCTTTCGCCTTACCCACAGAGAATACCATTCATAAGAGTTGATGATGTCGAATCTTTAAAGGAGCATGAGGATGAAGAACAAATGACAATGGACATCGAGTTTAAATAATCTATGAGAGTCTCTATTCGTGAAGCAAAAACAGAAAAAGAAAAGGGATTAACTATAGAAGAACAAGAGCAGCTCACCCTTTTTCCAAACAAACTGCTAGACTTAATAGAAGATTTAGGGAGGTTCGCTATTCCTTATTTTATTGACAGTTTGTTATTGAAAAGGACATTACTGAAATTAATTGGTTTTCTCAACTTTATCAATATTGTCCTTTTAATTATTTTGCAATTTGTAGCTTACTTATAGGCTATAAAATTGACTTTGAATGATAAGGGTGGAAGTAAGTCACTTATAATTGATTGGGATGAGCTTTAAAGGATGCAGGGTCAAGCTAATGACCTTAAATTAGCATGTTTAGTAGTTAGATTTAAATTATTGTGTAGTTAGGTTTGTTTTAAATTCTAAAATAAGTTTTGAATGAGTTGGAATGGTTTGGATTGCTAATTCTTTTGCTCTCTTGAATCACTTATAAGATAGGGAAACACTCTCGATGTCAAGCGGATTTGGTCTCAACAATATCGCCATCACCATAAACGGTTTTGTGTTCTAACCCTTTCTTTTCATTTTTTTAGTATTCTTTTCTTATGTTTTTTGTATATTAGGTTTTATTTCCCCTTGTGTGTTTGTATACCCTTCTTACATTGAGGACAATGCGTTGTTCAAGTGTGAGGAGGGTTGTGTGATTTTACCTTGAGTGTGAATTCTGCATATTGTATGATAGTTTGTTTAGGTTGCATGATGTGAATTGTGTCAATGTGTCAATGGCTAGGACTTAACGAGCTAGAATTAGCCTTGAACATAGTCTTTTAGTTTGTGAAAAATTATTAGCTTATGAAATTAGTGACCTAAGTTACTTAAGACTAAATATGTTGGTTAATTAGGATACGATGTCAGTCCATTCACCTTAGGAATTTGCCATACTCATTTATAAGTTTAGGCCAATCAAATAAGTGGCATTATTAGTACATTTGCATGAGAATGATTAGCTAAAGCAATAAGTTAGGCAAAATTTTGTGTTAAAAAAAAGAAGGTCGTATAATTTTAACTAAAATAACTATTCCACTGGCCTTTGGGTTATGAATAGAGCTAGTAGCCAGTTGAGAATGTGATGTAGCTGAGTAACCGGATTGACATGCATCACAAATGTGTGCCTTCATGTAAAAAGGCTATAATGTCATTCCAACAAAGCAGATTAATAACAATATGACTTAGTTGAGTAACCAGATCGACATTCGTCACATATGTTTGCCTCCGCGTAAAAGACTAGGTTTATGTCCTTAAAGAAAAATTAACAAAAAGAATGTTTTCAAAAAAAACCTACCAACCTTGTTAGTAGCTTGATTTTTCATGAAAACCTACTGATGAATAGTTACACTTTTGTTTTGACTGAATGATTATCAATGTGTGTGTGCAAGTGATAAGAGTGAATAGAATCAACATTAAAATTTTGATTAGTTGTATATTGAGTCCAAGGTGCTTAGACGTGGATTTCGCATATTAATAATTTGGAACAACTTGAATGAGTATGTTTAGAGTTAAATTATTTTGTGTAGTTGAAGCCATTACCTTATTTGTTGCTTTATGTGTTTTGTGCTTTGTGTTGTTTGTCGTTTTGTTTGCTTAAGGACAAGCAAACATTTAAGTGTGGGGATGTTGATAGATATGAAATGCATCATATTTTAGGATATAGTTTGATAGGTGTTTGATCGTTTATTCGATTGTTTAGTATATGTTTAGGGTAGAATTGTGTTAGTTTGTGATGTATTTGTGTTTAAATGTTTTATAGGTTAGAACAATCCGTTGAACTTAAATATGATGTTTCTGAGGTACCTTGTTGTATTTGTTAGTGTTTCAGGGTAAAGATCGAAGAACAGAGGAGTATCGGAGCAAATTGGGGCCAATTGCATGGACTCGGTCATGATCATGACAGAAAGCCTAAAATAGGCCATGATTGTGGCCTGAAGGGCCATGATCGTGGCCTACGTCGAGCAGGTGCGCAGCCACTTCTAAACTTCACATTTTGAGGGATTTTTTGGACCTTTTAGACCCCAAAAAAATCCTAGTTTAACCCTAAACACAATAAAACATAAATAAAATAACAAGAACATAAAGAAGGAGTTTTTGCATCAGCCACTTTTGGAGAGAAATCCTAGGCAGAATTGTTGAGAGATTGAGAAAGAGAAGAAGGAAGAGAGAAGTGGAGAAGAAACTGACATCGCCGTACTTCCCAAATTAGGAGCTTCCGATGTTGCTGCCTCCCATCTCCATCCAAGATCATATTTCCTATTATTTTCCATTTTTATTATTGTATAGAATTGGGAATAGTATTTTGATGATAGGATTTGTGAATGTTGAGATGTTCTAAACTCACTTTCAGGTTTTTTTTAATCTTTGATTTAATGAAATCTTATTTTTTTATTTTTATTGGATTCATTGTGATTGATTTCTATTATTGTATAATTCAGTAATAAACTGAGAGGGTGAATCGAATGAAAAATTATTAAATTGGGCTAACGAGAGTTAGGTAATTTAGTAAGAAGGAGAAATTAATCAAATCAGTATTTATGTAAAGAGATATCTCGCATAGGTTCCCGATAGTTTATTGGATAACTTCAGATCTAATTAAGATTTTGGATAGGTTGTTAATTGAGAAATTGCAGTTTTCCATAATCTAATTAGGGTTTATAATTTAGGTTTAATGATTATAACTCGAGAGACAATAATAAACCCTAGGATTGTCTAGAACCAATAATCTGGTAAGTCATAATTGATTAGGTTAACGTTAAAGATATGTAAATTCTCCTTTCTCTCAATTGATAGTTTTTTTAGGTTAGTTCTTGAATGTGTTGCAATAGCCAAATTGTTAATATTTTCGTAATTGATTTTTGGATTAAATTGCATAATTGAATTGAATTCTTGTTTTAGTTTGCTATCTTGTGAATTTCTGCAAATTATGTTAGGCCTTAGTATTAGAACTAGATTATCTCTCCTCGTAGGATCGACACCTTAGGTACTATATGAAGGACTCGTGCGCTTAGAGATTATCGAGGTTAACTAATTAAAACTTACATACATCAGAAAACTATAATCAAAGACAGTTCTGATATATCTCGTATTGATAGAAATATTTACAACCAAAGTATCAAATACAAAACGATAGCACTTTTTGTCCAAAACTAATACAAAGATTAAGTTTCGTTTAAAAGACAGTAAATAAAAAGTATCTCATAATACCAATACAAACCCCGTATCGAGGTTCAAGCCTACATCTCCTATAAACAAAACATCCACCTCTTTATTGGTACAGACCATCAGCTTCTCCTCTCCTTTAGTCGATTTAAACCCCTGCATTATGGAAGTAACATGATTAGAAGCTCCTTTATCTAACCACCAAGAACTTGATGTGGTTATAGCTACATTAGATTCATGAATCATATAGGCCGAGGAGTTACCTGACAGTTTCTGCTTAACCTTCCATAGCTTGTAATTCGAGCAATCGGCCTTTCTATACCCCGTCTTCTTACATAAGAAGTACCTCATACTTTTTATGTCATGTGGGCTTTAGCAATGTCGAAATGTCTATTCTGAAGCTGTGGAGAGGGTTTAGGTTTCTTACCCTTACCTTAGGCTATTGGGGCTTAACCTGCCCCTTACCTTTGGCAACTACATACAGGGTTGAATAAAGAGAACTCTTAATCTTCTCCTTAGCTACAGCACACCAGAAAATCAGGACATTGATATCCCAAGCTTCATCCTGAGAAATGTAGGACGTCGCCACATCTCAAAATCCCATGGGAGAGTATTTAGTGCCTGATGCACTATAAGCGTGTCAGGAATAAGTACATCAAACGCTTTCAGCTTAGTCTAAAGGTGAACCATCCTGATAATGTACTCTCTAACGCCTCCTTCTCCCCTATACATCATGAAAAACATCTCTTTAATCAAGATGCTATATTCTGCATGAGAAGACACCTTGTACCTCCAGGAAATGCTATCTATAAACTCCCTTGCTATGATCATATCTGGTAGTCCACTTAGCAGATGATCTGGGATAGACCTCTTAATGTAATAAGGAATTTAATAATAATAATAATAACAATAATAATAATAATAATAATAATAATAATGAATTTTTTAATTATATATACTTAATATATAAATATACGTAACTAGATCTTATTAAGTTTTTACTTTATATATATATATATACTTAATATTATATGTATATAGATACCATTTCTGTGGTCCGGGGTATTATTTTTAATTCTTTTAATTCTTTTTCTAATTTTTGTTCTACATTTTGTATAATTTATATTTGCTGTTGATTTTCCTTAATTAATTGTTGAATTAGTTGTATAGTACTTGCTTGAACCTGTATTAATTCAGTAATTTTGGTTTCTAATTTCTGTTGTTGTTTCTTTAATTCTTTTATATATTGTGTAACACTCATAATGTATGTTTTAGATAAGAAGTTAACTCTCTAATTTGATTTTTAATATCGTCGAGTTTTATTGAATTTTCTATTGTAGGATTAGGGATGATAGGATCAGTAATTTTAACATTTGGTTCTATATTTTGTTCAAGTTCTATAAATCGAATTGGTTTGGATAATTGTTAAGTCATCAATTTGCAATTATTTTGTACTTAATTATCTTTAATGTGTTGAAATTATTATTCAAAATTAATGGAATTGTCTTATAATTGTGTGTAGTTGATTTTCAACACCTTAGAGACGAAATTGAATCAAAAAGATGCAAAAGAATGAAGAAAATCCGAAATTCCAAATCTGGCAGCAATTCAGTCACTAGACGTGGCCACGTCTAAGGATAAAATCAATCTGCAGATCTATTTTCAAGATTCAAATTCGAGATTTTCACAATCTTTAAAGATTATATTGCCATCTTTCAAGGAGATTAACGACTTGAAATTGGGGGGTACGTTATCTGCTGAAAATTATGGAAGAGAGAAGGGAAGAGAGATCGAAAAAGACATAAAAAGTGAATTCGCGTTATTGTTCATAAAAGATAGCATAGGGATAGTTTTTACATTTTTCTGCAGATTTTTCTGCAGAATTTCCATAGGAGTAGTTTTACGTTTCTGCATTCTTTTCTTCTGGTTTTAGTCAGCAGAGTTTAGGGATAGTTTTTATGTTTTTCTGCTGTTCTTCTTCTGTTCTCAATAGCTCTTGTTTTAGAATAGTTTTGACAATTTTCTGCAGAATTCTCCTTAAGGTTAGTTTACGTTTCTGTTTGATTTTTGTTGGTATTTTTGGATATCTAAGAAAGACCAGGGATGGAGACTTTATGCTTTGTTATTTCTTTTGTTTTCGATTCTATTATGAGTAGCTAAACTTATTGTCTTGGTTGAGGGGATCCGTGTTATCCGCTATTATGTGTGAGATGTTTTGAATAAAGTTTATGTTGTTGATGAACATTGAATATCTTCTGATTTACTTTTCTAATTGAATTGATTGATTTCTAGGTGCGCAATAGGGATTGATTCGTTCAATAGCTAGATTAATGAAATATGACGTTCAGTTTCGTTAATCGCAAGTAGCAATTAGGATTACCTTCTTTACGTTAGAGTTGGAAATTCTAAGAAGATATTTGTCTTGATTAATTGCATGTCGTACGTGAATTATCTTGTTCATTGGTTTCTTAGTTTGTAACACTATTATTCAATTTAACCTACGATCGTATCTAGGTTGTTGTTTAATAAGAATGCTAGGATACATATTTCTAGTCATTTACACTTAAGAGAAAACATTCCCCAATGAATGTTTGTTAATGACTGAAATTTTATATCGAGGATCCATTTTAGTGTGATAACATCGGTGACCTGGAAACCAACATTTTTCCATTAAATTCTCAGATTCAATTATTTCCTTTGATTTACGATTTTTCTTATATTTTTCCTTAAATTATCATGAATTAAAATCCCCCCATTTCGTTACTTTGTTTTAGTTTTAAACTCGCTAACCTTTACCGTTAAAAATTTCTCGTAGGAACGATATCCACTTCCCACTTTAAATTGTATTAACGGAAGTGATTTCTTTTGAATTTGGTTGCAGGTGACAGCAGTACCAAATTTTGGCGCCGTTGCCAGGGAATTTCTTAACGATTTTTAAAGTGATTTTTTGTTTTTGTTTTTGGTTTCTTTGCTCTTGGTTACCTTGTCTTCTGTTTGTTTTAGTTTCACAACTTCTTCTGATTTTTCGATCTTTTAACGGCATGGCTCACTATCAGTATGCTTTTGATTCTGATTTTTCATATTATCCTTATTATGATAATGAGTTTCCATTTGTTGCGACTTCCAGGTTTGACCATCAAATGGTGGATTTAACACCCTTAGCCGCGCAAGTACCGAGGGATGATCAACAAGCTAAGGTATGTGAAGTTTGCTCATTTTTGGGTTATTCTTTTTGTACGTGTTCCTTTTTGCAAGATACAATTTACAGATTCACTTCTCCACCGAGCTACTATGAAGAGCAGTCCTACTTTAAGCCAGAGCCTTTACTACCACCATCGCCACCACAAGTTGATGAGATGTCTTTGGAGGAGATCGTAATGAGTTTGGCGACAAGCACTCTTCAATTCCAGCAGTTTAGACAATCATATGTGCCTCGACAAAATCAAAATACAACATCCAATTCCGAAGGTAAGTCTTCTTTGGAAGATATAGTGCAAACTTTGGCTACTAACACTTTGACGTTTCAGCGGAGTACTGAAGCAAGTACTCGAAATATTGAGAATCAATAAAGAAATATTGAGAATCAACAACGGAACATCGAAAATCAAATAAGCCAAATGACAACTGTCATAAATCGATTAGAAGTGCGAACTTCTGGAAATTTTCCAGCACAATCAAAGAACAATCCCAAACAACGTGTGAAGGCTATCACATTGCGGAGTGGTAAGGAATTGTAGGACTCACTTCCAAAGAATTCCAGAAGAAAGGTAGAAGAAGAAATCACGCAAAAAGTACCTTCATAACCAGAAATGATGCAAAATAATCCATAGAATATGGTGGTTCTTCCCCCTTTTCCAAGTCGATTTGCCAAGAGCAAGCAGAGTTAGGAGAGGAAGAGGTTATAGTTCAAGAAAAGATGGAGGATGGGCAACCTCCTAAGGTAAGTGATGAAGTTCATGTTATCACTAACCAAATTTCATTTCCTTTACCTAGTTGTTTACAGGTAAAAGAAGAAGAAGAACAAGTAGAGAAACAAGAAGAAGAAAAGTCGCTAATCATATATGAGTTGAATGAGCTGTGGGCAAGCGAGCTGAAGATCGAAGGTTGCGAGCAAGATGTCAAGTCTCCGCACCCATTGGCGTTACTCTTACAGAGACCATCTTGGTGTGAGAAGGGTGATGCCCGAAAAGACGAGTGGACATTAGAGTATGATGGTGAAACGATGAAGTTTCACTCCTCAGAAGCCTCGAGGCATCGTGCTGAGAAGGAGCCGATTTCGAGAGAAGGTGCTCTAGGCTTCTCACGGAGTTTGAGCATGCTTCCTGTTGGACTCAAGCATCCATTCGATAATGGATGATGTACATATACCAATGGTCAAGCTTATGACCTTTGATAAGCACTTAATAGGAGGCCATTCGTATCCTTTCTTTTATGTGTTTTTTTAGCAAATTTCTTTTATTTTCATTTTTAGGTATAATGCAATTCAGTAGGGAATTTAAATTCACATTTTTATTTCTGTCATTTTAGTTTTCATCTTTTCTTTTTAAAATTAAAAAATTAAAATTAAAAAAATGAAAAAATTTTGGAATTTTTGGTTGTTTCACGCCGCCCCCTTGATTTCCACCTCCCTTTTTCCCCTTTCTGTTTTCATAAACTTTCTCCTAAGTGTTTCAAATTTACTTATCGCACATCATCCTTCATCTTAGACTTTCACCACCACTTGCTCACCACTAACTCACGTCACTCCTAGCTTTCCTTTCCCACTCACCCATCAACCCTCACTTATGATTTTGGTGTTTGTGTTATTGTCTTCTTCTTTTGCAGGTTGTCTTCCACGAAATTAGCACAATGCCTGGGAAGAAAAGTGAATCTCGTAGGCTTGCCATACCCATAAATTTTGCTGCTGATGTTTCTCCACCACAATCACCTTCACACACCACCGAACCACCTTCTGCCACAGCCCTAGCGCCAACTCTTATTTCTCCACCACATCCGCCGACACCTTGATTTTGGCACCTCCATAATAGAGAAGCTTTCTTTAACTTTTTCCTTTATATTTATGCTTCTTTAACATTGAGGACAATGTTG
>JAOQMS010000006.1:34353782-34364312 GCA_027563885.1 Erythroxylum longipes
TGTGTGTGTGTGTGTGTGTGTGTGTGTGTGTGTGTGTGTGTGTGTGTGTGTGTGTGTGTGTGTGTGTATGTGTGTGTGTGTGTGTATCATGTTTCAATGCATGTTCAATTGACCTTACAGGTATGTATTAAAATACAAAGATCTTGATTGTACTTATACATTTTTAGATCATTCAAACTTTATAACTTGTATACTACCATTTTACAATTAGGTTTATACATTAAGTAAGCTTGATTTTTTCATCAATCACATACGTTCATATAATTATCCAATTATCGCTTCATATTCTCTAATGTTCATTTATTTATATCTAATACACATTACTCATATCCTTTGAATCATATTTGCATTCATATGAACATCTTAACTCCTTCAACAACTCATAATTTCCAGATTTCAATACATTGATATCAAGATAATCCATTCCTTAAGTTATAACATTAATTAACAACTTAAACTTATCAAATCCTTAACCAATGAATCAAGCAACAATTTGGGTTCATTTTAAGCCTCAGTCAAGTCCAAACACACCAATGTAAAGTGACTTATCCTTATGTGGTTCAACAATTACACAAAACAGAAATTATCGTTACAAAGCATTGCCCACGATCATGGAGGACCTTCCACGATCGTGGGATGAGTGAACCGAATGTTCACTCTCCATTTTCCTTCAATTTCTCCATATTCTAACACCTTCACACCAAATTCAAAACATATTCATATTAGCACATTAATTATACATTAATTATACCTTAATTATACTTCAATTCCTCATCAATTTTATCTCCAAATCCAACTCAAAATCATTCAATTAGCAGCTCATAAACTATTGTCTTTCATGCATCAAAAATTAAAACAGAAATTATCATTCAACCGTCATTTTCTAGAACTCATTTCATCATCAACACTCATGCAATCCATCTGAATTTAATCATCATAAACTTTCTATTATAACATGCCATAAAAATCAATATTTTACTTACTTGTTTAGCTCAAATTCCACCTCACTGCATCAAGTCTAGTTTTCCTTTCATGCATGAAATATCATTTCAAATACAAGGTGTAAGTAGATTGGTTTTTAGCAACAAGAAGACAACAGGATAGAAGATAGTAGGTTATAGCTTTCTTAATGCAAGATTTTGTATGGATCTTAAAGTGATTATGAACATAAGTAAAGTAGAATTTCCAAAACTGTGAGGGTTTCGATAGAGAGAAGAAGAAGAAATGAGCCTATAGTAGCAACCAAAACAAGAAGTTGATATGTAATGCTTTAAGTCAAGGATGAGTGTTCTTATTTTAGGGATACTTGTCATATGTTTAGCAAGACACATGTCCTCTCTCTAGCTGGCACACATGTCCTTCCATGAGGCTGCCAATTGTTACTTAAATGTACTGCCATTTGGCACTCAATTATTTATGCCATTTTTCACTTAATTTTCTAAACCAAATGTCATTTATTTTATAGGCTTAGTCATTATAATTTCCCACATGTCAACTTGTCTTGCCACTTGACATTTTTCCTATACTAGGTGTACATATTAATTCATCAATTGTAACAATTGTAACAATTAATTCCAAGTTACTAATTATAATTAATCAATTCTTATTATTAGTAAAACAAAGTACAAGGCATTAGAAATGCACATTCATTTTAGTTTCATACCCTGGAATATGTCAATTGAGTACAATTTGTCTAACTCACAATTCATGTATGTATGCTAATATTATGCATTAGAATACAATCATAAAATCATTTCATAAATGTACCAAATTCATTCTATATGATGCCACTCATGTGACTTAGTAATAAATGTACCAAATTTATTCTATATGATGCCACTCATGTGACTCAATAGTCTAACACTTTAAATCCTTCAATAATTTGAGAGACGAGATACTACAATAATAATCCTTATTCTAGCACATACTAGTCGAGGTGGCATAACTACTTAAATTTTCATTGGTCTAACAATATTGAGATTCAGTTTAGAAATCAGGGGTCACATGGATATCAACAGTATAAATACAATAACTATGATTCCAAACTAAAAAAGATCATAGACAAGCTCATAAGTATGGATAAGGCTTAAAAGAGGTTAGAAGAGCAAATTGACTAAGTAACAAGGACTCATGCCTCTTCTATTCTCGACTTGGAGGTTCAAGTGGAACAGCTTGTCAATGTGTTATCTACAAAAAGTGTAGGAAGTCTTTCAAGCAACATGGAAGTATATCCAAGAGATCAAGTTAAGGCTATCACACTTAGGAGTGAGAAAGAGTTAGGAGAACTAACAGATAGACCAGCTGAAACTCACTCTATAGAAGACCAAGAGAAGTAGAAAAAAGATGAAGAAAAGAATAAGGACCCTCCCTATATTCCTCCTGCTCCTTACCTACCGAAAATACCATTCATAAGAGTTAAAGATGTCAAATCTTTAAAGGAACATGAAGATGAAGAACAGATGACAACGAACATCAAGTTTGAAGAAGCTATAAAAGTCTCTGTTCATGAAGAAAAAGAAGAAGAAGAAAAGGGAGTGACTAAGGAAGAATAAGAGAAGCTTACCTTTTTACCAAACAAACTGCTATACTTAATAGAAAATTCAGGGAGTTTCATTATTCCCTATTTTATTGACAATTTGTTAGTGAAAAGGACATTACTGAAATTAATTAGTTTTCATAATTTTATCAATATTGTCCTTCTGATCATTTTGTAATTTGTAGCTTACTTACAGGCTACAAAACTTATGTTCAACGAAAACGGTGGAAGCAAGCCTTTGATAATTGATTCCGACTGAGTTTCCAATGATACAAGGTCAAGCTAATGACCCTAAATTAGCACGTTTAGTAGTTAGATTTAAATTGTTACATAGTTAGATTTGTTTTAAATTCTAAAATAAGTTTTGAATGATTTGGAATGGTTTGGATTATTAATTCTTTTACTCTTTTGAATTAATTATAAGATAGGGAAACACTCTCGATGTCAAGCGGATTTGGTCTCAACACTATCATCATCACCACCTCACAAAACCGATTATGTTATAACCCTTTTTTCATTTTTGATAGTTAATATTTTTTTCTTATGTTTTCTGTATACTGTGTTCTATTTCCCCCTGATGTGTTTATGTACTCTTCTTACATTAAGGACAACGGGTTGTTCAAGTGTGAGGTTGTTTATTTTTACCTTAAGTGTGAATTTTGCATATTATATGATAGTTTGTTTAGGTTGCATGATGCAAATTGTGTGAATGTGTCAATGGCGAGGACTTAATGGGATAGAATTGGCCTTAAACATAGTCTTTTAGATTGCCAAGATTTCTTAGCTTGTGAAATTTGTGACCTAAATTACTTAGGGCTAAATATGTTGGTTAATTAGGATACGATGTTAGTTGATTCACCCTAGGGATTTGCCATATTCATTTATAATTTTAGGCCAATCAAATAAGTGATATTATTAGTACATTTTCATGATAATGATTAGCTAAAGCAATAAGGTAGGAAAAATTTTGTGTTAAAAAAAGAAAGTTGTATAAATTTTCACTAAATTAACTATTCCGCTAGCCTTTAAGTTATGAATAGAGCTAATAGCCAGTTGAGAATGTAATGTAGCTGAGTAATCGGGTCAACACGCATAACAAATGTGTGCCTTCGTGTAAAAGGGCTATAATGACATTCCAACCAAGCAGCTTAATAACAACATGACTTAGTTTAATAACTAGATCAACATTCATCATAAATGTTTTCCTCGCATAAAAAGAATAGGTTCATGTCCTTAAAAGAAAAAAAATCAACAAAAAGAGTGTTTTCAGATAAAAACATACCAAACTTGTTAACAGCTTGATTTTTCATCGAAATCTACTGAGGAATAGCTATATTGTTGTTTTAACTAAATGATTATCAATGTGTTTGTGCAAGTGATAGAGGTGAATAGACTCAACATTAAAATTTTGATTAGTTTGTATATTGAGTCCAAGGTGCTTAGACGCAAATTTTGCATGTTAATAATTTGGAACAAATTGAATGATTGTGCTTAGAGTTAAATTATTTCGTGATGTTGAAGTCATTGCCTCATTTGTTACATTGTGTGTTTTGTGTTTTCTGTTGTTTGTTGTTTTGTTTGCTTAAGGACAAGTAAACATTTTAGTGTGGAGATGTTGATAGGTGTGAAGTGCATCGTATTTTATGGTATAGTTTGATATGTGTTTAGCTATTTATTCGATTGTTTAATATGTGTTTAGAGTATAATTATGTTAGTTTGTGATTTATTTGTGTTTTAAGTGTTTTATTGAGTTAGAACAATCCTTTAAGCTCAAATATGATGTTTTTTAGGTACCTTGATGTCTTTGGTAGTTCAGGGTAAAGATCGAAGAATGGAGAAGTTTCGAAGTAAATTGGGATCAATTGCATGCCATAGGCCACGATCGTGATAGAAAGGCCTGACATAGGCCACGACCGTGGCCCTAAGACAGATGCACAGCTACTTTTAAACTTTGCATTTCGTGAGATTTTTTGGACCTTTCGGACCCCAAAAAATTTTAGTTCAACCCTAAACATAAGAAAACATAAATATAACAACAAAAACAAAAAGAAAGAGCTTTACATTCAGCCACTGTCGAAACCCTAAAGGGTGAGAAAAAGAAGACAGAGAGAAGAAGAAGAAAAGGAAGGAGGAGGAAGAAGAAGTGGATCCTAATATTGCTGCTCCCCGGATCAAGTGGTATCTCGACGCTACTACCTTCCCGATTTGTCTAACCTAAGTTCCATTTTCTCTTAATTTCCTTTTTCATTTAAATGTATAAAGTTGAGATGGATTGTATGGAAATGAATTTCGGGTTGTTGATAATCTTTTGAACTCTCCTTCGGGATTTTAATTTGAGTTAATGTTGATTTAATTTTTTTTACATTTTTAGGTGTTGTGATTGATTAATGTAATTGCATGTTTCGGTAACAAACCGAGAGGGTAAGCTAGATAAAAATGATTAGATCGGATTAATGAGAGTTAGATGATCTAATTGACCACTTAATCAATCTAGTTGGTAATTTCATGAAGAGAGATCTTGTAAGAGACCCGATTGTATATTAGAGAGCTTTATAACTAATTAGAATTGTGGGTAATTTGTAAATTAAGATATTGCAAGTTCCATAATCCGATTAGGATCTATAATTTAGAATTTAATGGTTATAAATCAGGAGATAGTAATCAACCTACGACCGTCTAAAACTGACACCCTGTAAACACATAAATGGTTAGATTAGCATTAATGGTAGGTAAAATCTCCTCTTTCATGACTTAACTCTCTTGATAGATTTCCATTGTGACATGTGTGATTGCTCAGTTTAATTTTTTTTTGTTAAAATTTTCAGTTTACAATTATTGAATTAAATTCTTGTATTTACTTTCCATGTTCACTTGTGTAGTTTTTATTTCTTTTTTTATTCTCTTCTTTGAGCCTTAGATGACTTAGGATTAGGCTAGTACCCTCCTCATGGGATTGACCCTTCAATACTACAAAGTACGACCCATGCACTTGCAAATTATTGAGGGTTTTATAAATTGTAAAACTTGCTAAAAAATAAGGTGGAGTGTTGGCCCATCAAATAGATAGATAGTCAAAAGTTAATTGCCAGAGATGAGAATGCTTTATTGGATATGCAGTCTTACAAAAAGAGATAAAGTCAGGAATGTAATGGTAGGAGATAAGTTAATGGTGGAAAACATTGATGGTAAGTTAAGGGAGATAAGACTTAGGTGATTCGAACATGTTAAAAGGAGACATCCTGATACCATAGTTATAATTCTAATTAAAGTTTAATTAAAATTAAAATGTAATTTCAATTAAATTACTAAGTTCAAATGGAGCTAATACTTCTTATTTAATCCTCTTTGTAGGAGTTATAGAGTTTTCTCAAACTATTATGCAGATATTGTTAAAGGCTTAACATTTGTGTGATTCCTATGTTTGAGATGTATAAATTTCAAAAATGGTTCGAGAGATATGACAAGAATATGATCAAACTTTGGAATAATGTATAAATTAAGATTCATGTTTTATTATGAATAAATTGTTAATCAGTTTATAGAATTAAAATGATCTTAGTTTTTGGGAAATTAATATACGAAAAAATTTTGTAATTATTTTATTACAATTAGGACAGGATCCCATCCTGATTTCCCAACACTTGGGACGTAACTAGGGAATATGTAGTTGATTGCGTGCTTAAGTTCTTCAAGAACCAAAAAATGCTCAAAGAGCTTAACAAAACCTACATATGTCTCATTCCTAAGAAAGACAATCCCTCTTCCCCAAAGGACTATAAACCTATCTCTTGTTACAATTTGGTCTATAAATTAATCGCTAAAATCCTATAAAGAAGACCTAGAGGCACTCTAAGCAACGTTATCAATGAATATTAGGGAGATTTTATTGATGGAAAAAGAATAAGGGAAAACTAGTTACTAGCACAGGAGCTTTTTAAAGATTACCCTATAAATCCACAATTAAGAGCTGTTTAATGAAGGTTGATTCATACAAGGCCTTTGATACCTTGGATTGGGGTTTCATAATCAACTAACTAAAGGCCTTCAAGTACTTAAACCTGTTCATGTTCTGGATCAGATCTTCCATCACAAATACTTCCTTCCCTATACTAGTGAATGGTAAGCCTACCCAAATATTCAAATGAGCAAGAGGTATAAGACAAGAGGATCCTATATCTCCTTATCTATTCACCATATATTTGGAGGTACTCTTCAACATAACCCAAAGGAATATAGATAGCACAGGTGTGTTCAAATAGCATCATGAATGTAGAGAATCCAAATATGCATATAACTTGCTTCTTTAAGTGTGAGTTGCCCTCTCTCATTAAGGATTATAATGAACTCACTATAGGTTTTTTTTTCAAGGATGTTTGGTCTAAGAATCAACTTTGAAAAGAGCAGCCTAATACTTTCAGTTGGTAGTAGGGATGATTCAACTTTGCGAAAAAAATTTGAGAATGAAAATTCAAGAACTGCTCAGTAATTATTTAGGCTTGCATATCTTCACTAAAAAAGCCTAAAATTAGATATTGTACTTGTATTATGGAGAACATTGAAAAATTATTCTTGCCTAGGACAACAAATTCATATCCTTTAAAAGGATGGTATAATGTATAAAAAGTATTCTCATTAGCTTACACACTCACTGGGTTTCCCACTTAGTCTTCCAAAACAAATCACTAAAGAGTTAGAAAAAATTATGAAAAATTTCCTATGTTCTAGAGGAGTTGATAGAGCATATGAGGTAAAAGTAAGGTTGAATCACATCTATACTCCCAAATAGGAAGGAGTTTATGAATAAATAGATATGGAGATTATTGTATGATAAGGAAGTCACATGAGTGAACTGGATTCATTCTCATTATTTGGATAATGAATGTTTTTGGAACCTAAAGGAGAGGAGCTATCCATTTAGTCATAACCTCCTTCCTATTTGGGAGTATAGACCTAGCTTTCATTCCTAGCCTCTAAAGAAGTTGCTTTGAGTGAGTCCTTGGTTATGGCTTAACAACTGATACCCAATCAGCCCACTAAATCAAAGAAGGGAACTAGATTCAATGAGGAGCAATTTTAATATCAACTCTAAGGTTCAATCGATATTATTAAGCCATAGTTGGGCATGTAATCAGTGAAGAATGAACTTTCTAAAAGAAAATCTTCCTACTTACTCTTACAGTACAAAAAATTTAGACCAATCATTATGGCTCCTACACCATTTAGACAAATACACGATGATTCTTACTTAGAAGAGATTAGAGATAAATATCCCAGAGTTGAATGGGCCAAGTTATTATGGAGTAACTAACTAGTGTCTAAAAGATTATTCATATGTTGGCTTGCAATTTTGGGAAGGCTATAAAGCAAAGACATACTTCCCTCTAACTAAGGTCCTTTGTGTTTTCTATGTGGCATATAAACTGAATCAGTTAATCACATATTTTTCAAATGTTACTATTTAATATAGTTGGGTCCAGAATTCAGCACATATTAGAATAGTTGGGTCTAGAATTTAGCATAGATTAACATACCATTGTGTTGAAACCAACTGGACCAATATAATCAAATGGGCAGGCAAGATGGGTACATTGAATGCTCAAGAAGCATGCATTATTTGAATAACTTTCCCATTCTATGCATATATGTTCAGGATGGAAAGAAATTACAAAACTTGTAGGCAAAAGGAAGTCCACAAGCATACCTTAGCTACCATATTAACAGATTGGATAAGGGAGATATTAACAGCTAACACACGTGCTAAATATCTCTGATAGCTCGAAAACCATCTAAGGAATCACATAATTAAATTGGAATCTAGGCTGAATCAATCTAATCAAACATACACTCAAGATAGTAATGGAAGACATGCATAAAGAATGGATAAGAAGACAAATACTTACCATGTAATGGACTCTCACGCTTCCATCCTCGACTAAAGGAGAAGAAATCACCATCTCTAGCCTTGGAGCTTAAAGTATGAAGGAAGTTGGTCATCTGTGATTATGATTGAGTAACTCTCAATGTAATCCCTAGCTCTGTGATAGACCCAATATAATGTATGTCTTCTAAGGGATTTTTTTCTAATTACCTAGGATGTCATTTTGTGAGGGATGGAAACAAACGCGACCAATATAGCTAGGTATATCCAGTTGATCAGTGTTTAATGTAACTATATGCTAGGTATATCCAGTTGATCAGTGTTTAATGTAACTATATGTTGTCTCACTATACTCTTATTTGAATGAAATTAATTGACTTTCCAAAAAAGTTATGCTATCATAATATTATTGGATTCACTTAGAACATAAATGTAAAAAGATAATTATATTCATTGGATATTGTGGTATTAATAAACTCAATAACTTTGATTAACAATATTATGTATAGATTCGCATACTCATTGATTTATTTATTAGCTTATAATTTTTGAATAAAAATTTAAAATTTATAAACATTTAATTCATTTTCTTTAGGTGTCATTTGGGACCAACATTAAAGTTAATTGGTGTTTGTACATATTTATGCTTCTCTTTGACCACTATACCTTTCCAAAAGAAGAGGAAGGAAGTCTATTCTTAGTTCCAACGTGAATGGAGAATGTCATTTACTTTAATCATTCAATTTATCCTTCTAATTTTGAGCAGTTAGACAAGGAATGAGGCTTTATACTATATAAGAAATAGAATTTGGAAAAACTTCATGGTATGTAGTTATTTATTTTTATTCCCTTCCAGCCATTAATCTGTTTAAATCCCTCGTCAAGTATATGATCAGGCAAAATGGGATGAAAGAGGGATATCGAGATCTAGACGTTCTTTAATCTTTGCATTTTCCATAGCCTGAAAAAGACTTGAAAACAACTTATGTTAGCACGCAAAAGGCACAAGTGTCTCTATTTAATATCAAACCAGAAACAAAGTACTGATTCCATTGGAAACTTACACGAATCTACGCTAGTTACGGCCCCAGTTGCTTGAAAATCACAGTCATAATCATTCCTTCCCATGGCTTGATAATATGTATTCATAAGCCACATGTGTATTAGGTAGGAAACACTCACCTCCATCTTCAACTGTTCCACAGTTCAATCCCATCCCACATACATAATCAACATACTATTATTGAATTGCAAGATACTTGGGGAAGCGCCATCATTGAGCAGTCAGAACTGAGCAGATTTGCTAGGCATTATTTTAAAAGGCAAATGGTTAGATTGACAATGAGCAGCAAGTGACATATGTGTTCGACGTGATAATTAATTAGTAGTTAAATGATAATTTAACTTCCTCATTTACTCCACAGGAAGTTAGAAGTCCTTTTCGCTTACATCCTTCAAAAGCACTAGGCCCAGATAGTTTTCCATCTTTGTTTTTCCAAAAAAACTTGGGAGGTTATAGGGCAATTATTCAGTGAGGCAATCCTAGAATTCTTCTCATCTACCAGATTGCTCAAGGAGGTGAATCGCTCTTACATTTGTCTGTTTCCTAAGAAGCTTAACCCATCTTCCATTTCCGAGTTTAGACCTATATCATGCTGTACATTAGTGTATAAGGTGATTGCCAAGTTACTAGCGATGAGGCTCAAAATTGCTCTAAAAGAAGTCACAAATCCTACACAAGGGGCTTTTCTACCGGAGAGGAATCTTGGTGATAATATTCTTATTCTTCAAGAGTTGTTAAGGGAATACTAAACATGCAAGAGGATTAAGGCCCTGTTTGACAATCAGCTGATTGCATTTAGCTGTTAGCTGATAGCTAATTCTATCAGCTGATTTGACCAGTGGACTGCATTAGCTGTTTGTCAAAAATGTTTGGTAAAATTAGCTGTTTAGTATTAGCTATTTATATATAAAATGACTTATAAGGACATGACTTAAAAAAATTATAAAAGTATGAATATTATATTTTTGGTTTTTCAATGAATATTCTTATAAGAATAAAGATTTTAGATATTTAATTCTACAAAATTAAGTAACTCTAATAAAAATTATAGAA
>JAOQMS010000006.1:34369859-34381539 GCA_027563885.1 Erythroxylum longipes
GGATTTCGCATGTTAATAATTTGGAACAACTTGAATGATTGTGTTTAGAGTTAAATTATTTCGTGAAGTTGAAGTCATTGCCTCATTTGTTACATTGTGTGTTGCTTTGTATTGTTTGTTGTTTTGTTTGCTTGAGAACAAGCAAACGTTTAAGTGTGGGGATGTTGATAGGTATGAAATGCATCATATTTTAGGGTATAATTTGATATGTGTTTAACCATTTATTCGATTGTTTAGTATATGTTTAGGGTATAATGTGTTAGTTTGTGATTTATTTGTGTTTTAAGTATTTTTGTCAGTTAGAACAATCCTTTGAGCTTAAATATGATGTTTTTGAGGTACTTTGAAGTGTTTGGTAGTATTTCAGGGTAAAGATCGAAGAATGGAGGGGTTTCAGAGCAAATTGGGGCCATTTGCATAGCCCACGACAGAAAGTCCTGACATAGGCCACGATCGTGACCTATAGGGCCACGGTAGTGGCTTGTGTTAGGTAAATACATAGCCACTTCAATACTTCGCATTTCGAGGAATTTTTTAGACCTTTCGGACCCCCAAAAAATCTTAGTTCAACCCTAAACACAAAAGAACATAAATAGAATAACAATAATAGAAAGAAGAAGCTTTTACATTCAGCCACTCTTGGAAACCCTAAAGGGAGAGAAAAAGAAGAGAGAGAGAAGAAGAAGAGGAAGAAGGAGAAAGAAGAAGTGGATCACGACACCGCTGCTCCCCAAATTAGGTGGTATCCTGACACCGCTGCCTTCCCGATTTGTCCAACCTAAGTTTCATTTTCTTTTTCATTTAAATGTATAAAATTGAGATGGATTGTATGGAATTGGATTTCGAGTTGTTGATAATGTTCTGAACTCTCCTTCGAGATTTTACTTTGAGTTAATGTTGATTTAGTTATTTTTTGTTTATTATTTTGAGTGTTGAGATTGATTAATGTAATTGCATGTTTCGATAACAAATCGAGAGGGTGAGCCAAAAAAATGATTAGATCGAATTAATGAGAGTTAGGCAAACTAATTGACCACTTAATCAATCTAGTCGGTAATTTCATAAAGACAGATCCCGTACGAGATCCGATTATTTATTAGAGAGTTTTAGAACTAATTAGAATTGTGGGAAATTTGTGAATTAAGAGATTGCAAGTTCTATAATTCGATTTGGGTTTACAATTTAAGTTTTAATGGTTATAACTCGAGAGAGAATAATCAACCCTACGACCACCTAGAACCAACACCCTGTAACTACATAAATGGCTAGATTAACATTAATGGTAGATAAAATCTCCTCTCTCATAACTTGATTAACTCTCTTGACGAATTCTCATTATGACTTGTGTGACTGCTCAGTTTGTTTCTATTTTTTTGAAATTTTCGCTTACAATTCTTGAATCAATTTCCAGTATTTACTTTTTGTGTTCACTTGTTCATTTTTTATTTCTTTTATTCTTTCCTTGAGCCTTAGACGACCTAGGATTAGGCTAGTACCCTTCTCGTGGGATTGACACCGTACATACTACACGAACAATCCATACACTTGCAGATTATCGAGGTTAATTAATTAAAACTTACACATGCTAGAAAACCATGAACAGTTGACAAGGAATAAATTTATTGGAAAAGTCTATTACTACCACCTTTGCATCGAGGCTAGAGGTTTGAGTTGTCTTAAAACTAAAATGGTGTAGGTGATCCCTTTTGCTCTCTTTTAACCTTCGAGTTATTAATATAAATTAGGACAAATCTCTGGTTATGTGCCTATCGCTAACAAAGTACAATATGAATCTAGCTATTGATTCTTGAAAGATGGCCATACAGGCTATAAGTAAAGTTTGGAACTACAATCATGTAGTGCTAATTAGGATAGAAAAGAAGACTTTATATTTTACGACATCGAATGCTTTATACAAATCTATAAGTTCTCCACATCAATTCATGTGATCAACAAGGTCATGCGTGCTATTATAAATATTTAACATTGGCATTTTGCACTTAAATAGTAATGGCTATTGACTATTAGGCTTTGCCACTATGTTTCATTTTCCAATGGTACTAATTACATGAATATAGATGAAGCTCCTCCTAACAATGGTAGTATCGTGTGAGTTTGTTATCTTTCATGCATTTGCTACCTATTTTACAATAATTGTCTAATTTGTTCTTGAATATTAAAAATTTAACGGCTTAGTTCTCAGGTTGCTTATTGACTCTAAGAGCTTCAAGGTTTTATTTGTTTCATTAAAGTTTACAGAAAGATAACTTCTATGAGTTTATATTATTCTTTCTTATAATACTGTTAATTGTTTTAAAATTTTCTAAAGTAAAAATATTAGACAAATTCAAAAAAATTTAAACATCTATTTATTATGAGATCCTATCTCTTTGAAGGCATCATATGATAAAATATCCACGACACTCTATGTATCTACCAAAATTCTTTTGACCAAAGAATTGGATTTTGATAAAGTTACAAATGTGGCATCTTCGTGAGGCCTAATTAAGAACCTATTATCCATTTTCTTACAAGGTGATCTCAGATACCTTCATCCTTTTATCAGAGTATGCTATAATCAAGTCATTTGTTACAACTCTGCTCTTATGGCGCTTTCTTTCACTGAGATTTTGACTCTTTATTATCCCCTTTAATGATCATGTAGATTACCTTTTAAGTAGACAATGGCTCCCCATCAAGTTTCTTAGTTTTTGACCGTCATGGAGGGCGCTTTCTTTATTTCTTCCTACCTCGATTGTACCTGCTAATTTTTCTCAAGAAACAACTCAGCCTTCCTTGTTTTATCATTTTATTTGTTATCCTCATGAGATTTTTATAATCTTTGATGTCATGTTCAATATCTCTATTAGAAGAGGCAATATAGGTTCTTGTCTGTTTTAGTAAGATTGGTGACAATGCTTTTGGTTTGCTAGCTAGATTATTATCAAGAATGTAGTTACTAACCTTATTGAGATGTGTATTGAGTATGGGGGATCTTCTTCAATCTTTCCTTTGTTTTCCCTTTTGATCATTTTTCATGAGGTGAATTCTTTTGGATTTTATTAATTAAAGGCATAACCATCTTCTTCATTTTTTTACTATACTTATTGGTGAAATTTCTCATGTTACATTCAACTTCCTCTAGATCTATGCCCTTATTTCATCTCCCAGAGGTACTAATTGCATGAATGTAGATGATGCTCCTTTTCACGATGGTCATATGGTGTGAGTTTGTTGTCTTTTATGCATTTGCTACCTCTACTGCAACAATTGTCTAATTTGTTGTCGAATATTAAAATTTTAGCAGCTTAGTTTTAAGTCGCTCATTGACCTGAAGAGCTTTAAGGGTGTTGGTTGTCCCATTAATGCTTGTGGACTACTAACTTCCATAAGTATCTATTATTCTTTCTTATAGTAGTATTAGTTCAATTGTTTTAACATTTTCTCAACGGAAAATATTAGACAATTTCAAAACCTTTTTGATTCCAAATGATATAGATTAAATTTAGGGTAAGTTTGTTGGGTTTATCTTTGGTTTACAAGTTTACTAAAATGACTACTTATAGTGTTATAAGTATCTCTAGTAAAGACATTCTGACATAACAAGAGTTGAAGAGTGCTAAGTTTGTAAAAGATTTTGAATAAATTTAATGATTAATAATGAATAAGAGAATAATTTTAAGGTGTCTGCCTTTTTATACACAAACTTTTAAAAATATAGTTAAATCTAAAATATTCTTAAACTCCAATTATGGTTTACAGAATTTGGACCCAACTTTTACTTAAAAACTTAGTTTTTAATTAAGACTACCTTTTTCATGCATACGATCTTGATCCCTCTTAAACTCAATTTAATAAGAACTAACGAGTGCTAAGTATATAAATAAATTTTAATTAAATTTAATAATTAATAGTTATTTTGAGAACTTACTTTGAGGTGTGTTTCTTTATTATAAACAATTATTTAAAAATATAATTAGATTTAAAATATACTTAAAACTCCAAATATGGTAATAAAAGTCAGATCCAGCTTCTATTGAAACTTAGTTACTCTTTGATTGAGCTCTACTTTCTTCGTGTGGACAAATTCATCTTAGTTAAAACTTCAACTTTTTTCAGATAACTAAATCTCTTATGTCAACCTGAAATCACATACTCATAATGAAGGTTAATGATCTGATGTAAACAAATCAGGTCCATTCTGTATACTCATTAAGAGTATATTAGATTAAAATAAAGATCAAATTATTAATTTGTAATGGTAGTTTTTAATTTAAGGCTCTAAGCCGTTTGAGATTGCATTACATTTAAGAATAAACATTAAAAGCTCATCTAATCTTTTTTTCCTCCTATAGTAAAATCCATAAAGGCCAGATCATGGAGGCTTCCTTAATTGGATGTTAAGGCTAGCTTATCAAAAAATGAACTAGTATCGGGATAAGCAGCTAAATACTAAAGTAAGAAGGACCCTCAAAGCAGGTCAAGCGAGGAACATTAGAACACCCTCCATGATATAGAATTTGAAGGAAGCAATCCACAAGAATACGTCTGTTGCCGAAAAAAATGAATGGAGAAACAAAAAGCCATGCCAACCAAATGAGCTACCTCATCTCTCTGCCTAATCTACAAAGAGGTTCTTTAGTGCAACATTATGGTTGTTATGATTGAGTGGCCAAATTTCAGTACAAAATCCAGTCACGTATCTTCAAGTTGCCTTTGGCTTTGACTTGATGCGCTTCACCCTTGAATACAGAAAAACTCCAGCAAGAGCAATCCCAGTCCCTGCGTCCAAGTTGAAAATAAGTTCATTATGAATATGGAAAGATTAACTTCACTGTTTTGTTTCTGTACGAGGAATTAAGAATCTTACCAAGAGAGTTGATGGGTGACACTGGCGTTTGGAAGAAGAGAACAGAACTAACAATTACAACTACACGCTTCACGCAGTTGCCAACCGAGTGGGTAACAGGTGATACTCTCTGCAATATCATATAGGAAACCTGCAAAATTGTTTTGTCCCAGCATGAATCACTACCAACAGCAAAGTACGAGAACTAAGTGCCTATGACCCTATGAAACAATACACCAGAATTTACGGAAGCTTGCATGCTCTAAAATGAAGCCAAACACTAGGTTACCATTAACGTTTTCATTCTACTTTATATTCTTCACTAACAAGAGTCAACAGTGTGAAATAATAGAGCAACGTCTACATTGGTCATATAATCTAATTCTGCAATGTCCTGCATAAAGTAACATTTTATCACAGAATATCAATAAAGAGTTCCATTTTTAACTTGGAGCATAATTGCAACAGCAAAGTATAGGAAGATTAGCAGTTTTCAGAGACAAACAGATCTGAAGTATGGAAAGGAACAAGAAAAATGACAAATGCACAAGAAAAATTACCTGCTGATAGGCATGGAAGCAAAGTGCAGCAAGCAGAGACCTAACATACACCTCTTTAAGATTCAATCCCTGTCGAACAAATGAACATAGAAGAAATCAGGCATAAACTTACACCAATCATGTCTTAGTAATTTCATAGCAATATTCTTAGCCATGTACAAAAACTCACAGCAGATTGGAGGTATGCTGGAGTAAATTTGACACCTTCCATGAAGAAAGCCACCGGGGCTAATAAAATAAAGGACATAATTGTGATAATTGAGAAGAGGGTGATATTGTCAATAGAGTCCTGCCAATCAACAAGCCACAGATAATGCACTGGTAGCAGACATCATATGCCACAAGTATTACGTGCATAAAATGCTTCCTCCAAGCAAGAAATAAACCAAATAAAACCAACAAAGTCAACCAGATAGGTTTAGATTACCTCTTTCTTAACCATGACCTTTTTGCTTAGGACATTTCGTGATTGATTAGTCAAATTGGAAGCCATAGCACTCCAAAAACCAGCCCTATTTCCATACAAATAAAATAAAAATGATTATTACGTAAGGTGCAAGAATTGTGTAAATGGTTTAGCATTTAGTACACGCTTTGAAGAGACTGGGAAACAATACAAGAACAAGGGAGGTGGGCAGTACAGAATATATGTTTGGAAAGCACTTTAGTTCATGTAAAAATGCATGTTGTACTTACCAATTGAAAGAGGCCTCAGTGGCAGATGCAAGTGCCACACCACCAACAATTGGAAGAAGAGAAGCAACAACCCAGGGAGTTGGAGACTACAGCACAAGGATTAAAAAAGGTAGGACTAAGGGTCAAGATTCAAGAGCAATTTAAGCAGGTTTTAACACCAACAAAGGTAAATACGCAACAACAAATTTCCCACACCGGGGAAGGTCAGAGTAATCAGCTAGTTATAAGATCTTCAAAAGCAAACATCAATAAGGAAAAAGGAATAAGGAGAAAATACATGAGAAAGGCACCTACTGTGGACAAATTTGCTTATGAGTAAACATTATTGCGTGCATCCACAGAAGAAAATCATTGAGACTAAATGAATAAGACTACTCACCTCGCCAAGGAACATAGCAGAGAGGACAACAGAGAAGAAAGGTTCCATAGCTTTGATAGTGTGAGTAAATGAAACAGCCACTTTTCCAAGACTCATATTAGTGAAAAGGTTTCCTAGCGTGTGAACGACTGCCAATGGCAGGATAGCTGCAAGCTGAGGGAACATTTATAACGATCAACCTCATTTACAAACCATCACAGCACACACATAGCAAAACCAAACAGTTTCCGATTAGGTAGAGTACCTGCGCGCCAGTAATCTTTGGCCTCTTGTACAAGTTGAAAGTCCACATAAAAACAACGAGGACTGTCCCAACAGCAAACTGAACCGCAGTTACAGTCACTGGGTTTGGAAACACTTTCAAAACCTGAAACAAGATCATGGTCCATATATAAGTCAAACAAATATCGAAACGACAAGTTTTGGGATACACTACCTTGTTAAATATATATTTCTTTTCATATGAAAGATTTAGTCAATTCTACAGTACACAAATGAACTCAGAATCTCGTAATTTCACAAACTAAAAACGTTTTAGGTTTCTTTCCCTTTTTCAGGATACTCCTTTCACGTCAAGCTTCTAAAACCAAAAACAAATGGATCTCTTTTGAGAAACAAACATTTTTCTTTGGAAAAGGATTTCTTGAATACTAATATTAATATCAAAACAATAAAAACTGCAACCAGCAGTCACTTTGCGATCTAATATTTTATAATCAACGACAGCAAAGAAAGTTTCCATTTTTTTTCACCAAAAGAGGAAAAGAAAAACCAACCTGTTTGTTGTAGATATTGAAGTAGATATTGAAAAGGTACCAGAGTCCAAACAACAATCCAAGCGCCAAAGTCCTTCCGAAGCTCGACGACTTCTCACTTTCATCGGCGCTCTCAGGCACAGCCGTCGCGCGAACCTCAAAGCTCTCGGCTTTCCTCTCGGATACAACCAGGGACAGAGGATTCCACGGCCAGAGGGCAGACGAAGAACCAGAGAGCGACCAGGATCGGCGAGGCAAAGCGACATTACTGAGCCCGTCGAGATCGGAACGCTTCAGGGAGGCGCCAACAGAGTCGAAGCGGTAGGCGAAGCCAGGGTTGAGTGGCCAAGTTCGGCGGACGGGGACGGTGGGAGTGGAGCGAAGAGTGAAGGCGGCAGTCTGCATAGTTGGAGGTGCTTGGAAGGTGAGAAAGTGAGGGAAAAGAAGCGAACGTGACGGAGGTTACGATGCGGGTGACAGGCGTGGGAGAGTCCGTTCCGTTGAAAGGACTCTGGAGTCTGGAGAGATGGTGTTAGGTGGCTGCTCCCAAGTGGAAATTTGGCTTTTACTTAAAAAGAAAAAAAAAAGTACATTTGTGTTCTTTTTCATTGACTTAGGACAGGGTTAAAGGAAGAAGCCGTAGGATCTTTGTCGTGTATTATTAATTCGATTTTGAGATTAATAAATATTTCAAATTAAATTATATCAATTGGGCTTTAAAGATATATCTTTTAGATAGTATGAAATTTAATTTTCTTAATCTTAAAGAATAAATATATTACATAAAATCTTATTTCATGATTTTAAGGGCGGGATACATGTAGCTGGATTAATCCAGTAATTACAATATAACAAAATTAAAAGACCAATTTATTACATTTTTTCTGTGCTCCTGATGATACATGTACTTGATCGATCGGTTACTTTTTTCTTATTTTAAATCATCAACTTTGTCACATCACTATATATGGTCCTCCAAAGATAATGGGTAGTTCAGTTCTAAGTCAATTTATGCATGATCCAGTTGATTCACTTCTATAATCTAATCCATCAACACTTTAGTTCGCCCTTTAAGCATATTTTAGTGTTTATCTAGACACTCTTATAATTAGTCCATCTCACCTCACCGTAATCAATTCAATCAATACACCAATAGTCTGTCACAATTAATTGGAGATCAAACCCACTTGATCCCATCAAGTATAGTTGCCTTAGTTTAATTAACATGCCTTCCTAACACCATAACTTGCTAGTTCTTTCTCAAAACTCATCAATCCGTAGAAAAATATAATCCTAGCCAAACTGCAATTTAATTCTTTTGTCAAAAAAACTTAGTTCTTTTTATTGAACTAGCAACCTAGTTCTCTAATTATTCTTATATTTTCTTATTATTTTATTATTAATAATCTTCTTTACTTGTTCATCAAAATATCTCCTTACAACTAATGGAGCTCTCTTTACTTAGCTTCCACTCAGATTTTTTTGTATCCTTGTAATAAGTTTTAAGGAAACTATCATAAAAAGTTAGGCTTGCTTTTAATTGTTCAGACAATTTCTGTGTATACAATATTCACAACTTTACCGGGTACTTTGAATGGCTTATCATACTTCAAAATGACTTTCGATGCATTTACTTACTATTAATCTTCTTCGACTAACTTTCAATATGACTTTATCCCTAATACCAAATTAACAAGGTCTCCATTTTTTTGTGTGAAAGTGGGGCAATTGCCTAATGCGTTAAAGAAAGAAATTACATCAAGCATAACCAGGGTATGGAAGCCTCGGTAACATCCCCAAAAGCAGCATACTCTATCTCTCAAGGGCATACATGTAGCCAATGTATCCCTAATGGAAATTCTAACGCAAGATTCGCAAGTTGATCCACACGTTGGTTCGCTTCCCTATAGACGTGGATTTACATTCTTTTCATCCATTTTTTGAAACCTTTTGGCAACTATTCTTCGCCTCATCAAGCAATTTATTTTTGTTGAGAAGTTAAACTTTTATTTAGCAATCTTAAGGAGAGTCAGATTTGTTCTCCCTACATAATCTCAAAAAAAAGAATTTTTTTTAGTAGTTAAACAAATTATAGAAAAACTAGGCAATATTAAATAAATTAAGTCAATTTTATTGATATACTCTTATATAATAATGCATGTACTCCTCAACTAAGCTATTGATCTACTCTATTTGTCATTTGTTTGTGGATGATTTATTGTGGAAAACTTGAGATCATTCCTCATATAAACACTAAATTAAAAGAAATTATAGAAAGAAAGATATTCAAATTGCATTTTTAATTGTTAGTCTTATGTTTCAATTGTTCAATTTGATTTTTTTTACATATATTTTAATTAATTTAATTTTGTGCATTATTAATTTACATTCTGTTGGTTGTAATTTTGCTATAAAGTTCTTTAATTTTCTAAGCACTAATTTTATTTTTATCTTTGTTAGGAAATGTTGGATTAGGAAGGAGGAAGTTCACTACTGCATTTAACATTTTTTCTCTCTCTAAAGTTCCTCTCGGTTCTTTCTAAAACCAAAATATAATTGTGTTATTCTTTCCCATCAAAAGGAATGCTCTCTTCTCTTTATCCTCATTCTCGACACTAAACTTCAAAAGTCAAGCAAGATCGATCATTTTGGTTGAATAAGCCACATAAAACAATTCCAGATATGGTTTTTCTCTATGATTTTGTTTTTTTTAATGTTTTTTTTATATTTCATTAATTTTTATTTTTATTCATCTCTAACTCTTTCAGTTATTTTTACTTGGAACAAGGTCATTCTAAAAACTTGAATAAAACGTATTCAATGATGTGTTCTAATAGTAAAAATTACTTATTTATTAGTTATTTATATTTGCTATTTGTTCTAAGGAAAAAAAATCCAATAGCAACATTTTTCTTACAGATTATAGATGTTCGTCCTTGGGTGGCATATAAGAAGGGGAGAGTAAATTACATGTGTTCGTTTTTTTTAATCCTTTTTTAAAACCAATGAATGAATTGTCTATTCTAATGATTAATTAAGACAAATTTATCTATAATAATAATAATAATAATAATAGAGTTAGAAAAGAGAGAAAAAATAATTTATAGTGGTTTAGATTTTTACTTGAGAATTCACTACCTTCTTTCTTTAATAGGTGAATAGAAACTCTTTATATAACATTTTCTTTGTCAAAGTTAAAATAAATCCTTACATAGTATATCTTGAGAAATTTCATTAATCGCAACTATTGTGTAACGCCCTAATACCACCTGGGAGAATATTGCGAGTGCCACACACACAGAACACACTTAAGACGAAACATTTCAAAACATATAAAAGACTTATACATATATACATTCATTTCCAGAATCTCAACAAACATACATCACATACCAAAATTTCCGAAAGCAGCCTGAATTAAGGTTATTGCAACCCTTCAAAATAAAATTCAGGATTAATATGCATTAGATACAAATCCAAAAACAATCTCAAAAATAAATTTGACCAAAACAAAAAAAAATCAAACTCCATTGGCCATCGCAGTTGTCTTATCCCAATTCCTACATCTCTCTTTCAGAACCTACACGGGGCAAATCTATCGTGCTAAGCATATAGCTTAGTGAGTAATAACCAAACTATAAGTCAACAACAGATACAGAAATTCAAAACAAAACAGAGTTTTATAAATAACATAATTGTTCAACACAAGAGGGTATAAACCCTTCAGAAACAGAACACAATTTAGCTTATGCCAAAATCAAACTAATATCAGAGTACAAAATCATAAGACTGCTAAATCTATTTACAGAAGCAGGTAACGGGACTTATACAGAAGAGACCGAAGTCTCGATACCTAAGTGTTAATATCAGAAGACACCAAAGTGTTAATAACAGAAGACACCGAAGAGTTACAGAAGTAGCTACAGACCTTTCTAGGCATGCCTATTTATCCACAACTAGGACTCAACAGTTTTAAAACAAAACAAAGTCATTACAAACATTTCATGTGCAAAGCAAGTAGTCAGTTATATTCATATGCAAATAGCACTTCCAATGATATAAACATGCATCAAATGCCTCGGATAATTATTGTCCAGAATTCCAACACAATCAGCATAAATCAAATTCAACAAGCAGAACAAATTATGGTGTGACCATGTCAGATTACTCATAAAATTTGTTTTCTAAATTACTTACTAAATCTTCCTTATTGCTTATTGCCTCAATGTTCTGGTAATATTTGGAATCAGTCGCTCGATGGGTTCCTCTAAAACATTTAATACAAACACATATCATTATTATGCACAATTATAACTTCAATTATGCACATGCATATATACTGAATATGTATGATGCATATTTACGAAAAATTCCGGGTTTCTTATCCTTAATCTTGTCACATTCTCAATCATGCGAAATCATACTCAATTCCTCAATCCAG
>JAOQMS010000006.1:34381639-34394150 GCA_027563885.1 Erythroxylum longipes
AAAGTATGTTCAGTAAAACCATCCCAGTTATCATACTTCAGTATAGTCATATTTCCAACTTAAATTCTTCAATCAATACATTTTAGAAAGTCCTATTTTTTGTGGAGATGAAGATTAATGTCTTAAGAGTCCATTGGTTTAATTCCCATGTCAATTGGATGTCTGTAGAAGAAGTTATAACCAAAAGAATGAAGGATGTTCAAAACTGTTTGGTTTAATTCCCATGTCAATTGGATGTCTGTAGAAGAAGTTATAACCAAAAGAATGAAGGATGTTCAAAACTGTCAAACAGCATCGTGCACTACCTTTTTTTTCCAACTACTTCCAGCTCTCCTTTGGGTCAATCTTTCATGGTCATTTTGACAAGGAAAATGAAGGATTTAGGCAAAACATTCTTCTGAAAAATTGTTCCTTTATGCCTTGAGTTTCTCATGACACCAAAATCATGCAGTTTGGTTTATTATTTTGCAAGTTATACCCAAAATACAGTATATTGTTCCCAAAAAATGATTAAATCCTAATTTCAACTTTGGGCTAAATTTCATCATCCTTCGGGACAGAACCAAAATTACATTCCTAAATGAAAGTTGTAAGGATATGAGTGTAGTAATCCACAATGAAAATCACCCCCATTTGGATATCTACAGGTCAAGTTATAGCCTAAAAACTGACGATTGTTCAGTGAAATCCATCCAATAAAACCAGTACAATTCATTCACATCTTACACTATCAACACTCTTACTCCAACCTTTATCATTTTTACCACAATTACACCTTATTCATGCCTCAATTACACATCCATTTCATGTTTAGAACTCAATGCATCAACAAATCAATACACATTCTATCAAAGCAAGCATCAAATACTTTATAGGATAACATGCAATCAAGATTAGTATTCCCATACCTTCTTTAACACAATTTCCTCCTTCAAAGAGCAAGCCAATCTAGACTTTCAAGAAAAAATTACAACTCTAATATTAAGAATACCAAGAAGACAACAACACAAAATAATGGCAAGATCTAGCTTCCTTAATGCAGTAGCATGCAATTTTGTCGAGTGAAGAAGATGACCAAAAAATGCAAGCAGAAAATCCAGGAGGTGTGAGTGAGAGAGGGAGTTTCGGTGGTGTGAGAAGAAGTTGAAGAAGAACTCAGCAAAACAGAACACCCCAGCAGAAAACTTGTCTTCTCTCCAATGCTAGGTGTCACCAAATGTTAACAACATGTGTCTTCTTGCATGATTTACACTTGTCCCAATTAGGAGCTGCCATTTATCACCAAGAATTAGTACCCGTATTAACCATCAATAAATTGTATTGATTCAGGCTGAATTTGTCAAAGTTGTCTTCATGAAAGTTGTAGCTTATCCTCTTATCTTTCTAATGGTATAAATTTTGTAATTTTTGGACATTGGAATCAAAAGATATGACATTTACAAGTTTGAGTGTCACACTAGTCTTGCAAAAAACGTCACTACAACCTAGAGTTTTAAGTGCTTTCAAGCCTTCTTATCACTAAATCTTCATCTAAACCTTATGTAAAGTATCCATAACATATTTTTCGAGACCCTGGGCTCAACATTAATACCTTAAATCTCTATGATGCCAATTTAATTCCAATTCTCCAAGTATGATTCTTTAAAAACATAATTAAGTCATATGGAATACATATTCAATGAAACATTCCAACTAGGGTACAATTTGGGGCCTTATATATTGCAAAACTATTCAACTCAAAATGTCCATCTCTTACTCGCACCAATGAATAAAAACTTATTATATCTTAAGCAATGTACATATACTTTCTTTAGACTCTCAAAACTAGTGAAGCTATTGGCTCGACTTGAAATTATTAAAAGGAGCCTAGGCCTAGCCAACAACACATGGTCTAGGCCCAACCCTAATTAAGCTGCAAGCAATCCAAAGTTCAAGCTTGGGTTTGATCGTGCTTGGACAGTACTAAGTCTGACCTGGCTGGCTGAAGCTTAATTTTATATATCAGTTTTTTAGAAAAGTTGAATTAAATTAAGTCATAGAGGGCAAGAAAGGAGTACAACTACAATGCGATTTTCAAGTTACAAGTTCAAAACTACTACAGGCTTACAACTGAAAACAAAAATGAAATATAAATATTGAATTGAATTGGAAGTGTCTACACCCACTGGTTGGAGATGAGAAACTGTAAATCCTGAAACTTATGTATGTGGATACTAACGTGAGATCTTATAAGCTATATCAAATGGTCGTTGAACTACTTTTTAGAGAGGCATTTGTCATAAAAAATGATTATTCCTTTCATCTCATACTGCAATAACTAGGAATGATAGAGAGATACAGAAGCACTATTTAACAGTTTTATTTAATTAAAATAAAAAATCTTTTAGTTAAATTTGGTAAGTTGTCAGGAAAATAAAGCAAATGAAGGAAAACAAGTACAAATCATTTGAGTAACTGAGTATAGTAGAATAATAAGTTCCTTCTAGTGTAATATTAGTCACAAACTTTAAATTTGAAACTTAGAATTTTGTTTCAAGTGCCTCAATATGTAATACAACTCTTTGGTGAAATTACTTAACAAATTCTATAAGTGAGCAATTTGTTAACTCTACAAATGGTGCAATTTTATAAGCCGTACACTATATAACTTAACCATTTGCACAATCTAAGTAACAAATGCAGACTTTGTTGGGCCAATCAATCCATCCACATAAATGGTAGCCTAGGTTTAAAATTACAAGTAATAAAAAAGTTTCTATAAACAATAAGCTTCTAAATTTTAATTCCTTTATCTGAAAATCGTATAAGTTCAAAAACTTGATCAGGACTAAGTTAGGAAAATTTATAGCCTTAACCTAGAATTAGAAAATGAATACATTATATCTATAAATCAACATTTTTAGAACATAAAATTCGACATTTGTATATTGCTAAGTATAGAAAAGTAAGCAAAAGTTACTTATCTATTTCACTAGCTTCAGTAAAGACAACCAAAGAAATTGACTAGAATCATCACTCAAACATGACTATTCTAGATCATTTTGACATTAGTAGAAAATTGATATAACTGTGCTAAACAAAATAGTTAAAATAATGTCATTTAGTCTAATATAAAGCAACATTATTAAAGAATCAACCAATTAAACTCCTTTGTTGTTACTTACACCAATGAAAATGATTGGAGACTATTATCAAAATTATATTATTTTCATAAATAAAGAGTATCATAATACTATTATCTAAAAAGATTTTTTAAAAGTTAATTAAAGTTGGAGATTAGAGTTAGGCTAAAAGGCTAAAGGAAATAGCATGAAGTTTTCTTTATTAACCTATATAAAACCATACAAATAAACATTTACATCTTTCTTTCCATAAAACCAAATCAATCATATGAAAAAAAAAAGTAAATTGAGAAGCAAAGATTAAAGAAAACAAACCAACAGTAAAGGAGAGGGACTAGCTAATCATTATAATCAAGATCATCAATAGATAAATCCATTTACATATAAAAATCATTATGTAAATTATACCAGATTATAAAATAATTATATTAAATGTATATTTACACATGATTATTAATAAAAATATACCTTCTTTATCGAATATTTATTTCAAATAAACTTTCAGTTAGAAGAATGGTTTTCGTAACGGTATCAATATTAGAAAAGAAAATATAAGATAATATGATATATGATATAAGATTGATAAAAGTATTAAGGTAAATAAAAACAAAATATCATAAAGAATAGATTTTACATTAACTATTTTTATGACCTACTTAACTTCGGGCACACATCAAGGCTTTCATATTATTAAGAAGAAGTTGAGTATGAAGAGAACTAACTATCTGACCACTAGTATTACAAGTTAACTCTAAAGCAATAATAGATATTAGAATTTCCAAGAGGGCTTATGCAATTGCTTGTATGATTGGATAATTATCTCCATGTGATTTGCATTATGATAGTACATTAATTTGTATCTTTTTAACTTGGGTCATAATACTTGCCTCTAAATAGTCATCCAACTTTATCCTATTGTAAAAGGTCCTAAACTTTTTTTTCTTAATGAAATTTTCTACTTTAGGACTTACACTTTTAATTGTTATATCAACAATGGACGAAGATAAAGTTAAAGCTGGTACTTAAATTGAACTGATGCGATCATTGATCTCTATCTAATCTTAAGTGAAAATCATTAAATAAATTATACCATAATTGTTTAATGAAATCAACATGTGATTGAGCCTGATCACTATACAACTTTTTATAATAACAATACGGTCCCTTCATCTTATATCTCAAGTTTAACACAAGAATAACTACATTGGTTTGTCTAATCATATCAATAAGGATTGAGTTTCTATGTCATCAACTTTTTCATGTCCCAAATCACCTCATTAAAATAAAAAAAATCTAACCAAATAATACTCATTTGATCTCACATATGCAATTAAAGCAAATATGCAAAGTTGATATTTTATCTTGATAACAACTCAATAACGTTATGAAATATCTATATTTATTTTGATTTTTATTGTTATATTAATCTTCTAACTTCGGCACAACTTGCTTTAACTAACCATTGCTTTTCTATTGGCAAGTAAGTATATTGAGAATCTTTTGGTCTTAACCTGATGAACACCTTATTATATTTGGTGACTAACTCTAATATCTTGAATATTGAATTCCATCTAATCTGGCAATCCAAAAGTAACTTCTTTGTGTATAGAATATGTAGTTGTTGTGTAGTTGCTTTAAATTTTTTAACTCTTTTAGTTGTCCTACTCTAATAAACTATGTTACTCTGAATTGTCTTTATCGTTCCTTTATTACCTCTAACCTATACTTCGCTATTAAATTCATGATATAAATGAAACAAAACATGTGGAATAACCTTCCATTAATCATTAATATCCTAACCTGTAACTTGTTCTTCAATTTTTTGATCATAGCATTATTTGTGCTACAACTGTCCAAAGTTATGGTTGACAATTTAGTGTCAATGTTTCAATTCATAAGCAATCAATCCTTATAATTGTCAAACTTTCAATTGTATGCAACATCAGCACATAATAAACATACGATTTTAAAGCAAAAAATATCAATTATAACATAATCAATAAATAAATGATAACAAAATTAAAAAATATTTACCTTAATATTTGACTAAATAAAATCCAATCGTTGTCAATATAGTATGTCCCTATATAACCTTTCTTGTGGTTATAGGCCATCCATCTATGTAATGTGTTGGCTACTTGTTTATGATTACTCGATAACATCTTCAATATCAAATTCTTTTAAACATTATAATCTTGAAAATGTCTTTCTTTACAGTATTTTGAATTAGGATCTTAAAGGTCAGTTGGGATAAGGTGAGTAACATCTTAAATTTTTCTTTATCAATAATGGAGAGTGAATGTTCATCACTATTGATCACCCCAACTAGAAATTTTTTTGATTTATTGCTATTATAACCTATAGTAGTCATTTTATTCTATACATACTAAACATGAAAGTATTGAAATTTAATTTCTTTTATGAAACTAGACTAACTAAGAAGATATCTATGTATATTGTATAGGCAAGAAATATGGAAATGCTTATACAACATGATATGCAAATCCTTATAAGTATCAGAAATGAACATTGATGAAAATAAGTATATTACAAAATCACAATTGGTGTATACCAGATAACTTAAAACATAAAACATAAGCATAAGATGAAGGATGGTCACTAATTTGCCCATTATATCTTAGCTTAAATAAAGAATTAAGAAGTGAAATACTTGAAAGATTATGGTTGTTAAGGATGCGAAAAAATGAGTGGAACATTTATGAATATATAGCAAATGGAACTTGCTTTTGTTAAGCCAAAATATGTTTCTTCCAGCACTGTTGGCACCAAGTTTTTTATATTGACCAAAATATGTGAGGACTATTTTTGAAGTAGTAATCATAATTATGCAAGAGTAAAAAAGAATGTATCTTGCATTTAAATTGTTTGCTAACATTGTATATATAAATAAGAAAAAGGGGATTATTTGTCTTAAAATAGGTCTTTATAGATTAAACAAAGACTAAATGAGAGTTGAAGTCTTAAGAGTTTGAAGTCATTTCTTTTCCTTCTTCATAAATCACATTCTAAAAGAGCAAATAAGGCACTAAATTTCGTATATTTTCTTATATACCATTTTAAAAACAAGGATTTGGGATAGCTAGCCGACCAACTAGGGTTTAAAAACTCCCTTTTTTAGTCAAAAATCATGTAAAAATGTTTCATAACATGTTTAGAACATCAAAGGATTTGATTAGCATATGGTGGAATATGATGAGTGTTGGTTGCTAGCTAGAAAAAGACATAAATACAAGCTAAGCACATTGAGTTGGGATCAGAAGCACGAAGATTTTCCACTAAAGGAACCAACGAATATAAATTAAGGTAAAGAAAAAACAACCTTTAACCTAATTTCCAACAACAAACAAACTCCCTAGAGATATTTTTTAAAGGAGGAATAACAAGCAAGTGAAGAAGGAGGTGCACATCAATCGTCATAGAGCACCGAAGGAGGAGGTGACTTTTAACTGAAACTTGTAGTAAGGATATAAGGCTATAGTGATTTTGTTTTACAAACAATTACGTTATAGTAAACTATATGAGGACCAGAGCAGATGAGAGGCATTTAGTGATTTTGAAAACTACATTATTTTACTTCGAACAATGGTTATATGCCTCATTTAGGTTTCGAGTTAGGCTGAGCCACAAAGCCTAAGATTGAGCTTGGCATAATGCCTAAACATTAAAAAAGCTCAAGCTCGACTTGAAGCTTGTTCAACTTAAGTCAAACCTATACTTTAGGCTAATTTGGGCTAGACCCAGGCAGAAATGTTAGTCCTACTCAAGGTTCTTAAGAACTCTTTAGTATGCCAAATATTCTACCTACTGCTTAATTTTATACCTAAAACCAACTCAAATAGTCATTATACACACAAAGTAGTAGTTACAATAGCTACTTTCTAAGAATCTTTAGCTAACCAATTACTTCCTTCAGTTAGTTGGAAAATCACCACTAGGATATTAGCCAGCTAAACCTCCTATCTAGATAGGAAGTCCCCTCTTCTGAATTCTTTACATAAACCATCGACTAGTTGGTCATAACCATTCAACTAGCTGATGAATAATATTAGTTAGTAAATAATACAATCGATGAACAATGTCTAGACAATGGATAGTCTATCATATGTAGTGTATCAAATAGTACTATTTACTTACTAGGTCATCAAAACTTAAAATTTTGACCCTTTAAATTCTCACAAATTACCCTTTGATAAAACTTGATTGAAAATCATTACAAAATTTCCCAAAATTGTATTTAAAGATCAAAATATTTTCTAAAAAATCAAAACAATTTTCCTCTTGATTGTGAAAAAAATTATATATTATGTCTTACATTCAAATGATAAAGTAATGATTGAACCTCTGATTCATTGAAATGACCAAAATATTGTTAAAAGAAAGATTACAATAATGTCTTAAATTTCATGTGCATGATTCTTCCTTCTTTTTGTTTTCTTCACTTGAATTTCCTTAAAGCTCTCTTAAGTTGTATATGTACTCCACTTTGCTCATTCTATCTATTCATTGATTATTCAATTGACTTATTTTCTCTCTTCTTTTTTTTTGCTTCTATTGAACTACATAACATATTTTTCTTGGTTCCACTATAGTAGATTTACTAATATCACTATGGAACCTTTCCTATGAAATCTTAACCTTTACTTTCCAACCTTTACTTTGGAACCTTAACCTTTTCTAGAAAATCTATTGAAAACTCCTTTATTCTCTATCCTCTTCCTAATGCTCTCCCTATGAAGATTATTTACTTTAATTGATACATTTTCTTGGGTCTATATATTCTTTTGGAGATAACATGTCTTACTTTAGTAATATGAGTTATAGTTTTAGCATCTCTTCCTAAGAATACAAGGTGTCGAGAGTGTTTAGTGGAGATGAGTTGATAGGGAAAGTAGATTTTCAAAATTTTCAAATCATCATTTCTTATGTTGGTGCAGAGATGAAATTTAAGGCAAAAGGCTATAAGGTTAGACTTAGATTGTGATCTTTCAAAATTCAAATATATGAGGGTAAATTTCATCATTCCTCCTTTTATAAGTATTAGGTGATCCCTCCTTACTAAGAGGGCATGCTCTATCAGACTTAGAGATGTTTGCATTTATAAGTGTATGATAAAGATCCCATTGAACTTTTCTACCTTCAAGTATTAGAGGAAAAAGATATGTCGATAGGTCAATTTTAGCCCCACTGTTGGTGCCTTAGTTGTTATTTTAAAGTAACATGTCATTTAAGAATCATCGAACCAACCTATATTTTGTCTAGACTTAGACGTTAAATTCGTCCGTCCAAAAAAAATTCATGTTGGTATAATTTGATTATCAAGCTTATAATGAGTCTAAAAAATAATTTTTCTTTTTTATTTTGTTTTATTTTTAAAAGATGAGAGTAAGTGGTGCTTTCGTTAGGTCAAATGAGAGGTTGACTTAAAATTCAACAAGAGGCAAAAGTAAGATGCTCTTTTGCCCTCTCTTGTATGAGCCTATATTGAATTCTAAGGATCCCTTTCTTCTTATATAATTATTTCTGGAGGAGGAAATTTTGTTAAAGATCAATGTTATTGATCAACATGTTTATAAGTAGCTTCACCTTACACTTATTCTTAAATAGAAAATCGTTATTAAATTTTCATTACTTTTGCAAGGATGGATCTTTGAAAACTTATATAACAGCTCATAACAAGGAGGATAAACTTAAAAAGAGAGAGAGTGGTGATATAAGGAGCTGCCTAGATATAGCAGGCTATGCATTTAAGTCCAATTGTTCAGGTTAATTTAGACGAAGAGTTGGCTAAGAAAGCATTGAACTTGTATACTTCTAAATGGGAAGTGAAGAGGTACTTGGCCTATAAGATGACTATTCTTTCCATACATATGAGTTATGGTCTAGTTCTTTCACAAGATAGGAAGTTCTCAAAAAAGAAAGGTGTCAAGACTTACATCATCATCTGCAAATCAACATAGTCAAGTTTTAAAGTCTTTTCTCCTCCTTATCTTGGTCCTCATTTTTCTTATTCTTCTTATTTTTAATCTTTATATTATTACACTTCTTCCAATCTATATTGACTATTAAGGACCTCATTGATAAGTAAAAGGTGGAGTAGGAAAAAGTTAATTTAGAGTTAAGGCAAGATGACTATAGCTCATGGTAACTAAAAAAGGAGTATGAGGTGCGAGATAAATACATGAAAGTTATTATTAATAAGGTTCATAGTATGACCGTAGACTATAAGAAGAAGTAGAAAATGGATGTATATCTCATTTTTTAAAGAACTAATCTTTTTAAACTTAAATTACCATAATATAGCCACATCCTTTATTGAGGATTTTAACAAGTGAAAGGATCTAAACAAGTTGAAGCATCAAAACATGAAAATTGACCTAATCACCAATGATTTGTGATGAAGTGGTCATCTTCACCCTGAATTAATTCTTAAATTCTTACAGGAAAATAAATGTAATATAGAAAAGTAGGCGTCGATCTCACAAGAAATTCTAGTTTTTCAATCATTACCAAAGAAAATATTTACCAAAATTAAGGGTTGTCTAATATAAACTTTTATGATAAAGAAAATGAATTAAACTATGTAAATAATAAATTGAGAGTTATAAAATAACCTTAAATTACAGTTGCTTCCACCTTTAGAACCTCAATTGATCTTTGGTTCAAAAATAATTAGTTAGTCAATCATACAATGAATATGATATTAAATATTTATCTTTCCTTAGGGTTAGTTAACCAAAAACACATAATTCAATTAACCCTTTTTATTTGACAACCTTAGATTCGATCCAAAATTTAATTAAACAATAGTTTTAAAAAAGAAAAACTATTGAAATTGAAACAAGATAACAAAATATCCTTGGTTGCATTTAATCTAGTTAAAAACATTTCCTGAGAGTTAATAATTTTTAGCATGGGCAAATTAAAAACTCTTGGTTGCTACTAATGATTAAAAGAATTGAATTTTTATGTATTCAATATTTAATCTAACAAATGATCATTTCAATCAATAAGCTAATTATACACATTAGAAATTAATCGAAAGTAATTGTAAGACAAAATCATGAAAAAGCAATCCAATATATGAATCAATGAAATACTTCATAATAAGATCTAATTGCTTCCTAAAGTTCAAGGCTCTAAAAGACTTCCACTTCGTTTAGCCAAAATAAAGAAAATTAACCAACAATGACCTTAACTACTACTAACATGTAATGTAGAAAAACTACTCTTGTAACGTCCCAATATCCCATGTTAGAGGCTAGGACCCCAGAATAGTGTGTACTGAGAAATTAGAAATGCATTTCATGCATCATATGACATATTTAAATATGTGAATTGTGTTAATTTTCATGAAGTAATTGTGCATGCATTCATTGACATTGTCCAGGTATAATTGATTTATAAATGCGATTAAAAATGTGAATTGTGGATTATTTGTGTTGAAAATTGATTTGGAGACTATTTCTATTTTTTAGAAATTTTTGGTGAATTTTAGAGAATTTTCAAAATTTTGGGGTATTTTGGACTAGAAAAAAAAGTGACAAATAGAAGCGTGACAAATGGACTAGTAAATGTGTGACAATTGGACAAATGACTATGTGACAAGTGGAACAATTAGGAAGTGACACATGGCGTAACCAAATAAATGACAAGTGTAAAACATGTAAAAAGGACATGTGGCAAGACTCAAAGGAGACACTTAATTTTATGTTTTGGTCAAGGAAGTCTTTGCATTGTCTCCACCGAAACCACCATCTTCCTACTTGCTCTTCATCACTTAGACACTTAACTTCTGCATGTATTTTTGTTATTGTCCATCCATCATCGAAAACACTTTGCAAAATCTGTAGCTATTTGAGGTATTTGATTGTTTCTCTAATCTTGTCTTTGCTCCAACCGCTGAAATCCCTCATTGCACTCCCCATTTCTGGAAATTTTTCTGAAGGATTTAAAGCTTAAAACAAGTAAGTTATGCATCGTTGTTTTTAGATGTTTGAATTTAATCTTGAGTTATGAGCTAGTTTAGAGTAAATTGTGTTTTAGTTTTCTGGATATTATATGGATAATTTTGATGATGTTTTAGTGTTGGAAGTGAATGCATGCATGAATGGTAGTTTCGGTGATGAGAAAAATGAATGATGTGAAAATGATGTGAAATGGTCATTGTGCAGAAATTGTTTCTAAGATTGTGAGAATTGAAGTTTAATGAGATTTAAACAAGTACAAAAAAACTAGAATGAGGTTTTGTGTTTTTGTTTGAGTGAGATTAAATCTTGAGATAGTGCAAAAGACATGAAGATGCAGTAATGAGAGAAAATAGAATAGAAAATGTAGTAGTGAGAAGAAGCAAAATATGATGAAATACATATATGATTTCTTTTTTTTGTTTTTTTAATGTTTATGATTAATCTTGAATTTTGAGATGTTTTGATAGTGAGCAGAATGTAAATGGAAGTAGATTATGTGAGAGAATATAAGTGAGAAAGAAATGGTGTTTAGAAAAAAAAATGGATTAAGTTGTAGAAGAGAGGAAGAAGAAGAGAAGAAGTGCTGCAAAATCTGGAAAATATTGAGTGCATGATTGTGCACCTGAAAATTTTCTGAAATTGAACATACTTCACTCTTTTTGTTATAACTTCTTCTCCTGACCTCCAAATGACATGACATTTAAATTAACGAATTCATAATACATTGTTCTTTATCTTCACCAAAATTTATAGCCATCTAAATTAAATTGGAAGCGATTGATTGATGAGTTTAGGATGAAAATGTTGAGGTGTGCTGGAATATTATGAACTGGAATATTTTCATTGAACATGCTTCGGTATTTTGCTTATATCTTGGTCTATAGATTTCCAAATGAGTTGATTCTTGATTCAGATTAAACTAGAGACATATTTGTACAACTTTATTGAATAAGTAGAATTTTAATTCTGTCTCTAAGATTTCAAAATCTGACTTGAAATTGAGTCTTAGCTTAGGCTATAACACTACCCGAGATAGAAATCATGTCCGGTTGTTATCGAATAAACTATATTGATGTAGGTTGAATCAGATAAAAGTGTCTTAACAAAAGTTGTATCTTATTCTCTTAGATTTCAATTGGTATAAAGTTTGTAATTTTTGGATATTGTAATTGATAAATATGAGTTGTACAACTTGACAGCATGATCATGCACTAGCTAAATTTCAAATGGACTTAGTCTACAATATTTTAAACATAACTCATACAATAATGAACCAAATTGAATGATCTTAGAGTCATTAAAAACTTAAGGCACAGGGGAACAATTGTAACATCCCCTCACCTATGGGAAGGGTAATATGGTAATTTGGAACGGGTTAGGAGTGTTTAACATTGCATTGAT
>JAOQMS010000006.1:34394250-34415454 GCA_027563885.1 Erythroxylum longipes
GGAGGTTCGAGAATGGCCTCAATTTGGAGATCCGCACCAGGTTGGCCCGATCTGATATGGGCACCTTTATAGAGTTGAGGGCTGCTGCAATGCGAGTTGAGCACCTTTATGTATCGGAATGACCTACGGGCGTCCCGGTGTGTACCCTATGGTGAGGGGGTGTTACAACAATTTTCTAGAAGAAAGTATTACAAAAATACACCATTTTCCTAATGATAATAATCATGCAAAGTGGACCTGAAAGTGTTTTTAGACAAATCTGGACTGATCAATTGAGTAGTAATATATGAATGAATATTGTGACCAGAATAATGATAAGGAACCCGGAATTGTCATTAACATGCATTGTATATATTTTATATACATAGACGTGCATAACTGAATACTTATACCATTGGGCAAAATTGTGATATGTGTAAATGTGTTTTGCATGATATAGAGGAGCATTTAGAGCGCCATCGTCAAAACATTGCCGAAACTTTAAGGCAATAGTTTTCTGGAGTGATTTGTGAGTAACCTAAATGGTCTTACTTAATATATGTTTTCTATAGATTCTATAATGAATATGGAATGAACTGTTTGTACTGATTCTGGACATGAAAGTCTGAAGATTCTGATTGATGAATGTGATATTGAAGTGTTCCTTGAATGTGAATTTGGTGAAATATGTGTTACTCAACATGTTTGCTTTGAATGCTGGACTAAGGACCGATGATATATGTATATGAGACTAAAAATGTGATTGAATGGGAATGAGATTGAAAATGGGAATGATTGATTGAAAATAGAATTGATTGAATATGAATGAGATGCATTTCATACATGAATGCATGATCAGATAATGATAGTTATGACATGAGTAGTAACCGAAAATGAGCTTAAAGCTTCGAAATGTGGTATAAAGCCAAAGGCTCGATATATAAAATGAGCCTTGTATCCGCAACGAGTAGGGTACAGTATTAATGAGCCTGGTATCTACAATGGATACGGGACAATTTAGGCACTCAGTCACAACAACGTAATAATTGAAAGTGGGTCACATTAACATTGCATATACACTTATTAAGTGTAATTAACTGATTGAATTGTAATGTGAATATGTTCTTAAATAAGATTAAGATATGTGCATTCTATGATATATGGTGCAAATTGTTAAATGGAAAATTGTGAGTTATGTGCTTATATGATTTTATATGTCGTATGAATTAGATGAACCATCGAGGATGGTTACATCATTGAGTTTACAAAACTCACCAAAATTGCAATGTTGATATTTTAGGTCCGAGAGAGGATATTAGAGACAGATAGACTCTACGAGAAGACTAATTCTTGTATTTTTATTAAGAAATAGCTCAAAGGTCGGTCAATTGAGACTGAAGGATTAGTTAGTAGTTTATGTGTAATTCCTCTTTCAAGCAGTGTGTTATGTATAGGGATTTAACATTGTATATATTCAGATGGTTTTATAAAACTACAATGTAAGTTTGGTTTTTATGAAATGAAATGCAGAATGCAGTTGGTTTTAAAATTTGGTGACTTTTCTGTATAATAGTTAATGCCATGATTAATTTGGATATGTGATTGCTCTAACATGCCATTATTATAGATTATATACTGGAATGTCCACAGGGTGTTCTGGTATGTAATTTATGGTAGTGGGGTATTACAACTCTAACTTATACTAAAGATGAGGAAAGAGGACTTTGTGAAAAGCTGAAACTTGGATGCTTTACTTCTTCACATCCCTATATGTAGCTACTTTAATCCCGTGTGGAGACCTCTTTATTATAACTATTTGGATCCCAAAATTCGTAAATTCACTGATTTTTACCCAAATTTGGGCAAGATAAGATGTAAATAACTTCTAAGTTCTAACAAATTTTTTTCCGTATAGATTTGAAGTCTAAAAGTTGCAATTTTCTTTAAACATGCCCACGCTTAAGATCACTCCAGACTATTTTACTAAAATTTCAACTTGATTCCAATAATATGATCCAAATATGCCAACTAAATCATTTTGTCATCACAAATCATCCTTAATCAAATAGAAAAAGTTCCAAAGGATACAACAGTACAACCAAAGGAGGATCATGTAATGCCAAAAACCATGCAGGAAAGAAATAAACCCATAATAGAGCTGGACCATCATGAAATAGATTTGAGATGATTAGATATGATATATATGCCTCCTCCTCCTCCTTCCCCTCCACCACCTCCACATCTTGTCGACAAGGTGATTGTTAACCTTATCATGCCTACAGAAATAAATGCAGCGACATATACAAAAACAAAGAAGCGCTTCACATCTACTAAATGTTTCACTGTTGCATCACTTTAGCAATACACAGACAACTTCTCTCTAGAAAACCTCATTGGTGGAGGCAATGCTAGGAATTGTTTATAGAACATAGCTACCTGATGGAAAGGTACATTGTTGATTTAGATTAGAACATATGAAGTATGTTTTAGAATTGAGCTATCCTTATCTTTTTTTATTCTATTTTTAATTATTATTACTTTGTTATGTTAATATGTATATGTATATGTGTGTGTGTGTGTATACATATATATTCATTTTTCTTTTGTTTCATATGGGCTATCAAAAACAATATCTTTACTAGTTAGGGATAAAACCATGTACTAATGAACCTCTTCAAACCCTATATATCAACAGAAGTTTCACTAGGTTGTTATTGTTGTTGTAAATCTTCTTGGTTCTCTCTTAATTATTGTTAATATTCCTCCTTTATTTCAAATTTTAAAGTTGAATTAAGGGCAATCCTTTTCCAATTAAATAGCATCTCCAACCCCTTTCTTAAAAAAGTAAACAAAAATAGTAAGTTGGAATAGATTGCGAGAACATTATCGAGGGTTTAAATGCTAAAAAAATTAGGGAAAAATCATGACACATAAATTTGTTTACCCACGAACTCACTCATAAGCTTAAATCTGTGACTGAATCTGAGTCAAATGAATTTTTTGATATTTTAAAAGATTTAGACATCGAAAAGTCTAAGAGCCATCTCACTCTTATTGATGCAAACCCTCAAATAACCCCATTTTGTTGACGCATGGCCTATATATCTCACTATGATTATTTTATAGGTACATTTTTTGTCTTCTCTCATTTCTGTATTATAGTCATCAAATTTTAGATCCAAAATTAGCACAAATTTCTCTTTTACAACTATGATTTCTCCTTATCTTAAGCTAAACTTATAATATCTATATGAGGGTTTTAATTAGGTGCTTTGTTTATATGATCGTCATATAAGCATACTTTCATTTTCTAACTGCATTCTACTTTGAGCAAAAACATTTAATTGTGTCACTTTTTTATAATATTTTTATATCCTTTTGTGAATGTGTCTTATCTTTAGTGAAAGCATTTTATTTGTGCGATCACTCTATGATAGATTTGCATCTTTTGCAAATACATTTTGCCACAAGCAAAAATTAATGTCTTAGTTGCATGATCGTTTTATAACAAATATATAACTTTAATGAATGCGTTTCACCTTAAGAAGAAAAGGTTTAGTTACATAATCATTATATAATGGATCTGCATCTTTTATATGTGTAGTTTGCCTTTGGTGAAAATGTTTTAGTTATATGGTCATTATATAGCATATTTGCATTTTTTATGAATGCAATCAAAAACGTCTTGATTGTGTACTTACTGTATAGCAAATCTGCATCTTTTACGGATGCCTTTAGCCTCAAGAAAAATTGTCTGAATACTTTATATGATATAGTTATATGTATTCAAGGAATCAGCATATTATCAATCGCCACTACTCTCTCAAGCCAAGTCTATATCTGCTTCCTTCAAATCTTGTGCATGGATTTTTTTGACATTATATTCTCTAATTCTTTGTTGGTATGCAAAATTATTTGGAAATGCATTGTCCCTTCGCTCTTCTAGCAGACAATGTTCATTCCCGATCCCCCTTTCACCGGTCTTATGCTGTTAGTTAATCATCCTCAAGCTTTCCACGCCAAGCTTTGCTGGGACCAAAGCTTCCACTCTGATAGTCAGGCTGAAGAGTGATTTGCCTATTGAAGTGCTGGGTGCGTGTAGTGTGACATACCCAAGGATAGAGAGGATATGAATATGATCTACCAACTTCTCTCATATTTCTTCACTCCAGCTCGTAGTCCCTACAAGATAGTCATGTTCATCACTTCTGCTAGGCCATTAGCTTTGAAATGCACAGTATGTGTGAAGTATTGCTTGATTTTTATCTACATGTAAAATTATGTGTCCTCGGGTTATTGTACAATTTTGACAGTGATGGTGGCATAAATTAATTGTCAACTTACATATTTTGGGATTGTTTTATGAAATTGCATTTATTATGTTTATATAAGGAGTTATGAGTTTTGATAATTTAAGTCTAGATTGGTTAAAAATATAAAATTATTCAAAATTTTGATTAAAATTTGTATTGTTACATATCAATAATTTTTAAACAATTTACTATGAGTCTCATTTAAAATTGAAAATTGAATTTTAAATAAGTATAATTTGTCATTTATCTTTATTTTTATTAGAATTTCAATTTTTTATTAGTTATTAGGATTAATGCACGTATTAACTGGTTAACACTAATCCACTCCTACCGCAGATTGGCATTACAGTTCCATGGGCTACTATAGTGAATTCATAGTCCGACAAATACCAGTAGTTGCCAAAAGTAACTAGCTAGGAAGTGCCTATATTCGCTGCCGTAAGTGATCGTAACGCGAGGCCCAAATTTCCTACTTCAAATTGATCACGCAGACTTGGAAGATTCATTCTTTAACCAAATTTCTGGATTCTTTTGAAACATTTCATCCATAAATTTTTTTCCCCCAATGAGAAACATGTTGTCCCTGACGACTGTTAAAGTTTCTGCGGATTTGAGCATCAGTTTTAAGAGTTCGTTGCCTCGTCGAAGCTCTAGTTTTGAGGGAAGACACTTCTTTAGTATGTGTGCGACTGCGGGAGCTTTTGTGGTACTAGGACTACGAGGAAGCTGCGAGAAATGGAGATTCGTTGAAATCATTCGATGAACAGGAACCAGTTCTGCGACTTGTTAATTTGCTGAAGCGGTCAATTGCTGATGAACGTTTTGGGGTAACGTGTTGTACGCATCTTTGAACTCGATAATCCGGTAGAAGATTTTCATGGTATTGTTCGGTTCTGTCAATGCAGCATTTTGAGTAATTTAAGGTTATTTATAATGATCTGTTGATCATTGGTTCGTGTACGGGACCAAATTATGAGATGACAAAAGCTAGTTCGATGACTAAGTAGATTCCTCTTATGGGATTGTCAAATTTTACTTATTTTGTTCCTCTGCGTTCCTAATCTTTTGTTATAAAACTTGGTGTTAAGATATGTGTTAAGCTATCTTATTAATTAACTTTTGGTATTATCTATAATTGGACAATGTTGGATATCTTTAAAATTTCACTATTCTAAGTTATCTATCTTAGGTGGGACTCTTATGTGAAGATTATTGGAATCAAATCACCATATCTTGATTAAGATAAGATGTAGATGTTGAAATTTTTGAACTTTTCTTGACAGCCTATTTTGGAAATAATGACTATTTAAGATAGCTAGATTTTTGAAGATTCTATTGACTATTTTGTGGCTACATTTTTGTGGTGTTTTATGGCATTGTTGGGGTTGAATTGTTGTTTTCAGGTGGAAAAATGATAGGTACATTGTGATTTGATAGTTGGAATTTTTGGGAGATCTTAGGTTATCTTTTACAGCTAATTTTGCGAAGATATCATCCACTTCTGGTAGATGCGCTTTATCCTGGGGTTATTTGATTTTATAGGCTGTCTTCATTGTTGTTTTGTGGCGAAAATCTCCAGTAGGTTTTCGTGTATTTTGCAGCTCCATTGTCTGCAATGTTTCGTGTAAAGAAACTTTTATTTTGTTGGTAATTTTTTTGCTATTATGCATGAGATGTTCCAGTGGTTATATCGAAGGTCCACAACAACTTTCTTAGTGGACAACTTTCTAATCTTTTGTTAACAAAGCCACTTTATTAAGGGAGTTGTTTTCTTATCTTAATTATTTTTGTTTATGTCCTTAAAATTTAAATCACTTGAGTTGTTTGATTCTTGTTTTCATTATCGAACATTGTTGAGAAGATCCTTTATTGAGGTTAGTACGAGGTGGTCGTGTTATTAGGAGTGAAATACTTTTACAAGTTGTGAGGACAATAGATAGTGTTAAGGGTAGGGTGAGTCGACTCTGTAATGCCTTGAGTAAAACTACTGTTATTTTTTGGTGAAAGTGATTAAGCTAGGTGGGGGGCCCGCAGACGTAGGTAAGGTGTGTTAAACTACTTTACCAAATCTCAGGTGTTGATTTGTTTATTTCACTTTTAATTTCTTTTGTTTTTGTTTTTGTTTGTGTTAGAAAATTTATAAATTGTTGATACAATTGCTTTATATCAAGCAACTACAGATACAGTTCAAATTAACTGCTGCAGAACCAAGTTTTTGCGAAACTACATCCTTTCATATTTTCAACTAGTATCAGAGCGAATCACTGAATTAGAACTTAGTACATTAAGTTGGTACAAACTCATGTTTTGCAATTATGACTATAAGAGAAGGGGATGAGAGTATTCATTCAGGGAGGGATAAAGGAATAGAATTCGGTTTTACATGGTTGGACACATCCAGTCGTGATCGATGAAAAGGGAGAAGCAGTGTTTAAAGGAAGAAATAACAGAGCAGAATACGCTCCATTTTTAAAATTTTACCGAAGGGCTGGAGGATTTGTGAAAATCTTGAATAAGGTTTTGGAGGACCAAGAGCCCAAGAAATTCAGATCGGGCAAACAAAACTTTCTACAACAAGGAAGAAGAGGAAAAAGGGTAAATGGAGTCTTTAAAGGGAGAGACCTTAGGGGAGAGATTGAATTGCCTTTCCTTAAAATGGGTGTTTTGCTTTGGTGCTTTCCTTCCCTTTGACTTCGATCTCCTCAGATCATCTAAAAAAATTTGCCCCAGTATCACTTAGCGAGCTAGGAATAGAGCTAAAATGGTAGTAAACCCTTTTCAGATCATTTGAACAAGAAGCTCTATCCTAAACCCAGTTCCAGTATTGAAGGAAGCATTGCATAGAAAGCATTTTTGTATAATGTTCCCACAAAAAATAGATAAGGGATCTTGCCACTCAAAAGATCAGCTATTGTGACACAGGTGTCTCGAGGAAGGTCGTAGATTGAATAGAGAAAGACGGGCTTGTATTTGACAAATTTAAGAGGGAGTGTTTAGAAATTCTCAAGTTATGCACATCATCTTCAATGCAGTTGATGAAGGTCACTTTGCCATGACTTCAGCCTGTGAATCGACAAAAAAAGTATGAGACACTTTTCAAACTACACATGAGGGATTGAAATCTATGATAGCCTCGAAACTTCAGATATTGGCTGTAAGATTTGAAGAGTTGAAGATAAATGAGACTAAAACTATTGGAGACTTCCATGAGAGACTGCACAACATAGCAAACCAAGCACATCAACTTGGGAAAAATATTAAATCTAAAACTTGTTAAGAAAACATTGAGATCACTACCTCTTAGATTTTTATCGAAAATTGCAGTCATCAAGAAAGCCCATGATATCAATGAATTGTCTTTGGATAAGGTAATTGAAATTCTTACTAACTTTGAGATGAATTTGCTGAGAGATAAACGAGAAATGAATAAAGGATTGAAATTGCAAGTTAAGGTTGGTAAAACTGTGAATAATTTAGGAGATGAATCTAATGAGAATGAAGATATGGAGTTATTAATAAGAAATTTCAGCAAGTGGATTAAGTTCAGACAAAATGATGGGAGTTCTTCCAACAATAACTTCAAACAAGCAAAAGCAAAGAAGATATCATGTCATGACTGTCAAGGTTTCAGACATATGCAAGCAAAATGTATTAATACTCTTAAAAGGAAAAAAAAAGGGAAGCCTTATACGAGCACTTGGAGTAAAAATGGACATGAAAATGAGTATGGTAGTGAAGAAGAATTTATGAGTAATAATGTTACGTTGGTTGCTTTAAACAGTAAAAGTTCAGTTGCTTCCTTAGTAACAACTAGTGAAGGAATTGATGATGAAACCGTGGATAAATCAGTACAGAATTTTGAGAAAAATGTAGATGAATCACTCCAAAGTTTAACTTCAGATTATGACACAGATGATAGTGACTCAGAGGACAAAGGTGAGGATATTTACAAAGTCTATGAGTTAATGTATGCAAAGTGGGTGCAAACATGTAAGAAGAATGATTAAAACTCTTCTATGAAAAACATCATTGAAGATTTAGAGAATAAATTGTTATCTACAACAGATAAGCTTGATGAAACAAAGTTGAAGATGGTTGGTATGAAAAAGGGAATAAAAATGTTAAATGGAGGTATCGAAAAGCTAGAAAAATTATTGGAAATTGATAAGACTGAAGGAGACGTTCAAGGTATTGGTTACAAGGGTGAATGTTCCAAGTTGAATGATGGGAAAAATGATTATGCTAGATTTGTCAAAAGAGAAATTACAAGGAAGAAATGAAAGTTCATAACTACATGTCACTTTTATGGGGTAATCAGGTACGTAAGACCAAATTGTTATAAGTTGCTACGAATGATATTTCAACGGGGTCAAAACCAAAAATCTAGACATTATTTATTAAATTTCTAATAGCAATCCATGTTACCGAAACACACTTAGGTTAGAAAGGATCAACTATAAGCTCTTATAGCTTTTAAATCCATATGAGGGCTATTTCACATAATGGATGGTATTTTGACAGTAGGTGTTCATGTCATATAACAAGTGAAAGGAGCTATTTAATTGATTATCAAAGTTGTATAGATGGCCATATTACTTTCGACGATAGAAAGAAGGCTTCGGTCATTGGAAGAGGGACCCTATGCTCGGATGGACTTCCAAACCTAAAAAACCTGCTTCATGTTGATGGATAAAATCAAATTTGGTGAGTATAAGCCAATTTTATGATGATGGATTATTGGTTAAATTCACTAGTGATGAATGCAGGGTATTAATCGAACAAGGAGAACGTTTGGTGAGTGGCAGAAGATCGGTAGACAATTGTTATATATTGCAGGTCACTATCTCTTGCAGGTCACTATCAGTAGACAATAAGGCTAAAGAATGCTTTACGTGTGAAGATCTTTGTTCATTTGCATGGCACTAGTATGGAATTATGGGAACTATCAAAGCCCAGAAATGATAGTTGACAAGAACCTACAATGACAATCTTCAGTCTACATGTGTTTATAAGCAAAGGGACTTCTTGTTTTATCCTTCAAGGGCTTATGGATTATCAATCTGGTTACTTGGAATCCCATTATCATTTCTGGAGTTATTGATATGGATTTTCTTAACCTACTACACGGTCGATTTTACACCATCTATTAGCAGGCTTGTCTGTTAGGTTTCGATCATGCATTTCATACATAAAATATATCAAATATACGCAGCGAAAATAAAACGGAACCTCAAAAACTAGATCTACTCATGCATATAGATATAGAAAACAAAAACATGAAATGTAAGATGTTTACATACCTTTCTGATGATCTCCTTCGTTCTTTAATCTTCTCCACATTGGATTGTCGTAAACAATAACGATCAACGCAGACCGTCTCTAATGAAAGTCCACACGAAAGATAGAAAGATGAAACCTCACTAGGAGATAGTTAGAATTCTTTCTTTGTGCTAACAAATACAAGAACTCTTAAGAGAGTTAGAGAGAAAAAGTGTGTGTGTAAGAAAATAACCTATCTTTTTCATTTTTTGTCTTATATAAGATGAACAAAAATCATCTCAATTTTCTGCACCATTTGACCTTCCATAACCCCCATCACTAATGGAAAGTTATCGGAAGTTAATGTTCATGAATAACATTCATTAATGGAAGTTATCGGAAGTTAATGACTATGAATAGCATGCATTAATGGAAGCCAACAACACTTTTTTCTAATCCATTCCATACAACGTTTTCTACCACGATCACATCACGATACAATCCCAAAACATTCTCTCATATCTTGAATCACCATTCAAGGCCATTTTACTCATCCTTCGGATCTCCTATGTGTGTGACCCGTTAGGTTCTCAGTTATGTTGGCTATTTGAATTAACACTTAATTCAAGTAAATGAAGAGCAGTATCTAGCAACACGTCATGACCCCCAATTGATCAAAAATTTAGTGGGTTGACTACGAACCTTCCATATGCAATGTTGCCATGTAATTTATCCTTTCACCATTTATACCCTACTTGGTTCAGAGTATGGTCAAAATGTCAACTCCCACTAGACTGACTACGTCACATCTAGTCCAAATGATATTAGATCATGTCCTGAGGATCTCATTACTCTATGTATCATTGAAAACTCTCTTCATGACACATATCTGCTCTGGCTAGGGACTCCCGAGTAATGACCCCGACAAGATGTCGTGGGTATCATCTCCTTTTATTAGGAGTCGTGAATCCTTTATTGGCTACTCAGTTACCTCCAAATACCTCAAGCTGTACCCAATTACCACCCTATGAGTAACCCCTAAAAGGCATCGATGAATGGAGTCAAAAAAATAGGATCAGTATCTGAAATATCCTTGAGCACCTCAAGTCAAAAGATACTTGCATCATTACTATGATGAGACTATCATTGACACTGAAATAGAATATTCATATGATTGTCTCATAGTAGGTCAATTCAATGTACTTACTACCTTTAGTACGCATCCACATGTTAACTCTAAACAACTTATGTCTACAACTTATGAGATCTACCACTTGATTTAATCAAGAAGTATAACATGCTCTAGTCTATCCGAATTAATGATATCCCGTCTCATTAATCCTATAACTAAGGGAAGTTTAGATAGTAACATAATTACACATGATAGGAATCTCAATATCATGATCTCATAATGATTTCCTCCATGCTATGTTTTTGTATCAAGGACTTCATTAAATCAATTTAAGATCAACATCAAATCCATAAATGAATGAACATCGAAATAATGAAGAATGTCTTTATTAATCATAAAATGATTTGTACAATAAGTGTTAAAGGTGATTGCCTTTAGAGCACTTCTCTAACATTGTCAAATAATGTGGCGTGAATGGATTTGGTACCAGTAAGGCATGAATGGATTTGGAAACAGTGTAGCGTGAATGGGTTTAGTCAACACATAGAAATTTTCTTTTAGTAACATTTGCAAGTCATGGACAAAGGAAGTTGTAAGTAAATGAATTTGTATAATCAATGTCAAATCAATCCTTCTTCATTGAAATTTGGTAATTAATTCTCTTTTTAGTTGAAAGAGACTAAAACATTATAGAGTTGTGAAGACAGTAACAATGAAAGAATGAATTATGGATTTGCCTTTTTGGAAATTTCTTTTCGTTCAGATGTTGTGGATGCTTTTAAGCGTCTTCAGAAGAGAGATGTTTTATTTAGAGTTGAGAGACCTGCAAAGGTTTCTTTTGCAGATTCCTCTACTAACAATGATGATGCAATCATGGCCTAGGTGAAGAATGTATTTATTGGTGATCTACCCACTAAGCCTAACAACAATGGAATACTCTCGCTTCAATCGGGGTTTATAAATTTAATTTGTAGTATTGATTTGATGTGAGTAACGATATGTTGGCTAGTGTTTTGACCAGTGGTAAATTATTATTTTGTCCTTCTGCTGCTACAGTACGTGCTTATAATTCTTCCGCTACACTTACTGTTGATTTTTATGCCTTTTTATTCACTGAGATTGATCCTATTGAAGGTATTCTTCGTTTTGACATTGTTTTGTCCCAAAAGGGAGATTGATGATTATTTATTTTCAAATGATATTTATGCTTTGTTGGTGACTATTCAATTCACGAGAAGATTTTAAGGTATCTACGTGACTAGTAATTTTACCTTTTGGCATCTTTTTGTCCCAAGGGAGAGAAATTTGGATGATTAGATAATTGTTTATCTGAGATTTTATTTCTTTGGATGTTTCTTGAACTTGACAAACTTGATATTATTTGGAAGTTATATAAAACTCGATGTTCGATTAAAGGAGAGTTCCTATGTGTTATGTGCACTTGATTATGCATCCAATTATCTTCTTAAGGTGGAGTTTTGATATGTGTCAATTAATGTCAAAAAGAGGGAAATTGTTAAGATATGTGCTAAGCTATCTTATTAATTAAATTTGGGCATTATTTGTAATTGGACAATGTTGGATATCTTTGGAATTTCACTATGCTAAGTTATCAATCTTATATGGGACTCTTATTTAAAGATTATTGAAATCAAATCACCATATCTTGACTAAGATAAAGACGTAGATGTTTTGTGATTTTTGGACTCTTCTTAACAACTTATTTTGGGGATAATGGCTAGTTGAGGTAGCTTGATTTTTGGAGATTCTATTGATAATTTTGTAGCTACATTTTTATGTGTTTTACGTGATTATTGGGACTATATTGTTGTTGTTTTTAGGTGGAAAAATGACAGGTACACTGTGACTTTGCAACTGGAAATTTTAGGGGATATTAGAATATATTTTGCAGCTAATTTTGCGGGGATATCATCCATATCTGGTAGCTGCGCTTTCCCCTAGGGTTGTATGATTTTCTGAGCTATTTTCATTGTTGTTTTGTGATTAAAATCTCCAACATGTTTTCGTGTGTTTTGCAATTCCATTGTTTGTAACTTTTCGGTGAAGAAACATTTATTTGGTGATTTTTCCGTTGCTATGCATGAGATGTTCTACTGATTATATCAAAGGTCTACAACAGTTTTCTTGGTGGACAATTTCCTAATCTTTCGTTGACAAAGTCACTTTGTTAGGGTCGTTGTTTTCTTATCTCAAGTGTTTTTGTTTATGTCTTTAAAGTTTAAATCACTTGAGTTATTTAATTCTTATTTTCATTATCGAACATTGTTGAGAAAATCCTTTGTTGAGGTTAGTACGAGGTGGTCGTGTTATTGGGAGTGAAATACTTTCAGGAGTAAAACTATTGTTATTCTTTGGTGAAAGTGATTAAGCTGGGTGAGGACCCTCCAAACGTAAACAAGGTGTTCTGAGCTGCATTTCCAAATTTCAGGTGTTGACTTGTTTATTTAGTTTATAATTTTTTGTTTTTATTTGTGCTAGAAAATTATAAATTGCTAATACAATTGCTTTCTATCATGCAACCACAAGTACAGTTTAAAGCAACTACGATAGAACCAAGTTTTTACGAAACTACATCCTTTCAGATTTTCACTTTATGAATGTATTTTTCCATGTATTGATACCATTACTTACTACAAGATGGAATTCAAATCATCAGTATTTTCGAAGTAGTCATTTCCTTTGTTTATCTTTACAGACCTTTTCTTGATCGGTGTTTATGTGATATGTTCCCTCATCCTATTTTCCCCTCCTTTCTTATTTTGGAGTTAGTTGCCATCTTGCTATTAAGAGAAACAACCTTGACGATATGTAAGGATATATCATGCAATAAAGGCGTAAGAGATTCATAATTGTTGGTTCTTCATAACTGTTAAATATAACATCTAAATTCCAAGGTGCAGATGTTCTTATCAATTTTTTCTAGGAAAAGGACCTATGTTGACTCATACTTTTTGTTATAAATTACATCCTTAATTCTAGGGATTATGATTCTATTGCATGATTCTATGAATAATCCTAATTATGTATAGCTTGATTATAGGGATTGTATTCTATATTAGGCTAACAACTTTCTATATATAAAACCCTACTCAGTACATACTCAACATTTAATAAAATTACTTCTTCTTTCAAGTCTACATGGTTTCAGAGCCATAGGTCTCCTTCAGTTTTTCTTTTTTTTTTTGTCTACCAATGTGCAAATTCACTGTCCAGTAGATAGGTTTTGGGTGCTTTTCTTAGGTCTCTTTCCTCCAAGCTGCCTCTGATCACCCTCACTGACGGTGACACAGCATCCCTGACTCTGACGTGCCACGCACGTGCCCAGGCACCACTCCCTTGTACTATCCAAATGTTGCCTTACCTTTTGTGTGCAGACACTATTGATTTTGGTCCAACCTATTTTAGACTTTTGTGTGCAATAGGTTCCTTTGTTCTTGGGAGTGCTATTCGTACCTTTCCGGTTCATTATGTCTGACGATAAGAGTTTAGTTGTAGTAGATGTCATTCTTGTGCTATCTAGAATTACAAAACATAAATTAACAGGGCACAATTATTTTGAATGGTGGAAAACAATTTGGATTTACCTACGAAGCATCTCAAAGGATACTCATCTCACTGATGATCCCCCATTAGACCGCACTCATGGGGAGTGGCTACGTGATGATGCTCGTTTATTCTTACAGATTCGGAATTCTATTGATATTAAAGTCATATGTCTCATCAATCACTATGAGTATGTTAAGGAATTAATGGATTATCTGGAATTCTTATACTCTGGCAAAGGAAACATATCTCGAATTTATGAAGTTTGCCAAGGTTTTTATAGAGTTAAGCAACATGATCAATCTCTTCAGTCATATTTTATAAATTTTAAAAAGATTTACGAGGACTTAAATGTTCTGCTCCTATTTAGTCCTGATATTAAGGTCTAACAAGTTCAACAGGAACAAATGGCTGTTATGAGTTTTTTGGCTGGTTTAAATTCTCAGTTTGATGTTGCTAAATCTCAGATTTTGTCTAGTATCAAGCTTTCCTCCCTACATGAGGTATTTACTCAGATACTTCGCAGAGACATGAATTCTCCTCCTAGCACTCAGAATTCTAGTGCTCTTGTGAGTCGAGCTTATGAATTTGACTATGAAAAATCATCTCATAAACATCACAATTGAATTAGTGGAAATTGGAGCAATAAGAATCAAGATGCAAGAGGAAATGTTTGTCGATATTGTCATGAGCCCGGTCATACTAAATACACCTATCGGAAGCTACAAAATAAATCTCAGAAATCACATTCCACTCGCATTGTAGCTACTGATGCACCTAGTTCATCTACTGAGAAGATTATTATTGTATCTGCTAACGAATTTGCCAAGTTCACTCAATATCAAGAGGCACTGACGCATTCATCCTCACCTATTACCACTATTATTGACTCAGGTAACACATCTACGTGCCTTATTCCCTCTTCCACCCAATGGGTCATTGATTCTGGTGCGTTAGATCATATGACAAGTAATTCTAGCCTCTTTTCTACTTTTTCTAGACATTCATCTCTTTCTCATGTTACATTAGCTGACGACTCCACTTCCTCTGTTATTGGGTCTGGCACTATCTATCCTACTTCCTCTTTATCCATAACATCTGTCTTAAATTTACCTGGACTCTCCTTTAATTTATTACTTATGAGTAAACTTACTCGTATCTTAAATTGTTGTATCTCATTCTTTCCTGATCATTGCATTTTTCAAGATCTTATGACGAAGAAGACTATTGGTAGAGGAGTTGAATCAAGAGGTCTCCATGTTCTAGATGCCTTAGTACCTAAACCAATTGCCTGCCCTAGTGTCTTGACCAAATTTTAAGCCTATTGTTGGTTAGGACATCCATCTTTACTCTTGTTAAAGAAACTTTGTCCTCAATTTCATAATGTATCTTCTTTAGATTATGAGTTATGTCAGTTTGCTAAGCAACATCATCTATCTTCTTTTCCTTGAATCAATAAAAGGGCTAGTTCCCTATTTGTTTATTACACTATGATGTTTGGGGCCCGTGCCCTATTATGTCCAAAACTGGGTTTCAATATTATGTGACATTTTTTAATGATTTCTTTCGTGTAACTTAGCTGTATCTTATGCAAAATCGTTATGAATTATTTTCTCATTTTTCTGCCTTTTGTGTTGAGATTAAAACCCAACTTAATGTCTCAAACTGTACTTTACGAAGTGATAATGCCAAGGAATACTTCTCTACACCATTTCAGTCCTACATGATCCAACATGGTATTCTCCACCAATCTTCATGCGTTGATACTCCTTCTCAAAATGGTGTGGCTGAGAGAAAAAATTGCCATCTTCTTAAAACTGCGAGAGCACTATTGTTTGAAATGAAAGTTCCTAAATCCTTTTGGGTTGATGCAGTCTCCGCAACATGTTTTTTAATTAATCGTATACCCTCTTCTGTCCTACACAGTGAGATACCTTACACTATCCTCTTTCCCTATAAACCCTTGTTTGATATTCCATCAAGAATTTTTTGTATTACTTGCTTTGTTAGGGACACAAGTCCTTAAATCTCTAAGTTAGACCCCAAGTCTGTAAAATGTGTTTTTCTCAACTATACCCTTCTACAAAAGGGTTATCATTGCTATTGTCCCACTCTTAACAAATATCTTGTTTCAGCTGATGTTACCTTTTTAGAATAGGTTCCTTTCTTTCCTCACTCTTCAATCTCAGGAACAAAGGCTGATGATGATTTGCTTGTTTACGAAGTCACCTTTCAAAATACCAAGGCTACGCCTACACAACCGCCACCTCTTTCTTTTGTCTACTCTAGATGACGAGATCATCCTGATACGCGCCCCATATCCAATTCTTCTTTGCCATCAGATCCATTACCCGATGATCTCTCAATTGCTCTTTATAAAGGTAAACTATTTCATCATTTGTTTCTTATGATCATTTATTTTCTTCCCCGTGTTCTTTTATTGCTTCCTCGTGTTCTTTTATTACTTCCCTTGATTCTGTCACTATCCTAAAGACTATCCATCAGACTTTATCTCACCCTGGTTGATATGATGCTATGATAGAAGAGATGCATGCTTTAGATGCTAATGGTACATGGGAATTGATACCATTACCTATTGGTAAGAAGGCCATTGGTTATAAATGGGTATTCATAATCAAAGTTAACTCTAATGGCTCAGTAGACTAGTTCAAAGCTCGGCTTGTTGCAAAAGGCTATGCTCAAACTTAGGATGTTGATTATTCTGATGCGATCTCACCTGTAGCCAAATTGACATTCATTCACCTATTCAACTCTCTAGCCGCTACTTTTGATTGGCTGCTGCATCAGTTAGTTATCAAAAACGTTTTTCTCCACGGTGACCTCCACGAGGAAGTCTACATGAAGCGACCACTTGGTTTTGTTGCTCAGGGGGAGTTTGGTAAAGTTTGTCATCTTCAGAAATCTATATATGGTTTAAAACAAAGCCTCCGCGCTTGGTTTGGAAAATTTAGCTAGGCCATTGGAGCATTTGGAATGAATAAGAGTCAATCAGATCACTCTGTTTTTTATAGACACTCTGCATCTGGAATTATTCTTCTTGTCATCTATGTGGATGATATTGTCATTACTGGAAGTGATCATGTGGGCATCTCATCTTTAAAGTCTTTTCTTCATAGCTAGTTTCTGACCAAGGACTTAGGGTCCTTGAAATATTTTCTAGGAGTAGAGGTGACGAGGAGCAAGAAAGGAATTTTTCTGTGGAGCAAGAAAGGAATTTTTCTGTCTCATAGAAAGTACTTTCTAGATTTACGAACTGAGACTGAAAAATTGGGAGTTAAGCCATGTAGTACTCCAATGACTCTGAATCTACAGCTCTCTAAAGAAGGAGACTTGTTTGAAGATCCCGAGAAATACAGAAGATTAGCTGGAAAACTAAATTATTTAACAGTGACTCGTCCTGATATTGCATATCCAGTTAGCATTGTAAGTCAATTTATGTCATCTCCAACTATTCATCACTGGGCTATCCTAGAGCAGATCCTATGTTACCTAAAGGGAGCTCCTGGTCTAGGGATACTATATAACAATCATGGGCACACTCATATCAAATGTTTTTTGGATGCTGATTAGGCCAGTTCCAAAGTTGACAGAAAGTCCACAACTGGATATTACGTGTTTGTTGGAGGGAATTTAGTCTTATGGAAAAGCAAGAAGCAAAATGCTGTGTCCAGATCAAGTGCAGAATCTGAATATCGAGCAATGACACAAGCCACGAGTGAGATCATATGGCTATACCAACTTCTTTTTGAAATTGGCCTTAAAATCTCAAAACTGGCCACACTTTAGTGTGATCATCAAGCTATTCTACATGTTGCATCTAATCCTGTATTTCATGAGCAAGCTAAACACATAGAGATTGATTGTCACTTTGTTTGATACAATATCTAACAAAACTTAATCTCTACCGGATATGTCATAACCAAAGAACAACTTGGAGATATTTTCATAAAAGCTTTGAATGGAGTTCGTGTCAACTATATTTGTAACAAGTTGGACATGATTAATATCTATGCTCCAACTCAAGGGGCAGTGTTATAGATTATATCTTTAATTCTAAGGATTATGATTCTATTGCATGACTATAGGAATAATCCTAATTATGTATAGCTTGATTATAGGGATTGTATTCTATATTAGGATAACAAATTTTTGTATATAAAGCCCTACTCAGTATATACTCAACATATAATAAAATTACTTCTTTCAAGTCTACACTTTTGAATGAGATTACAGTACTTTTCTGTCTTGAAGTCCTGACTTTGCATGCTTAAGCCTACGTACCATTTTCCTGCTAATCAATCTTTTTTCTTGTATGTAATTTGACAGGATGCAGCTAGGTATCATGACGAGCTTAAGGAGATTGCTCCACACTCTCTTACGAAAGGTTCAAGTGATGCAACAACTTTGGTATGCAAAGTGCAACAATATCTTGGCGGCATTCAACTTTTGTAAAGTGATGCTACAATTTTGATTGGTCCATGTAGTTTCTACCTTGCACTATTTTTCCCTGGTAGATTACTCTGGTATTCACTTGATTGAAGTTTTTGCTTGTTGCTCATGTAGAAGATTCATTAGTTTAATACTTGGCCGGTGTACAGCTTAATTTTTGCACAATTAAACTATAGATCCTCGAAGTAATTCTGAATGGTTATTTTTCTGAAAGTTAGTGATCTTTTCAAAATTTCAATAAATTACTATTATGAAAATTAGGGGTCCGGCAAGCATGCCGCATCTTTTAATAGAAGGCTGATGCTTTAATTGCATAATGAATTCAAGACCTCCTAGTTACACATCCAATTTGGGAATATATCAAGTATAGATAGAATTATAAATATAAAATAATTATTTCATGTCTGAAAATCAACTTAACTGGTGATATTGATTGCAGCCAATTTGTTTGTACGAGGGAAATAGGGTTCTTCAAGTTAAGAGTGTGTATGTTGAGGGCCGAAGTCAGCCTACGATGAGGCAGTACTTCTTTGTTTATAGAATAAGAACTTAACCACTGACAATTCTGAAATCAGTTCAACTTCTCAGAAGACAATCGGTAATCAGTGATGCCAATGGCAAAGCCTTTTGGTAAGTTGGATTCAATTTTCTTCATGACCAGTAATTTAAATACTTGCTTTCCAATTTTCGTTTTTCGATGTGTTAATGGGAACTGGTGTCTCGTTATATTCCATGACTTCCAAAGTCGAACCATGAATAATCTACCTCTGCAGGGGCATTGAAATTCACGGCCCATACATTTGAAACTTTATATATCAAATAAATTGTAAAGTTTTTTTCATACAGCTGCATGATTTGTTACTAGCTCCACTTAATTTGGGTGGACAAGCAAATGATGACATGTGCTACGACCGAGTCTTGCCACTTTAGAGTATTGTGGGTTAAACCTGGAAGAAACTATGAAGATGCAAGAGTCAAGGTCTTGTTACTTTCCATGTAAATACCGCGTCATCTATCAAATAATACAAAGACTTATAGAAAAAGCAATAATTAAAATGTTCAATAATTTGGCAAATCAACCAAAAAATATTTGAATCTACTAATTTTTCGGTTTAGTTTTTAACTTTTCGGTTCGATTTATTTTAATAATTCTTGTTATTAAAAATTAATCAATTTATTTATTAATCGCTCAATTTTCGTAGATTAATAAATTCTTATAAAATAAAATATTATTTAACAACTTTTTTTTCAATTAAGCTTCAAATTATTTGATAGGTAAGGTAATCACTTTTAATCTTTTTCAAAATTTTTAATTTTATCTCATTTTTAGTCAATTTTATGACGGTCTAATATCGTTTGAACTTTTTAAATCTTAAACTTATAGTTTTATTGATTTAACTTCCGATCCGGTTTTTAAAATATTGCAATATAAGTTTTCAAATACTCTACTTTGAAAATCATTTTAATATTCGATTAAGTGCTCATTTTGGCCAACGTTTCATCATTTTTCTTTGGCTGGTTGGAATGTATTTCCATGGTGCTCTGACTTTTCCAATTATGAAGCTGGACTGGGGTAGATTTAAACCAACTAAGACGTATTATGAACCAACGACGAATTCATGGCCGGTCTTAACCAATGTTACGAATACCGTACCGGACTTAGTATCAGATTGGGTTCTGGTATGGTACTTTACCGGTATCGGTTAATACTAAGTACCGTTTTGGGTAATTTTTTAAATTTATAAAATAGGCCTTGAATTTTTTTAAAATTTACAAAATAGTCCATTGTCATATTGTACTGTTGTAGTTTATTTAATTTAGCTTTTTTTGTTTATATCTTATCCATTTTAGTTTATATATATCTTTATTATATTCTAATTATTTCTATATATAATAATTATCTATATATTATAGAATTAGAATTTTAATTGATACTTTTTGTTTCGATTGAACAAAAACAAAAAAAACTATTTCATTCTTTTTTTTTGTTCTATATATATCAATCGTTAGAATGTAAAGACAATAAGTCAACTAAGGGTCCATTATTTTTCGTCTACAAATATTCAAATTTTTATGCCTAATACCCCATAGACATTCCTAATTGGATAGGAACAAGCCCGTGGCCCGTCTACCACCTAAACATATTTTAATAGATATTTTAATTATTTATTAAAATAATTAATAAATAATTTAAGTAAATTAAAAATTTGTAATTAATGTCATTCATAATTTTAACAATAACTTTTAACTTATTAACTTTTCATATAAATTTCGAATTAACTGAATTAAATATCCTAATTAATTATACCATACCATTACATACATCTCAATAACTTCATTATATCATAATTAATTAATTATATGTTGTTATAATTTAAGATTGTCACATAATACATATATTAAAAAGAATGAAAGGTGAAAATTTTATTAATTTTATGAAACATGAATTTGGTTTTATCAATTCTCTCTTAAAATAATTAATAAATA